>JABWPP010000050.1:54765635-54775635 GCA_016920855.1 Puya raimondii | reverse complement strand
TTTTTTTTTGTTGTGTGGGGGGGGGGGGGTTTTTTTTTTTTTTTTGTTTTTGGGGGTGGGGGGTTTTTTTTTTTTGTGTTTTTTGGGGGGGGGGGTTTTTTTTTTTGGTTTTTTTTTTTGGGGTTTTGGGGGTTTTTGTTGGGTTTTTTTTTTTGTGTGTGGGGGTTTTTGGGGGGGGGGTTTGTGTTTTTGGGGGGGGTTTTTGTTTTTTTTTTTTTGTTTTTGGGGGTGGGGGGGGTGTTGTTTTGGGGGGGTTTTTTGGGGGGGTTGTTTTGGTGTTGTTTGTTGGGGGTTTTTTTGGGTTTTTTTTTGTTTGTTTTGGTTTGGTGTTTTTTTTGTGGGGGGTTGGGGGTGGGTTGGGGGTTTTTGGTTTGTGGTTGGGGTTTTTTGTGGTTTTTGTGTTTTTGGGTTTTGGTTTTTGGGGTGTTTTGTTTTTTGGTTTTGGGTTGGGTTTGGGGTTTTTTTTTTTGTGTGGTGGGGGTGTTGGGTTTGTGTTGTTTTGTTGGGGTTGTTTGGTTTTTGTTGGGGTTTTTTTTTTTTGGGGGGGGGGGTGGTTGGGTGTTTTTTTTGGGGGGGGGGTTGTTTGGGGGGTGGGGTGGGGGGGGGGGGGTTTTTTGTGTGGGGGGGGTTGTTGGTTTTTTGGGTTGGTGGGGTTGTGTTTGGTGGGGTTTTTTGGGGGGGGGGGTTTTTTTGTTGTTTGTTGGTTTTTTGTTTTTTGGGGTTGTTTTTTTTTTTTTTTTGGTGTTTGGGTTTTTTTTTTTTTGGGTTTGGGGTTTTTTGGGGTTGGGGGGTTTGGGTGGGGGGTTTTGGTTTTTTTGTGTTGGGGGGGGTTGGGGGTTTGTGTGGGGGGGTTTGGGGGGTGTGTTTTTTTGGGGGGGTTTTTTTTTGTTTTGGGGGGTTTGGGTTTTTTTTGGTTTTGGGGTTGGGGGGTGTTGGGGGGTGTTTTTTGGTTTGGGGTTGTTTTGTTTTTATTGGGTGTGGGGTTTTTGTGTGTGTTTTTTTTTGTTTGTTGTTTTGTTGTGTGGGTTGTTTTTGTTGGGGTGGGGGGTTTGGGGGTGGTTTTGGGGGGGGGGGAGTTTTTTTTTTTTGGGGTTTTTTGGGGGAGTTTTTGTGAGGGGGGTGGGGTGGGGGGTGTTTTTTGGGGTTTTTTTTGGGTGGTTGTGTGTGTGTTGGGGTTTGGTTTTTTTTTTGTGGGTGGGGGTGGGGGGGTGATTTTTGTTTTTTTTTTTTTTTTTGTTTTTTTGTGGGTTTTGGGGGGGGGGGGGGGGGTTTTTTTGGTTGAGTTTTTGGGTTTTTGGTTGTAGTTGGTGTTTTTTTGGGGGGGGGGTTTTGGTGGTTTGGGGGGGGGGGTGTTTGGGGGGGGGTTTGGGGGGGAAGTTTGGGGGGGGTGGTTGGGGGGGGGGGGGGGGGGGTGTGTGGGGGGGGGGATGTGTTTGGGGGGGGGTTTGGGGGGGGGGGGGGGGGTTGTAGGGGGGGGTTTTTGTGGTGGGGGGGGGGGGTTTGTTTTTGTTGGTTTGGTTGGGGGGGGGGGGGTTGGGGGGGGGGGTAATGTGGTTGTGGGGGGGGGGTGGGGGGTTTATGGGTTGGGGGGTGGGGTGGGGATGGGTTATTTGGGTGGTTTTTTGGGAATGGTTGTAATGGGGGGGGGGGGGAGGGGGGGGGGGTGGGTTGGGGGGGGGGTGGGGGGGGTTGGGGGGGGGGGGTTTTTGGGTTTGGGGTGGAATGGGGGGGGTTTTGTTTTGTGGGTTGGGGGGGGGGGGGGGGGGGGATGGGGGTGTTTTTGTTTTTTGGGGTTTTGGGGGGGGGGGTTTGGTTGGTTTGGGGGGGGGGGTGTTTGGGGGGGGGTGTGGGGGTGGTGTTGGGGGGTTGGTGATGTTTTTTTGGGGGGGTGGGGGGGGGTGGGGGTTTTGTGGGTTTTTTGGGGGGGGGGGGTGGGGGGTTGGGGGGGGGGGGGGGGGTGGGGGGGGGGGGGGATGGGGGGGGTGGGGGTGGGGGGGAATTTTTTGGGGGGGAAATTTGTTGTGTGTTTGGGGGTGGTGTTTTGGTTGGGGGGGTTTTGGTGTGGGGGGGGTTTGGGGGAGGGTGTTTGTTTGTTTTGGGTTGGGGGGGTTTTGGGGGGGGGGTGGGTTTTTGTGGGGGGGGTTGGGGGGTTTTGGGGTGGGTTTTGTGGGGGTTTTTGGGTTTTGGATTTTTTTGGGGTGGTTGGGGTTTTTGGGGGGTTTTTTTGGGGTGGGGGGTTTGGTTTGGGGGGTTGGGTTGGGGTTTTTTTTGGGGGTGGGTTTTTGGGTGGGGGGTTTGGGGTTTTGTTGTTGTGGTTTTTGGGTTAGGAATGTGGGGGTGGATTTTGGGATGTATTACAAGTTTGGGGGGGGGGGGGGGTTTGGGGGGGGTGGGGGGGGATGTTTTGTGGGGGGGGTGTGGGGGGGTTTTGGGGGTTTTTTGGTTGGGGGTTTGATGTTTTTTTTTTTTTGGGGGGGGGGGGGGGGGGGGTTGGTGGTTAGGGGGGGGGGGGTGGGGGGGGGTGGGGGGGGTTAGGGGGTTGGTTGGTTTGGGGGGGGGGGGGGGGGGGGGGGGGTTGTGGGGGGGGGGGGGGTGGGTTTTGGGGGGTGTTTGGTGGGGGGGGGGGGGGTGGGGGGGGTTGGTTGTTGGGGGGTTCTAGTGTTTGGTGGTAGGGGGGGGGGTTATGTGTGGTTTTTGGGGTTTTTACTTGTGTTTTGTGTTTTCGGCGGGGAGGGGGTGAAAACGGACTTCGACAAGGTTAAAAAAATGGGAATTGGTAAAGTCTGCACTGGATTCCGGTGGGGTGGGGAACTTTTTACCGGATTGTGTTGGGGTTGGGGGAGGGTATGTGAAATGGTATACCGGAATGGGAATGCTGTGTGTTTGGGGGAAACCCAGGGGTCTCGGGGGTTGGGGGGTTTTTTCCGGGGGGGGGGGGGGGTACCCCTGAAAATGGCCCCGGTATTTGTGTGGAAACAGTGGGGGGGCTCTCGGGTCTGGGGGAATCCCTGAGGGGGGGGGGGTACCCCTATACCGGTATGCCCCCCTCCCCCCCCCCCCCCATACTTATACAGTGTCCCAGAGTTGGCTGGTTGGATTGGGGGGTTGAGTGTGGAGAGGGGGGGTCTTTTCCCCACTGGTGGGGGGGGGGGGGGGTGTTGGCCCTTCCCTTTCTCAGTGGTCATCTTCTCCCCTCTCTTCTCTCCTCCTCTCCCACTTTCTCTCTCTTGGACACTTAGGAGCTTGAAGAATACAAGAATTTGGAAGCTCTTGAGGTGGGTTTGTGTTTACCGAAGTGATTAGGTCACTTCCATGTCTAGGGTAATTATCCATTTAAGAACAAAATGGTATATGTATGTGAACCCTAGAATTTTGCATGTTGGCAAAGGTAGAAATCATGATAGGTAGAGAAATGAACTCCTATTGCATGATATGGAAATTCAAGTATAATTCAATTATTTATACTTGTTGTATGGTTGTATGTATGGTTGAACCTAGTGTCATTGAACATAGGTTGGAATATGTGAGAATTGAACATAGTGTCATTGAACATAGGTTGGAATATGTGAGAATTGAACCTAGTGTCATTGAACATAGGTTGGAACATGTGAGAATTGAACCTAGTGTCATTGAACATAGGTTGGATCATGTGAGCATTGAACCTAGTGTTGTTAAACATAGGTTGGACATGGAATTGAACCTAGAGTCATGGAACCTAGGTTGAGAACGAGAAAGTAAACCTAGTGTTATTGAACATAGGTGAGACTTAGTGACTTGAACCTAAGATCATGAGACTTAGGTTGGCAAGTAAGTAATGTGAATATCGGGATGTGCGACGATTTTGCTATCCCGGGTAGGCGACGATTTCGTTACCATGCCACGAGTTGGCGGTGACGACACGGGATGTGCGACGATTTAGCTATCCCGGGTAGGCGACGATTTCGCTACCTCGCCATGAGTTGGCGGTGTCGAGTTGGGGATGTGCGACAAGGTTGCTATCCCGGATAGGCGACGATTTCGCTATGCATGCCATGTGATGGCGGTATTGTGACGGGGTAGGCGACGATTTCGCTATCCTGAGTATGCGACGAGTTCGCTACTCGAATTGGAGGTGACGAGTTCACTCCTCGAATGTTGGGACAATAATGGTGAGACGGCGATTCCGAAACCATAAGTAAATGACAAGTAAATGAACTTAGTCAATGTGGAACATAGGATGAACCTAGGAGAGAATGATAAATTATATTTCATTTGGTTGCATCCTTTATGTTTATTTACTAAGCACGTAAATAATTGTTGCATAGTTATATATGATCTAACTTATGCATATGGTGTTTCTTTGGACCTGGTGGGTCGAGCTTCTCTCTTGGGTGGCCTTACCCACTGGGAACTATGTTTGTAGTTCTCACCCCACGTTTTTCAGGTCCTTCCGCGAGTGAGGCGGCGGAGCGAGGCAAGGGTTTGGCTCTTTAGATAGCGGCCCTTCCATTTTGGTGATACATAGAGTTGTACCCCTAGTCTTGGACTATGATAGCATAGGGGATTTTTGTTACATGTATGAATTTTGTATATTCCATAATTTTGGAACATATTGTATGGAATGAAAAGAAAAATTTGGCATGTATAAATGAGAAATGTGATGTAATAGAAGTAGAACTTCTTTATGTTGATGCTTTCCTTGCGCAACTCTTGTACTCCGTTCCTAGTTGGAACATTGTGGAAAGCTTGTGTTGTGACGCCTTGGGCGGGTAGAAAAGACTCTATCCGTTCGGCGGGTCTGGGGCATGCGCCCGTGCGGTTATCCTTTCCACCTAGTTGGTGTTAAAGGGGCCGGCGGGGCGTGACAGACTGAGGTGGTATCAGAGCGTAGAAACGGTCTAGATGGACCTAAGAAACCCTAGGATGGAAAAGACCCTAGGAGTATAGGCTCGTGAGTGACGAGATCTTTGATGTGGCGAAAGATAAGTGATTGGGTTATGTCCTTACGCCTCTAGTTGGAAATAGAGGTAGATTCGAGGTGTGTCTTATTCTTCACCAAGTGTGTTCATGTTGGCGGCCGACAACATGAAAACCAAGTGAGGGGAATAAGGACCCTTGTGTGACTTTCGCCTAGATTGGGTTCACGTTTATTTTCGTAAAATATTATGTCACAAATGACTTTGAATGTCATGAAATGACCAAAGTCGTTGTGTTTTCAGGAGATAATGGTACGTGGACGACCTCCTACGAGGGCTGAGCTCGGAGGACCGAGCGCGGCTCCCGAACAACTCGGGGAGGGCGAGAACTCGGCTCTTCGCAATGAGTTGACCGAGTTAATGGGCGTGGTTCGGCAACAGGCCGAAGCCATGCAACGACAGGAGGAGCAACTTAAAAGGCTCCAAGATATGTTGGCACAGCAGGCGACTGCGACTAGGGAGGAGAGATCGGGTGTACCTCCGGCCTCTGCTTCGGCACCGGCCGAGGAGGTGACACCGGCGCCAGCCGTGGTGCCACCTGCGCCACCAATTGTGGCCGAGGGGTCGGGTGCCCCTATACCCGATTCCGCGATGGAGGATGCGGAGCGAGAGCGCGCGCTTGCGGCTCTCATGAGGTTCAAAAAGTTCAACCCGCCTATCTTTAGCGGGGAGAACGTGGATCCGTGGGATGTAGAGACATGGATCGACGCTATCGAGACGCTCTTCGAGGACCTCTATACCTTGGAGAGGGACAAAGTGCATCTCGCCGTTCATTGTTTGGAGCGTTCGGCGAAGGTGTGGTGGAAGGGGGTCCGGCGTGATCGACTCCCTAGCCTTCCGCCACCGTCATGGGAAGATTTTCGGGGTTTGGTGTTCGCCACCTATTTCCCCGATAGCGAGAAAAGAAAGCTTCAAGAAAGGTTTCGTAAGTTGAAGCAAGGGAACCGCTCGGTGCGCGAGTACGAGAGGGAGTTCTCGTACATTATCAATTGCGTGCCGCACGTTGTCCGCGGAGAGTTGAACAAGGTCGATTGTTTCGTGCGCGGACTTCGACCGGATATCTTTCGGGCGGTGCACGCCCTTAAGTTGCGGACCTTTGCGGAGGTCTTGGACCGTGCTCTTTGGGTGGAGCACGGGAATGCATGTGCGCGTGAGGAGCGCGAGTTTTGGGAGAAGGAAAAAGACAAGGAAAAGGGAAAGAAGCGACCGGCGGGTGGCTCGGGTGGGCAGTCTAGCTCTAAGCGGCCCCCGAAGCACTCGCAGTCACAAAATCAGTCTCGAGGGTCCCGACGGAACCGACCCTCGACCTCGTGCCCGATTTGTAGCGGCCCCCACGCCCCTCAGCAGTGTGACTATCGTGAGGGCCGATGCTACAAGTGCGGACAGCAAGGGCATATGCGGTACAACTGCCCGACGGATGATAGCCGAGCACCGTCGTCGGCATCGGCGTTTGCGCCACCGAGGCAGCTTGCGGGCATCCCACCCGCGGCAATGTCGGCGGGCCGTACCCAGCCGCCGAGACCAGTGGAGGGCCAGCGGCCGGCACCCAGTGGACGGGTATTCGCCTCTCAGGTGGAGGAGCCTGCTACTCAGGAGGACGTCGTGGCAGGTATTGTGTTAATTAAAGGCATTCGATGTAGAGCTTTGTTTGATACTGGTGCATCGCATTCATTCATTGCTCGATCATTTGCTATAGCACATGGAATAGAAATTATAGATGCCACACATGCAAGAACTGTACAAGTACCTGAACACACATTTTGCGTACATCACGCGTGTGTAGATTGCCCCGTGAGGGTTGGAGACTGGATCATGCCAGCTGATTTGCTGGTATTAAATCGAATGAATGAATATGATTTGATCCTAGGAATGGATTGGCTCTCTAAGTATCACGCTACTATCGATTGTGAGAGCCGGATAGTGAAGTTTAAAGAACCCGGGCACAAAGAGTTTGTGTACCGTGGGTGTAAGAGTTCGCTCTTTGCGTCAATGGTGTCCACGTCGCAAGCAAGAAAGCTCATTGCTAGTGGTTGCATTGCCTACTTGGCGACGGTAGTGGATGACCGAAAGGAAGTGTTGGGGCTCGAGGACATTCCTATAGTCCAAGAGTTTCCGGATGTGTTTCCGACGGAGTTGCCCGGAATGCCACCGGATCGGGAAATAGAATTCGTGATCGATTTGCTCCCGGGTACGGCGCCGATCTCTAAGGCCCCGTACAGGATGGCACCCGCGGAATTAAAGGAATTGAAAGCACAATTGCAAGATTTAATGGACAAGGGTTTCGTAAAGCCAAGTGTGTCACCTTGGGGAGCCCCTGTTCTATTCGTGAGGAAAAAGGACGGTTCGCTGCGGTTGTGTGTGGACTACCGCGAGTTGAACAAAGTGACCGTCAAGAATAAGTACCCGTTGCCCCGAATTGATGACTTGTTCGATCAGTTGCAAGGGTCTCGGGTGTACTCAAAGATTGATTTGCAATCCGGTTATCACCAATTGAAGATCAAACCGGAGGACGTGCACAAGACCGCGTTTAGGACGCGATATGGAAATTATGAATTCACGGTTATGCCTTTTGGGCTTACCAATGCCCCGGCAGCGTTCATGGATTTAATGAACCGTGTATTCAAACCACTATTGGATAAATTCGTGGTTGTGTTCATTGATGACATTCTTGTCTACTCTCGGAGTGAGGAGGAACATAAAGAGCACTTGAGGATTGTGCTTCAAGTTCTTCGAGAGAACAAGTTGTTCGCCAAGTTGAAAAAGTGTGAATTTTGGATCCGTGAGGTCGCTTTCTTGGGTCATGTGATCTCCGCGGGAGGAGTATCGGTGGACCCTATGAAAGTTGAGGCAATCAAGGATTGGCCTCGCCCGACCAATGTCACGGAAGTGCGAAGCTTTTTGGGTCTTGCGGGGTACTATCGGCGGTTCGTGGAGGGATTTTCAAAAATCTCCGGTCCACTAACGCGTCTTACCCGCAAGGGAGCCAAATATGTTTGGAGCGAGGAATGCGACCAAAGCTTCATGGAGCTAAAGGAAAGGTTGACTTCGGCTCCGATTCTCGCCTTGCCGATTGCGGGGGAGGGTTTCGTGGTGTATAGTGATGCATCACGGCGTGGTCTTGGGTGTGTGCTTATGCAAAGAGGACAAGTAATAGCATATGCCTCTCGACAGTTGAAAAGCTATGAGCAAAATTACCCCACCCACGACTTAGAGCTTGCGGCGGTGGTCTTCGCACTTAAGTTGTGGAGACACTACTTGTACGGGGAACATTGTGAGGTGTACACGGACCACAAAAGTTTAAAGTATTTATTCACTCAGAAGGAGTTGAACTTGAGGCAGCGGAGGTGGTTGGAGTTGATAAAAGACTACGACTTAACCATCTTGTACCACCCCGGTAGAGCCAATGTGGTGGCCGATGCGCTCAGTAGAAAATTCGTGGAGAACTTCGCGATTGAGATGACGGGACAAATGCCGTTGATCAAAGAAATGGGCCGGTTTGACTTAGAAGTCGTGGCCCCGGGCGTCCCCGCTAAACTTATGAGTCTCGAGGTGTGGCCGACTTTGTTGGAGCAAATAAAGGAAAAGCAATCCGGTGATCCGGAACTCCAAAAGGTGCGGGATGCTATCGAGAGCGGGCACGCCGGTGATTTTCATGTGGACTCGAGGGGCGCAATTCGATTTCGGAATCGATTGTGCGTGCCAAAAGTTGAGGACATTCGGGGGGAGATCTTGAAAGAAGCTCACACTTCTCCCTATGTGATTCACCCGGGCGGCACCAAAATGTACAAGGATCTCAAAGTGCATTATTGGTGGCCGGGGATGAAACTAGATGTTGGACGCTTTGTGGCACGATGCTTAGTATGCCAACAAGTGAAGGCCGAGCGTCGCTTTCCGGCGGGAAAATTACAAGGATTGCCCATTCCAGTTTGGAAGTGGGAGAATATCGCGATGGATTTCGTTGTGGGCTTACCTCGATCATTAGGTGGCCACGACGCGATATGGGTGGTGGTGGATCGTTTGTCAAAGTCGGCACACTTTTTGCCAATCCACACCACTTGGTCGGGAGACAAGTTAGCTCAAGTCTACCTGGACGAGATTGTGCGGTTGCACGGGGTCCCGACCTCGATAGTTTCAGATCGAGATCCCTGTTTTACGTCGCATTTTTGGAAAAGCTTGCAAGAAGCTTTGGGTACACGGCTCGATTTCAGTTCAGCATTTCATCCTCAAACCGACGGTCAATCGGAAAGAACAATTCAGATTTTGGAGGATACGCTACGAGCGTGTGTGTTGGACTTCAAAGGTACATGGCCTACTCACTTGCCGATGGCTGAATTTGCTTACAATAATAGCTATCAAGCTAGCATCGGTATGGCACCTTTTGAGGCCTTGTATGGAAGGAAATGCCGCTCTCCGATTCATTGGAGTGAAGTCGGCGAGAGAAGGGTCTTAGGACCGGACATATTGCGTGAAGCGGAGAAAAGGTCCGCTTGGCACGTGAACGTTTGTCGACGGCGCAATCTAGACAAAAGAGTTATGCGGATCGACGTCGACGAGATTTGAAATTCGCGGTAGGAGACCGCGTCTTCTTGAAAGTATCACCCATGAGAGGGGTGAAGCGATTTGGTGTGCGGGGTAAGTTGAGTCCCCGTTACATTGGACCTTATGAGGTTTTGGAGCGTGTGGGATCCGTGGCATATCGGTTAGCCTTGTCGCCGAAACTTGCGGGGATACACAATGTGTTCCATGTATCAACCCTCTGCAAGTATGTATATGATCCGGCGCACGTCCTCGAGTATGTGCCTATGGAACTTCATGAGGACATGACTTATGAGGAGTTTCCCTTGTGCATCATGGATCACGAGGTGAAAAATTTGAGGAACCGTGAAATTCCTTATGTAAAAGTACAATGGACAAATCACGGTGAGCGCGAGGCTACATGGGAATTGGAAAGCTCGATGAAGGAGCGGTTTCCTTACCTCTTCGCTGAGTCCAGCTGAGGTATGATTTTAGTTTCGCGGCCGAAACTCTCTTTAAGGGGGGTGGAA
>JABWPP010000050.1:54238135-54760635 GCA_016920855.1 Puya raimondii | reverse complement strand
TTGGTAGAAATATACCTACACTTGTGAATTGAGAGATAGTATGACTTATGTACATTTGATCGCCCGTGCAGGATTGGGCGCCGAAGTGGTTCGCCGTTGGGGGAGTGTCTCATTCTAGCGAGAGAATGTTGACTACCACGGGACCATTAGGCATGGCACAAGCCGGGATGTTACCTTGTGTAAGTCCCCTCGTGGATTGGGTAAAAGCTAAGTAAACTGGACATAGTACATTGGTTGCTTGATGCATATACATGTAGTGTATGGACTTTGTAGTGAGTCGCATATCGTGGCATTACTTAGCTTGACACTATTGGGATGCATTCACTGTAGTTGGACATATTAGTTAGTCACTACATACATTGGCATCCATAGTAGCATTAGACCTATACTCACATTGGTTAGTATAGTGACATGAATATACGATGATAATAAGAAAAGAGGTTCTTTCTTAACCATTGTTTAAACCATAATTGAACATGTATGTAAATTATGGTTGAGACATAATTGTGCATATGATTGTAGGGGTAGGAAGCATTTTTGTTGAAATGATATATTCATTTGGAGGCATGATAGTAGTAGAATTATATGTTTAACATTTAATGCTTTATGCCTTATGTTTTAACTTATACTATCTTGCCTCAGTTGACCTAGCGGTGTAATTCGCCACTCTCGGCGGCTTACCCACTGGAAACTATTGATAATAGTTCTCACCCCCATTGTTGTTGGGTTTTTGTTTCAGAGCCTTCCGCAGCAGGAATGGCTTGGGAT
Source organism: Puya raimondii (assembly GCA_016920855.1). Taxonomy (NCBI): domain Eukaryota; kingdom Viridiplantae; phylum Streptophyta; class Magnoliopsida; order Poales; family Bromeliaceae; genus Puya; species Puya raimondii. The sequence goes on along the minus strand of JABWPP010000050.1, from coordinate 54,759,867 downwards.
CGCGGCGAGGGGTTAGCAGCTAGCTAGAGCCTCTACGATGTTGTTGTAGACATACCATGGGTTCCTTTCATTGTATTTTGAATGAAAGGTGTATAGATTTGTTGGTTGTTTGATCTATTAGTTGATAAGATGTATAAAATTCTTTTGTATATCTTGATATTTTAGTTGAGTTGATTCTATTTTAGTTGTAGAATTATGTTCTCGCTCTGATCACCTTGTTTACGATGTATTCCTTATTCTACTTGATTGTTGATGTTGTAGACGCCTTGTGTACATTGTGTGTTGTTTTGGTATACACGGCGGGTCTGTGCACGTGCCTGGTAGGTTCCCACGAGGGCCCGGGGCGTGACATCCCCTTACCGGTGCTCGCCGTCCCGACCGCCGCCGCCGCCGTCCGTTCCCGTCCAGCCGAGCCCTAGCCGAACCCGGAGCTAGGGTTTTTCCCGTGCCGCCACCGCCGCATCCCGACGTTACCTGAGGTGAGCTCTCTCTTATTTTGGCTTGTTTGGAGCCACGCTTTGGGTTCTGTGCCACTGGCTGCCTCTCAATCTTCGGGGAGGTGAGCACGATGATCGCGGCGATGCACTGATCACCATGCTCACCTCGGTTGGCAGTAACGATGCCTGTTTCACTGGTTTCGGCAATGTTGAGCCCCGGCTCTTTATATGTTTAGTGTTTTCTTGGGCCGTTTGAGCCCCGCGACTAGTTTCGTCGCTCCGGGATGTGAGCATGGTTTCTGTTGCGTCGAAACCCTTCTGTTGGCGCTAGCGAAGGGTTGTGCGGACAAGCGGAATGCTCTAACGGCTTGTTCGTTGCTTATAATTGTATTTTGTTGCATGTTTTGGACGTTTGGGTGTGTGTCGTTGTGTGACCTCGCTGCAGGCAGTGAGGGTTCAACCCTTGTGGCCCTGTGGACTAGTCGTCCAGGTTCTTGATGCCCTCACGGAAATTCGGTTCGATTTTCGGTGCGTTTTCCGACGAATTTGTCGGCGGAACGCACGTTTTGGTCGTGGGACCCACTGGCTGGTTCCGTGAGCGACCTGGCTTCGTCGTAAAGCCTTGTTGGCTGTTCTCCTTCGCTGTCCCGAAGTTCCGAGGACAGTGGACGAGCGACGGTAGGTTTCGATGCCAAAATCGGCACTTTTCGGAAACCCGGAAAGCTGTTTTCGGGCGCGTTGGTGTTTGTGACACCCCGGATGTGTGTTCGCTGTCCGATCACCTTCTTTGGTGTGTTTGAGGACAACGGGTGGCTTGGTTTGTTTGTTGGTTCCCCTCTGGGGCTTGGTTTGGGTTCGGGATCGTCCCGGCGGATTTTCCGGACGTTCCGACGGTTTTGGGCTTGTGAGCATCTGTGTTTGTGTCGACTCGGTGGGTCTTGACCTTGTTAGTGCTTTGTAGGTCCAGTCGACATTTTTGTGAGCCGTCGGTGTTAGGCTCCTCCGTACCTTCAGGTGGGTACTTCGATCCGGAGTCGGTTCAGTGGACTACGGTGATACCATTCTACCCCTTTCTCTTGTATGGTTTATTTTCAGTTCTCCATACTTCTATTGTCTCTACTTTTTGAGCTTGCCATTAGTAGAGTAGTTGTGATTGCATGATTTTTGTGATGGCCTGGTTGGTCGGTGGGGATCGCCTGTTGTTTCGGCGACCCTCCTTTACTCGTTTATCAGTTGCTATTCTCGGCTGGTTGCCGTCCTGTGGTTTGAGCATATCGCATCGATCGTCACAACTCTTTTAGCACTTCACGTACACCAACGGTTTGGCCACCGTGTGGGTGTTCTTTTCCGAAAAAGTGGTCGCGTGCATCCGACCCGTGAACCTCAAGGCACGTGCATCTGCGGAGGTTATGTGTCGATGATTGAACATGTGGTAGTAGTGCCAGTGCCAGTGGTCTGCAGTGCGTTCCATGTGGCCTGGTGGTGATTGGGTAATATTTGTGGTTACTTACGTTTGATGCATGCGTTTCATATCGGCAGTAGCTTAGTCTTGTCATATCTGGTTATTTGTGCTAACTTGTGCTACTGTTCTTGTTTATCCATCTTCTTGTTGACCCTCGTGCCGGTGTGTACACCTCACCTTCGTCGGCTTGCGGTACCCATTGGGAGGGGAGACGTGATTTATCATGTTCTCACCCCCCCCCCCCCCCCCCCCCCCCCCCCCCCCCATCGTTGTTGTTTTCAGGCAAGCCGGGTGGTGTGAGTCAGGACGTGGTGAGACGCGAGTAGCTAGCATGCATTAGAGATCTCGACTAGTACCTCGTCAGATTTGGTTTACCCTGACTCTCTCTCTATTTAGTAGACATGTTAATGGTTCAGTTACGTTGATTGTTTGATTATCTATCTGTTGGATATCTATGTTTTTTTGTGAACTCGTGTGGATTAACATTTTACCGTGGGTTTCTACCCCTCGTGGTAGCCGGATTTCAAAATAAGGTTTTCGTGTGGGAAACAGTTTTCAAAGAGATTTCTGATCGATCGGTTTTGGTTTATCAAAAGAGAGTCCTCGTGTGGGGGACAGATTTTAAAAGGATATTAGAAGGATTTGATTAAAAAGAAAAAAAAAACATAAGAAGAGAAAGAGAGAAAGGGAGGAGCTTAGACTGTCGATGATAAAGAAGTCGAATTAACGTCAAAGGTGATAGGGGAGGAAGAGATTTGAGAGGAGGTGAGAAAGAGAGCACTGCAACCACAGCACATGGAGAGGAGGTTATGGCGAGGGGCAATGTAGGGGTTATAGTGATTAGTGAAACTTCTCGACATAGCAGCGAACGCTCTAGCAATCTATATCACGTCCATCGGAAATGACATAATTACCAACTCCTCCATTAATGGGAGAAAATCGAGAGAGAAGAAAAAGAAAAAAAAAAGAAGAGTTTAAAATAGAAAAAAGGTGATTGGGATTTTGGAAAGAGTTAAGGGTCGGTGAGGATTTGTATAATAAGTGAAAAATGAGGGGAGGTAAGAGGGTGTCCGTTTTGAAAAAATATGAAGGGAGATGAAAGGAGATGAAGGGGTGTACGTTTTGAAAAAAATATGAAGAAAGGTGAAGGGTGTACGTTTTGAAAAAATATGAAGGAAGGTGAAGGGGTGTACGTTTTGAAAAGACATGGAATGATTTGAAGGGAGGTGAATGGGTTGTACATTTTGAAAATATATGAGAGTATGTGAGGGATGTATGGTGAGGGGATGGGATGGTACTAAAAAAATTTCGGTTCGGTTCGGATTGTGTCAGTTTGATTCGGTTGGATTCAAGGAAAGTAAAAATGTGAAAAGATCTAAATAGAAATCCGGTTCAAAGATGAAAAAAAATATTACTGGACTGAACCCAAGAATGAAGAGGACCGAACAAAATAGAGATGGAGAGATGCAAATAGAAAATCTGATTCAATTGTGAAAAAATATTACTGGACCGATGTGAGAATTCGAATTTTGGAAATTTGATATTCTCTGTGTTCCTCTCCCCTGATTCTGTGTTTTCGATCTGTATACGTATAAATATACGGGTATTTATATATATATATATGTATATATGTGGATTTTAGGGTTTCTGAGTTTTTGTCGCGGAGAGAGAACGGCTTAACGGCGCGATCTGGAGTCCAAATCTGACGATCCAAAATGGTAGATTCGATGTCTCGGCAGTGCTGAGCGCGATGGCGTGAACCATTTCGACATGCGACGTACGGTTTGAAAGATCTCCCATCTTCTTCGCCGAGAGGTCGAATGTCACTTTTTGCAGTTTCGCGATTTAGACCCTGTTCTCGCACCGTTTCGCGTGAGGTTGCTTGTGGAGGGGTGTCTGGGCATTTTATACCTGCTGTGAGGGACTGAGGAGTGATTTGCTGTGTTTGGAGGGCTTATTTGCAATTGTGCTTTTGTTTAAGTGTGTGTGTGTGTGTGTGTGTGTGCTTGGTTGGAAAACACTCACTTCCTCTCTCCCCCTCAGCTCCCAGAGGTGAGCACCAGCTCCCCCTGCCTCTCAACCCTCTCCCCGAGCTCGGCCGGCCGCCGCCGGCCACTCCCTGGCCGGAGCAACTCCGGCCAAGCCCATCTTTCTCCTTGCCTTCTTATTCTTCCTCTTCTTCTTCCCTGCGGTGTGCACCCAGGGGAAACCCATGCATGGGCTTCCCCTGAGGTGGCACGACCGCCGGAGTGGTGCGCCGCCGTCGAGAGTCGCCGCCGTGGGCCGCCGGAGCTATTGCAGCTCCTGCTTGGGCAGCGCGGGCCGAGGTTGGTGGGGCTGTGCCACCGCCGCCTCCCGCAGCCTTGGAAGGTGAGCACGGCCACCCTTGGGACCTCCGGCGCCGCCCCTTGCCTCCCCGGCCGTCGCCGTGCCGCCGGAGAGCCGCGCCGCCGCAGCTAGTTGCTGCTGGGGAGTGCGGGCAGCAGCTTGTGATCTGAGCCGCCGCTGCCTCCCGCCGCCGCAGCGACCTCCCGCCGGCATCCGGAGCGCCACCGCCGCCGTCGCCTCCTTCCCCGGCAGCCCCCGTGCCGCCGGTGCGCCGCCGCGCCGCGCCGCCTGCGGCTCCTGTGCACTGCTTGCAGGCAGGAGTTGCTGCAGGCCGCGCCCTGCCGCCTCCCGCCGCCTCGGAGGGTGCGCGCCGCCACCCTCTGGACCGCCGCCGCCGGTCCACCTCTTCCCGGCCGCCGTCGTGCTGTCGGAGTGCCGCTGCAGCCGTCGCTGTCGCCGCCTGGGCTGCTAGGGCAGCCGCGGCCGAGCGCCCTGCGCCGCCGCTGCCGCCGGTTTTTCTTGTCGCGGTCACCTCCCAACTGACGGCTGGCGACCTCCTCTTGCCGGTGCTCGCGTCGCCGCCGGCCGCCGTCGCCGTTTGTTGCCGGAGCCGTCGTGCCCTAGTCTCGGGTAGCCAACCCGAGAGCACTTCTTCTCCCCGCGCCGCCGCCGCCGCTTCCCGCCGCGTTTTGAGGTGAGCCCCCTCTTTCCTGCCACCTCCTCTGCCGATGCTGGCCGCCGCCGGCAATGCATGTCGGCCGGCAGCCGGCCGGAGCTAGCTGCTCCGGCCAGGGGTCATTTTGTGGTGTTTTTGTTTTGCGCGCTTGTTTGAGCTCTCTGTTGCCTCCCGAAGCTCGGGAAGGTGAGCACGATGATCGCGGCGACGCGTTGATCATCATGCTCACCCTAGTTTCCCTTTTTGGTGGGTTATTTTGCTGCATAGCCGTTGTCGAGCCATTTTGCCTTGTTTGCGCTGTTTTTATGCATTTTCCCGGCCTGCGACTATTCTTGTCGCAGAGGGGCTGTGAGCATGGCCTCCGTGACATCGTTGCCTATCCGCTGGTGTTTGCGGAAGGCCGTGTGGATGTACGGTTTGCTCGGACGGCCTTAGTTATGCTTGCTTTTGTGCGTGCGCTCACTATTTTTATGGGATTTCCCGGCTTGCGACTAGTCCTGTCGCAGTGGGACTATGAGCACGGTTTTCGTGACGTCGTTACCTATCCGCTGGTGCTTGCGGAATGTCGTGCGGACGTACGGTTTGCTCTAGCGGCTTCGTTTATTGCTTGTATGTTGATATTTGTTGCTTGTTTGTGGACTTTGGCTTTCGTGGCAGTGTTGCGACGCTGTGGGCAGTAAGGGCATGGTCCCTGGGGCCCTGTGGACTGGTTGTCCAACCCCTTCACCTTTCGTGGAGATTCGGATTCGTTTCCGACGCGTTTTTCGATGAATTAATCGGCGAAACGTGTGTTTCTAGTCGCGCGACTCACTCGCTGTTTTCGCGAGCGACTTGGCTTCGTCGTGTAGCCTCGTTGGCTGTTCCTCATCGTTGTCCTGAAGTTCCGAGGACAGCGGATGAGTGATGTGGGGTTCCGGTGCCAATTCGGCATTTTCGGGAACCCGGGAAGCCTTTTCGGGTGCGTTTGGTGTTCGTGGCACCCCGAGCTTGTGCTCGCTGTCCCGTCACTTAGTTTTGTGTGTTCGGGGACAGCGAGGGACCTTGTTGGCTGTTTGGTACCCCTGTAGAGCTTAGTGTGGTTCGGGATCGTCCCGGTGGGTTTCCCGGGCGATCCGTCGGTTTCGGGATGTGTGAGCTTTGTGTTTAGCGTCGACTTGGTGGACCTTGACCCTGTGAGTCTTTCATAGGTCCTGTCGCGGTTCCCGAGAGCCGTCGGTGTTAGGCTTGATCTTTCGACAGGTGGGTACTTCGATCCGGAGTCGGTTCAGTGGACTACGGTGATACCTTTCTATCCCTTCTTTTGCATTACAGTTATTAGTTCACTTGACTCCCGTAGACTCTACTTATATGCGTGCTTGGATAGTAGAGTAGTTGTGGATTGCATGGTTCTTGAGACGACCCAGTCGGTCGGTGGTGATCGCTTGTTGTTCCGAGCGATCCTAGTTGTGGTTTCAGTTGCTTCTCGGCTCGTTGCCGTTCTGTGGATTGAGCATATGCATCGATCGTCACAGCTCTTCCCGCACTTCACGTACACCGCGGTCTGATCCACCGTGTGGGGGTGTTCTTTTCCGGAAAAGGGTCGTGGATTTCTACCGACCCGTGAGCCCCGAGCATTGCGTCGGGATGGATGGTGCCGTTGGATGAGCAGTGTGACAGTGCCAGGGCCACGTCCCGGTGGCTATGATTGGGTTTACTTGTGGTTATCTCCTTTGATGCATACCAGTTGCTTACAGTAGCATAGTTGTTTTAGTTGTATGTTAGCCTCATATTTACTTGTGCTACTGTATACCATATCTAGCTTTTGTTGACCCTCGTGCCGGTGTGTACACCTCGCCTTCGTCGGCTTGCGGTACCCACTAGGAGGGGAGACATGTGTACATGTTCTCACCCCCCGCCCTCGTTGCAGTTTTCAGGTGAGCAGGGTGGTGAGTGTCGGGACGCTGCGAGGCACGCCTAGATAGTAGCTCTAGAGGTTCCGACTCGTGAGGCTACTTCCCCAGATTTGGTTATCACCCTACCTTCGCCTATTATATGTGATTTGTGGTTCAGTTATCCTTTGGGCTTACTCTAGCATGCTTATATGTTGTTGATCATTCATTATCATTATGTGATGATTGCATGCTTGGACTAGTTGGGTGTATCCATGTTTTTCGATCGTTTCATTTATCGAGTATTTTGGCTTTCTACCCCTCGTGGTAGCGTCGTGAAATAAAGGTTTCCGTGTGGGAAACAGTTTTCAAATGGATTTCTGATTGTTCGATTTTTGTGATTTCAAAAGAGAGTTCTCATGTGGAGAACAGTTTTCAAATGATTCTTGGATGATTGAAATTAGGGTTTCAAATAAAGCTTCTGGGTAAGGAGCAGCTTTCTAGAATGTTTGTTGCTTGTGCATCGCATCATCCTTCGCTTAAGGATCTGCTTAGATTCATACAGGTTTAAGGACTGCTAGCTGTATGAATCTCTTGTGTTGTTATGCTGTTGTGATGAATGAATGGTGGTTGTGATCCTGTTGTATGTTGTGGACGCCGTGCAAATACAGGGGAGGCTCTGTCCGTGTGTACAGTGGACCCTGTATTTGTGGCGGGTCTGTACGTGGCGCGGGCTAGGCTTTTTAAAAAAAAAAAATTGGCACGTATTTTCCGCATCTAGAACTAGCCCGGGGCGTGACAACCGAATCCAAGAATGAAAAGAAAGAAAAATCGGACCGAACCCAAAATAGAACTTGGCAAATGAAGATGGTTCAAGGGAATAGAAATCGGTTTAGTGTGTTTGGTTCGAAGCAAAAATTATGTTTAGAGGTAGAGCCCACAATTCAAACAACTTAAGTGAAAGTAAAAAGGTGAAAAGATGTAAATAGAAAATTCGGTTCAAAGATGAAAAAAATATTACTGGACTGAACCCAAGAATGAAGAGGACCGAACAAAATAGAGATGGAAAGATGCAAATAGAAAATCCGATTCAAATGTGAAAAAATATTACTGGACCGAATCCAAGAATGAAAAAAAAAAAAAAAAAAATCAGATCGAACCCAAAATAGAACTTGGCAAATGAAGATGGTTCAAGGGAATAGAAACCGATTTAGTGAGTTTGATTCAAAGCAAAAATTATATTTAGAGGTAGAGCCCACAATTCAAATGAAGAAAATATTGCCACGTGGCAATTTTATTGGGGATTAATATAATAGTATAGTATAGATAGTATAGATAGATAGATGTCATATAATATAATAATATAAGTAAAGTACAAGTATTCTTAGATCAATAGTAGGCCACTTGCAAAAGACGTTGATTTAATTTTGACAATCAAATGAAGGTCTAAATTAATAAAATAAATAAAAAATTAATTATAATTTGACTTTTTTCTACTTCTAATCAAAAATTTAAAATCACAATATAAAAGAATTATTATGATAATTTAAAGAGTAAGAGATTGACCTAGCATCAGTATCCGCCGAGGCCAAAGAGGACGGGAAACACGACTCCTCCCATGTCCCTTCCTCTCCCCTCTCCACCTTCCTTGCCTCACCGTGTCGATCGTAAACATCGATGCGGATGTCGGCGGAGAACGAGGGTTGGCGCTGGCCACAGACTCTCAGAACTTGCATCGCGCCGTTGCCATCTCCCCCACTTTCGCTGCTTCTCCTTTATCTCCACCTCCCCCTTCTACTCCATCGTCGCTGCTCGAGCACCACTCCAAGAGGAACTCGAACAGAACAACGATGATATCCGTTACAAGGTATGATGCAGAGAGGTACAAGCACAATCGTCCATACGTCGCCACTGGCCAAGTAGGCCAAACAAAAAGTTCCATTAATAACATACATGTCATCTCTGTGCAAATCATCCTCATCCTCGTCCAGGGGCTGCGATTCGACATCTACTGGGGGAGAGGAATCAGCTAGGAGAAAGATTTGATCGGGAGGAGGAGAGAGGGGGGAGAGATGGAAAGAGGGGGGAAAGAGAGGTTAGAGCATGTGCGCGAGAGAGGGTGCATACCTTCGATCGACGATAGAGAAGAGGGGAAGAGAGAGGAATCGATGGAGGAGAGAGAGAGGGATAGATAGAGAAAAGAGAGGGAGAGTGGTCGATGGAGAAGAGAGAGAGAGGAAGAGTGATGAAGGGGTGTTGAGTGATATTTATAGGCGGAGCGGCTCGGCCGGCAAGGTTCGGCCGGAGGTTCGACCATCGAGAACCGGTTCGGGAGACGAGCCGCTCAGCGGGAGATCTGTAGGGACAATTTTATACTTGCCCCTTCTGGGGACTAAATTTCCATCTATAGTCCTCTTTTAAATTTCAATAGTCACCTTTTTCTTTTCTTTTTTCTTTTCTGGAATGTATAGGTAGCAGAAAAGCGATTGGAGTATAACTGGGTCCTGTTGGATAAGGCGTTAGGTGCGACTGAGCTTGAGGAGAAGCTTCGTTCTTAAGAGGCTCATACTAATGCAGCTATTCTTGAGAGTGTAAAAACAGTTTTCCATGCTCTTTTGTTCTCTGTCTACAACAATGTATCTATTGTTTACTTTTTCTCATATACTATCAACTTTCTTTGCACAGATAGCGGATATTCCAGATAAAGATATCAAGCCGACAGACAATGTCTTATTTGTTTATAAACTCAACCCAGTTACACAAGTTTAGGCCATGTTTTGATACTCCTAAAAATGTAATATAGTTAAACTATGCTACGCCTATAGGAAAATTTTTCGATGAAACGTTTGGGAGTAAAAAAATGGTGTAATTTTTGAAATATAGTTAGATTATACTCCAAAAAATAGAGTAAACTTACAATCCAATCCAATCCAACCAAAGAAAAAAAATTCCAACATTAAAATTATATCAAGTTCTAAATTTTAAATTTTAAATTTTAAATTTTAAATTTTAAACATCAAAATTTTAAATTTTAAAAATTTCAATGTCAAATTTTAAATTATTGTTAGGTCTAGAACTGCCGACTTTCAATTTTCACAATAAAATTATTTCAAGCCAATAAATTAGGCATTTTATCGAACTGTTCACAATTTCACCAAATAAAATAATTTTATTATTTTTTAACAAATAATAAAAAAATTAATTAGAATGGAACTAGTAAATTTAACAATGATTCTAACTAAAAGGTCTAAATAACTTAATTTTAAGAATAAAAAAAACTTAGAAATGTCTCAATAGAAAGCAAAAGAAAATTGTTGTTTAGAAAACTTCTTCAGAATGGCCAATAATTGAGGGATTCCCAATCCATCCGTACCTATTTTTTGTTAGCCTAATTAAAAACTTTATTAGATTCATAAGTCACATCACACGTCTCAATTAGAAAAATTTACCAACTAGAGAAACCCAAATTTAAAAACGATAAACAAAGAGCATTGCTACCTCTAAATTTAAAAGAGGGCGTATATCTTCGGCTTCAGCATCTAAGGACCAAAAATTGATTTGTCTTGTGAAATCAAAAAGAAAAAGAAAGGAAAAACCTCTTGAATATATCAAATGTTGTACTCTACCCTTCTCCATTAAAAAAAATAAAAATAATAGTAAAAATACAGTATTATAAACACTTTGCTATTTTAAAAACATTTGTTTTATTGAAGGAGAGTAAATGCATATAGTTTTATCGGAGATAAAGTGCAATATGCAATATATTCCAAAGATTATCTGCATTTTAACAAGAAAAGGAAGTACATATTGAAAAAGCTCCGGCGTATCCGGATGCTGGGTTAGCCATTGCAGCTTATTATTGCAGACTTGTTTAAAGAGAAGCAAAGCGCCGAATTTCACAAATAAGAAAAAGACCTAACAGTTTTGAAAAAAAGATTTTTTTTCCCCTCAGATTAGATTCAATCACACTCCAGGAGTAGGTGAATGAATCAAATAAATCACTAATTAGTTAAAGGATTGACTTGAACAGCCTCATACCATCAACTTCCGAGGACTAAAGAAACACATTCATCAAAATTTTCTCATCCAAAGAAATAAAAAACAGTTATCAAAATTTTCTCATCCTAAATCAGAAATAACCTCAAAATCGCAAATTGACAATAAGAAAACAGCATCTGATATTGAACACAAAAAAATACCACTGGATTAGCACCCAGCTTAAAGTCAATCAATCAAAGTTACAAAAAATTGGGCATCTTATGAGACTCAAGATCAACACGATCTCCAAAATTCTGCGTATTGACCGAATTAAATCCATAACCATCAAAAAACCTATCTTCCAGACTGGCATGTAGTCCCTCCGGCACTCTCAACCCCACCATCGGCGAAGAAGCCCAAGGGGCCGAGACAGGGGCAGGGGCCACAGGCTCCGACATTGGGGTATCAAAAATAAAACCAGGATGGACTGAGGCCATTGAGTTCTGCGGCGAGTTCCCTGAGGGCAGCCGCCGGAGGTTCTGGGAGTTTGAAGGTGGCAGAGGGGGCATAGATTGTTGCTGCTGCTGGCTTTTGGCTGGGGGTGATTTAGGACGAAGGCTTTCGATCTCGGGGGTCGTCGTCACTAGATGGGGGGCATCTGGGGGCGGGTTCCGACCGCCGCCGCCTTGCCAGACTTTCCCATCCTTATCAGCAAAGCTCCGGACATAGGCCTGCAGAATAATTATGTTAATAGAGCATTGACGCTTATTTTGGAATTTCGAAATCAGAGAGTAGCCTTGGATACATGTTTAGTTAATATTCCGGCTTACCTCTCTGTTGAAATTTGAGGATGATAATCCTTTCCCAACAGTTAGCCAACCGGAACGGATATTGTGGTCCTCGCCGAAGAGCTCAAGCCGCCTCCTGCCCAGAGCAAAATGCTCTATGATCTTGTACATATCATCAGGCTTCTTAGTTGAACCTGCTTGCAAGGAAGAACCGAGTACCGTGTTAACCCAGAGCGATATTCCCATCTAATTTAAGTTAAAACGTCTAAAGGGGAAAAGTGTGCATTCACGTACGCAAATTGATAAAATCAAGGTGCAAATAGGACTGTATTTCTTCTAAAGTGTACAAAGAACAAAACAAACTGTCTAGACACATGAACAATTGAAATAGCATATGAGTAAGTCGCAGAAAACCAGTAACGAGTGCTAGTAACAGCTCCCACTAAACACAAAGGTGAAAAAAAGGATCAATACCATCAAAATAATCTAAACTAAAGCATGTTGATACTTCGTAAAACAGTTTCCCCAACATTTGCCATGAAGAAATAATAATGTGAGTGGAAAACTAGAAATTGAAGCCAAGCTTTTCTCTCGTAGAAAACCAAGAAAATGTAATAGGAAAACTACAGTTCATCAAAAATTATCAGATGAGAAGGTGACAATATAGGATGACTACTACTACTGGTCATCAAGATTAAAATATTCTCAGGCAATAAGGTAGCCGGGGTAAAAAAAGAAGTGATACAGTTGAACAAGAAGGGTAAAGAATTACGGGTAGGTGGGCAACGAGAATTTACTACAATCTTGGGGGAAAATTAGAAATGAAAGACAAGAAGCACAGATATGAATCTCAAGAGGAAAACTACTAACCATCGCTAGGTTCTTCAGCAATGATAATGTCAGTGTCAATATTAGCATGGATGATATGCCCATCTGTGCTCCGACGGACGGTTCCTTTTATGCCCATCAAGCAATGTTCCTGCTCAGGAAAAGCATTGATGTTTTAAGAATAGAGGGGAAAAAAAATTACAAAGATAAAAGAGGGCCTGAAGACGGTAGAAAACAATTACTAGAATGAATGGTTCCTCTTTACAACCTTTGAATGTTGAAACAATGTATGCGAATCATGCCGTAGACCTGGAGTTGCATTTCTCTTGTTGGTTTTAACCCAACAAATATCCTCGCACCTCCGAAATCCCCACTACACGAAAAATAGAAACTCTAATATTACATACTCTTGTGGGTCGTGACAAAAAGTGCACCATTAGATGATTGCTAATTTTAAACTTTGATTTAACTTTGAATGCCCGATTACTGGCAATTGCATTTGCCAGATATCTAATATAGTTAAAGGATGTAAACTTTTCGAGCAAGTTACCGGACAAGGAATACAAATAATAAAAGCAAAAAAAGAAATAAAATAAAATAAAATAGCAACATCCAAAATCTACCAACCTACCTTCTTTAAACATTGACGTCCCATTTCCAGACCAACACCATCGCCAACCCAGAGGAAAATAAATGATGGAGTATCAGCTATTGCCTAGTAAGACGAATGAACAATGTTACTCTTCTATTCCATAGACGATCAGATGGAAACATAATTAAGAATTTGTACAGGATGAGAATGATAGGATAATGAACAAGAGATAAGATTATGCAAAGAAAACATGAACTGGAAAGAGAAAACAACCTCAATCTTCAGATTCATAATCTCTTCAAATGTCCAATACTCTATATGATCTGTAATACCAGGAGCACGATGAACATATTCCTCCCAAGGAGGATCTACAAGTATAACATCAAACTTGGTACCGAAAAATTCTGGAGAGAGAACATGCTCACGTAGGTCACACTTATAATACATAGGTGGTGAAGCAGACTTGGCCACAATTTCATCTTTCCTTTGTATAAGTTCTCTCAGCTTTGGATAGTCCTCAACAACACTTGTCAACTCCAGTTCTCTAATGAAATTCTGAGGTCTCATACCAGTGTCAACAAAGTTCTGAGAGTAGTCATTTTGCTCTCCCCTCGAAGGAGCTTTACCAGAGGACCCATTGTTTCTTGGAGGGGCCCAACCAGATGGAGCTTTACCATGTGGCATCTCACGATTGGTTGTTCCTATAGCGTTGAAGCCTGGGACTGATAAGTTTGGTGGAGTTCCTCGTCCTGGACCAGACTGATTTAAGTACATGGAATGGTTCAAGCCAGCCCCCATATTGGGCCCAAACCTAGGCCCACCAGGGCCGGGAAGACGGATAGGCAGAATGTTGGGTGGGACAGCTAGGCCCACCTTCAGACCTGATTCTAGATTCTTTCCTATATCCAGGCCGATTGTGGAAGTTGCCACTGTCCACCCTCTCGTGCCCGCTCCTCTGCGAATCCCATTCCTTCGGAGGATCATATTCATCACCATCTTTATTCCTTCTCCTTTGTTCTTTATACCCCTCGTGATCCCTATATTTCTCACTTGATGTACTATCCCTTCCCTTTGAATACCTATTATCCCCATGGGCCTCCTCCCCATCTTTACTACCCTTCATACTCATGTTTCTTTCACTGTCAGGATCTGAAAAGGCTTGATCTCGTTCATCAAACTCTCTGTGACATCGTGTACTTCTCTCAAGCGATCGAGATCTTTTACTACGGCGATTCTCTCTATTGCTGCAATCTCATTACAGACCGTCTGTCTTCGTCCAAATTGAGAGATCTTTCCCTTTTCCATCCTCATCACGATTTCCCTGTACAGTATCTGACATCCAAACAGGCCCTGAACAGGCCCTAAATTACAACAGGTCATGTAGCATCTAAATAAGCCCATAGTACAATATATTACAAACATAATTGCACAAACACAATGTCAACTTGCATCTAAAAGAATAATGCTACCAGGGAGCAGTTATGCAATGATAGTTTGTAACTAATGCTACCCACAATTAGCAAAGTAAACAACAATTAAGACATTTTAGTGCAAAGAGTAACATGTATCAACAAATTGTCTAGCTTAATCATAAATAAGCCCACTGGCATCCCATCATGGCTAAAACATTGCATTCCAATAAGCATTGCTGACACACTTAACAGAAACAAGCTCAAAGAAATGAAATACCAGTATTCACTAACAGAACAATATAGCTGAGAAAAAAGATACATAAATTAAATTTGCCATACCTCATCTTGCTAAAGTAAACTGAGATTTCTTGGAAATAGTAGGCCTAGGTAGCAGAGCTTCTGCATGAAATAAACAATTAGACTCCAAACCTAAAAGAAGAGGCCATTGAATAAAAGATTTAAAATATTTTACAACTTCAAAAAGATAAAGGAAAACAAGGAAAAAAAACAATGTAATTCCACAGTCTACAGGTATCCCATAGTCGCATGGCTGCAGCTAGCCTGTAGCGTGTTTACAAGGTCCAAGTAAGATGCACAAGGGGGCCAAAGATTAATACAGGATTGTCTATGTTACTCGTTCCCACATGAGTGGAAAGCTTTAATCAAGGATTTAAGTGCCGTGGCACGTGGTCGTGCCGGAAATTGCCTGCACGGTACGGCACGGTGCGTGCCGGACTGTATCGATACGTGCTGGTCACAAAAAATTCATCTGTACCGACACATAATAGCATAAAATCAAGGTTTAAAATGTCGTCTCATGCCGTACGGTACGGGATGGCACATACCGTGCCCCCAAGAAGGGGGCATGGTACAGGGGGGGGTCTCGAAACCCCCCTCCATGCCGCGGCACGGACTTGCGTATCACGCGAGACAGTGCGATACGCAGGTCGGCACACTATTTTTTTTTTTGCTTTTTGCTTTTTGCTTTTTTTCTTTTTGTTTTGTTCTTTGGGGTACCAAGAAGCATCCGAGGTCCCCCCTCCCAAAAAAAAAGACATTGCAATTAAAAAATCTACTTGTTAGGTAAGTTATAAAAACTATATATATATATATATTTTTTTTATCAATATACGGGCAAATTTTTAACTTACATATCCTATTAGCCTGAGCCCTCCGCTTCCACCACAGACATTTATTTTTTTTATAAATTATTTTATCAAAATTTGTCGCATCGCGAAATTTTTGGCGAATTAAAGGAATAAAATCGTACTCAATAAACAAATTTTGAGGCACATCAAACATAAAATTTTATTTTTGCGTTAGAAGATTAAAAATACTAATAAAATTAAAAGCTAAATTAAATCAATTGATACTTAAATTTATTTAATTTATTTGTCATATAATTTATTGCTTAATTTTTGATAGATCTAATAATTTTTTGAAAAAAATTAATTAAAAATAATTTTTTAAATACTTCTTAAAATAATTTTTTTCAAATTATTTTAAAAATTATTTTTTTGTATTTTATAAAATAAAGACTGTAATATGGTCAAAAGAAAGAAAAAAAAGATGTCTTTGTATTTTTAAAATTCTAACCTGTAAAAATTTCTATTCTGCATAAGGCGTAGTTGTATTTTACATACAAAAGAGCTTACAAGTATGTTAATTGATAAGTATAGTAAGCTATGTATAACAAATGTTCATAATTATTATTTGATTAAATATTTCAAAATAACATTATAAGAGTTTAATGCAACAAAAAAAACTAAAATAAGTCCGTGCCTAACCGTGCCAATAGGAGGTCATGCATATCTATCGGCACGCAAGCATACCATGTGTCAGCACGCAAGCGTGACAGTGCCGTACCGTGCTAGGTTGACAGCGGCAAACTCCCATCCCACGGCACTTTAAACCTTGCATGAAATATTTATTTTCTTTAGCAACAAAATATTCTAAATGTTTATTATGTATTTGTATCAAATCTTTTGAACTTTATTGAGAAAAGTACTAACAAATTTAAAGAAGAGAGGGTTTTGAGATGTGCCATCAGCACAAGGACTGTATCGTGCCGATATCTTGTTGGCACGATACGGCACGGTAGATACGGGCCGTGCCGATGGGCGCTTAAATCCTTGACTTTAATTGTTAAAAAAAAACGAAAAAACAAAATCTGATAATACCACAAAATACACTTCTTGCAAAAGAGAGAAGACGAGAAGGAAAAGAGAAAATTCACTGGCTTACAATAGAAAAAAAAAAATCCATGAATATGGTTTTGACAAAGCTAATTCATGGCATTGTAAATTTATTGTTATTATTATAAATATTAAAGCACATCAATACAAACTTAAACTCAAGAGAACAATGTATAAGAGCAAGAAGCTACAAGATGCTCCGGTCTTCTGATCAATGAGTCATTGCAAAAGAACACCATCAAAGTAAGCAATTTAATGTTACCTAATAATGTAACAAAAGGAAGAGCATAAGAGAAAAGGACCGTCAATATTTGAGTAGCCAGCTACTCCCTAGCGAGTGGATCATGCAGAAGCACAATTAAACGAGCAAAAAGATGCTACATCATAAAGGAATCACATACAATGATGTCACAAAGTCTACAGAACCGAGTAATAAACAGTAAATCTTTTCACCACGGACTCTACCTCGGGATTAGGAACATCATTGGAGGAGTTAAATTCAGAATAGATTGAACTTGTATGAGAGGACCTATGCCTACACAATTCATTTATGCATTTGCAAACCTGCAAAAGAATTTACAAAATTATATATCACCTAAAGAAATGACAAAAATATTATTATATCACAATGCAAGAGACCACAAGTACGAAAGATCGCAGAATCTATTTTAGTTTCACTAATCCTACCACATTATTTGTAGTATGGAATTACTTGCCATAGCATGCTCATACCGATGACGATCATTACATGAACACTAATAAAAACTACAAAAACCATTCACATTTAGTTTAGCTTTAACCTATCCTCTCCAAATGTGGATTACTGGCCACAAGACGTATTGTGCCAATTCGACATCGGCATAGCATGTGTTGCAGCATATCCATTCTAATACCAAGTACAATAGGCACACCCCCTATACAGATATTTTCATTCGTCCAAACCCGTGGCATCAAGGATATAAGTATCATAGTACACCACATGCCTTTCCTTGCGCTCATGGAATGTGCGAGTCCAAAGGGCTGCCAACATTATCCAATGTGCCACTAGCATAAGTTTTGAGTAGTTAATACTTTTTTTCCACCTTAAAAGCATTTCGTACAAACATCATAAACATAAAAATATGAGGTTCAAAATATTCAAAATCCAATTTCTAATTAGATAGAAGAAAATGAAAAAGGCAAACCGGAACGAGCCAAGTGATACTCCCATTTGTACCACTCCCTATTGTACCACGCTGGCCAACCTATCCTCTTTATCCCTTTTCTTTCTCAACCTAATCCTCTCATTACAGACTACAGCAAACACTTTTTCCCTTTGTTTTTTCTACCCTCCCCTCTCTTTCCTTTCCCATTTCCCTCAGCTAGAATCCACTTAAGAAATAATTTTCTAACACATTACACCCATGAATTACACCCATGAATCACCATAGGCCCATAGCATTCCAAGCTTTTAAACTATCCACATGAAAGCTTTATCTTTAACCTCTATTTCATAAAAGAAAATTGAGAAGAACATAATTATTATTGTGCGCTTGATGAAGGGGTACATGTTTCTCATTTTCCTAAATCCCCTAGTCTTCTTCATATGTTCAAGAGCTAAACTATATTAACGTAATCTTTATAACAGGTTCAAGGTAATCTTCCTAACAGGTTCAAGGTAAGATGGTTTATTCCCTTTATCTTTAATAGAGAAAAGGCTATTATAGTGACATCTATTCGTTTCTTATCAACTCAAATTTAATCATAGTTTTCCTTATTTTAGAATTGTATTGGAAGAATTTCTCCTATGGAAGCTCTAATAACAACCAGACTACTTCTGTCTCTCTGTGATATTCGAAGAGACGGCTATTTCAATTTATGCATTTGTTTCCGAAATGCGACTTCAAATCACATTTATACGACCAACATAACTGCATCTTCAATTTCTGAATCTGCAGACGAAGGAGATTAAAAATAAGTCAACAAATAAGCATCTCTTACAGTTGCCACGGCAGCTGTATACTTCTTTGGAATGATCATCTTCAAGATAAATGGCCAGAGAATATGCTGGGAGAAAAAAAAGAAAATAGAAACCAAAATATTATCGGCATGTAACACTCCTAAATCAAAAAGAAGAAAAATATACAATAAAAAACACTTAGAATAATAATCTGCGTTAATATTTTAAAAGAAGAATTTAAGAACTTCATAAATAACATGCATTGCCTCCATCTCAGGAATGGTGATGGCTAGTTAATGGAGACCTCTTTCACAGATTGCTCTGAGTTCCACAAGACTAACAAGCCCTATTATGACCTGGCGGTAAAATTATTTGTCCATAATGCTAATCGCCAGAAGTAATAGTCAAAAAAAGGGGGAAAAAAATGTTAATCTCTTGAGACTTCCAATCTTCTATATAGAAAGGGACCACGTTTCCATGCAACTTCTTTAGTCTTGAAATCATCTACGTCCTCATTTGATATAGCACAATGTCATATGAGGAATTCAACAGCCAACTCTCCAGGATGTCCGCTCAAGTAGCAGTGTGAAGCCATAACAACAATCAACTGATACAGAATTAAAGAAATAAGTAATATGATTCTATATTGAATGAACAAAAAGCTTAACAAGTTGATCACCAATAGGCAACAAGGACGATAATCATATAACAAGTTCTATCAAGCAAATCCATCTAAAGGGAATATTAGGAGAATACCTCAGCAAGTGCCTTTCGAACACCCAAGCTATGCTCATCTGGCAGCAAGGTCACAACTTCAACAAGCGAAGTTCTTTTACCATGCCAAACTTCCAACAACCTATAGAAATGAAGCATTGGTCATCAAGATCATGGGAAGGTTAAATTGACAAGGAAAGAATAAGTCAAATTAGAAAGTAAAAACCTAGGCAATAAATGTTTTATCACACAAAGTACCCCAATTATGAATGCTTCATCTTTAGACTTGCATTTCTGTTTGCAAGAGATGAAATGATGTAAGCAATAGATAACAAGAAAGTAAGGCCTCATGTGGCATCATTACCCTTTTCGGTTTTCTTTTTAAACATTAATTATATATAAATTGATATACTGGTGGAAGGACTTTTGATGTAGGACGGGATATAGGGTCCTACGTTTTAGAGGGCTCGAAAATATGATTTATAATTTTGAAAGCTTTTCAAAATTTTGAAATTTTTTGAAATATATATTTTGAATATATTTTGTTTTTTTTTTGAAATTTTCGAAATTAAAAAATATAAAAATTAAAGAAAATAGGAAAATTCAAAAAATAGAAAAAAGAAAAAAAAAAAGATAATCAGGACTCACTCCTGAACCGAACTCACTTCGGGACTGGACTCACTCCAGGGCGACGCATTCGCGAAGGAAAAAAGATTGCTCGTGCACCAAAGTTCCGAAATCTTTTACTAATTTATTAATATCATCATCTTCCAATACAATGAAGATCCATACCTTATTTATAATATCCTTAGCCTTAGATACACATAACCAACTTCGAATTTGATCTTATCCTAAATGACCAACTAAAACAGATTTATCTAAAGATTAACTAAACAATAAAAATCTAAAAATAAATACAGATTAAATCAAATAAGAGGATAACTAAAAATCCTCATTTAACTAACTAAAATATATGCTCAACTAATCTAATCTAAGTTAAAAAATGATGAACTAAATCGGTTTAATTTGATCAACATTGGTTCAGGCCTGTTCTGCATCAACTTTCCTCCTATTGTCATGGCTTGTTAGCTTGTAATGGCACCCCGACAAAGTGATGGCTGCCAACTTCTTCAACAACAACAATAACAACAACAACAACAACAACAACAACAACAACAACAACAACAACAAAATCTTGGAAGCAAAAAAGTAGTTGCTTCCAAATTTTTGAATTTGTTGCCAAACAACCACCTTGAATGTGAGGATTGCAAGCAATTCACCCTTCCCTCCACTATTCATATAGAAATTCTTTTTAAAAAAAAAAATGGCAACTATGCCAAGCGAGGCCTAAAGTTTGATAAACTTCAAGAGCTGAAACATGCTTCACTATCAATAACCTACATAAAAGTTAGAAATTCAGCAGAAAAACAATTGAAGAGAATCTGTACTATTGACTCACATTTAAAAGGAAGAGACAAAGATCCTCAGGGTACACTGAACCAATCACCAAAAAGCGATGTTGAATTTCATTATATGTCTGCAAGCATAAATGTTACTTTTTTAGATATTAATCTAAAAGGAATAGTAAATCACCAAAAACCATCATGATTTGCTAGAGTAAGCTGCTTACGGACAAAGTAGACATCAAAAATTACAAAGCAAGCTACCAACTCATTACAGTCAATCACAAAAATATATTAAAAGAAATTAAAATAAAACAGATTCTGAAAACAGAAGATATATAACTTAATAACTAATATATATATGGACATTCCGCTAGAAGTATATTACAACAGGCCTTTGAAAAACATGCAGTCCAATGTTTCAAGTTCCACCAAAAATGCACTTATTGAATGGAAATAATTGGCCTGTGGAATAACAGAAAGGCTGTCCCTAGCTAACTAGTAAGTAATATAAGACAAAAAGAAAAAGAAAAACAATAAGCAAGAAAATAAGGGCCAGAGTTCCACATCAGAAACATAGGACACATTACTTTCTTTCATCCATGTAAATGAGAGAGATTTTTTAATATATCATAATTAAAAGGAGCAAAAGAGCTTGGCAACATGAAATACCTTCAGTCCCATTGAGAAGTCAGTGTGCTCATCTTTGGTACTGTTGATGGATGCTACTGCAAGAAGAGTGCATAAGGTAATTGTAATTTCCTGCAACACAAATGATATGCTATGACAAATAGGTACAAACATTCTCGCGCATTCCACAAATATGTTCACATGTAACTTGTAGGGCTGTAAGCAATAAAGTAAATCAACAAAAGGTCTTACTAATATCTAAATAACAAAAGTTTCTTAAAATCTATTTAGACATACCAAGAAGAAGAATGAGGAAAACTGAGACAT
The DNA here is from genome assembly GCA_016920855.1 of Puya raimondii. Taxonomy (NCBI): domain Eukaryota; kingdom Viridiplantae; phylum Streptophyta; class Magnoliopsida; order Poales; family Bromeliaceae; genus Puya; species Puya raimondii. Next base: position 54,738,290 of record JABWPP010000050.1, on the reverse strand, counting down.
AACAAAAGTTTCTTGAAATCTATTTAGACATACCAAGGAGAAAAATGAGGAAAACTGAGACAGTTTTGGTTACAATTAATCTCATAACAAAAGAAAGCTTCCTACTCAGTCTTTAAGAAGATTCCAAAGATCATGACGGTCCAGGAATCATTAATATTTATCAAATTAAATCACTAGCCTTTCTTAAATTTAAAGATATCCAAGTGTCAAATGCATATCACTAAATAAATAAGGAAAAAGTGTATTTCTACATGCCTCAAAATCAAGCAAAGGAGGACCACTTTCTGACAGCAAACAGGCTGTCAGAAAATTATGAAGGCTACGCACAGCAACAAATGCAATCTCAAAAAAGAAAAAAAAAAAAAAGGGGAAAAAAACAAAGAGAGATTAAATGGAAACTTTCCCAACATTTTATCATGCATCTTACATTAAAAACACATGATGACGATAGGGAATAGCAGAACACTCATGAATCAAACAGCGTCAGGATAAGTCTTGGCAATTGCTGCCTTCAACTGTGAACGAGTAACTAGACCAACCATTTCTCCTAAGGCCTCAGCAGAAGAAAGTCGCACCTGACCAAAAGGATTTGCACAAAAGGTCACTATAAAAATATGATATAATATACAAGGGCTGAAGAACTAACGTATAGCATGAATAAAAGAACTCCCTTTGTAAAGATATCCAGCTAAAAAAGTTCCAATGTATATGATATTTTCACAGCAATAAGTAAATAATTTGAAAACAAAGTAATGATGTCAAACATACATTAGCATGCAAAACAATTGGAATTATCAATATTTCAACTTGTCATAAATTCTTTTTATATTTAATGACTGGATGAAAAAAACAGATGCCTCCTAAGCAACAACTTATACACAAAAGAACCAAACCTAGGGAAATAAATGCTAGTGCAACCTGTACCTTCAGATCACATGAACTTGCCCAGACTCTCAGCAGCAGTTCAAAAACAGAAATCATGAAAGACCTGTAAAAATCTCAAATATATATATATAACATAAGAAAACACCATATATATTTTGTATTTAAGATAATTAAACAAACTAGCTTACATTACATCACTGTCGAGAAGTGGTTCCGAAGGAAAATCACTAAGGAACTGAGATGCAGCCTGACAGCAACATTTAAAAGCTGGAAGCCAATAACCCAAATTGATGAACCAGAAAATAAGAGGGAAAATATATTAATGAAAATAAGGATAGCCAAAGAAAAATGTTATACCAAACTTAACATTCATGATTAACAACAGTTATCAAATAAAAGTTCCTGCATATAGTCAGTTGTAAAGAGACAATACCATTGGCTAAAACAGGTAGCTGGGAATCTCGTACATTGCCAATAATTGGTAAAATGCGTAAAAGCACGTCCTGTAACCGTCACGTGAACTGCAAAGCTTCAAATGGACAAACAGAAATAGAACTATTTCAATTGTCACATCCATCACAGAGAAGACAAGTTAAAGAAACCAGGCAAATGTTTAAGTTTTAACCTTCCTCGGAAGCAAAATCAGCAAGTATTTGAACCATGGCTGGTAAAGCTGAACGAGGCCCAGATAGGTGAAGAAATACTTCCTCCAGCATCCACCAAGCAAAAGGCCCGGAGAATCAACAAAAACATGATTGTTACATTGAGAAGAGGGGAAAGAGCAGGCAACGGAACACTAATACCAATCAACCATAGAGTGAGAATGGAAGATGGTGCCGATTCAAGGAGAAGATGGGTAAACACAAAATTCTATGTTTTGATTTTGGCTTTAGGTTTTCCACAGCTTACCTAAAGATGCCAGAACTGTAATAGCTTTGTGTTAATTTGTAACGTGAAAATCCACTTCTATAAGTAGAAAGCAAAGTTAAAATCCTAATGAGTGACATAATCTCTAACACGAACGGTCAGCTCAAAGTAGAGGTAAACAACTACATGCAGCAGAAAGATCAGAGAATGGGAGGGAACTAACTGATGTTAGATTATAAAACTGAGCATGTCAAAAGAAGTTGTGGTATACAAAGGAAAAACTAATAGATCTTAGTCCAAAACCTAGCAAACAACAAGATAGACAAAGAATACATAATAAATTTGAGTCAATGTTTTATTCCAACATCCTTTGACTTCTTAGAACCAGCAGGTAACCCGAGGCTTCAATCCTACACTTCGTATAAGCAATCGGCCCACATTTAAAGAGTCTCACACGATAAAATTTGACATGATAAATGTTAAAAATGTAAACTTCTACTTAGCTCCTTCCGATAAACAGTGCCATCAAATAGAAGTTAACTCTATAGAGGAAAAAAAGACCTGTTTCAAAGGAAAGCTCATGTTCAGTGGAAAAACTGACCAAGTCGGGAACATGTGATCCAATTGAAACAAGAAGACTAGCAGCCGCTTGTTGCCAATCAGCATTGAAATCCTGGACAACACACAAGACATCAATCGATTGAACCATGTGTCACAAAAACATTTGTAGATAAAGATTTATGCCATTTTATTTATGAACTGTCATAAGTGCATTCCAACTATTATGTCATTAAAAGAACTATCAAGAATACCCATAACACCAACCAAAATGGTTCCAGTTACAGAACTGCAGTAGATAGAGGACTCATCATGGAGACATGGACTAAGATCCAGCTTTAATGTAATCATCCTACAACAAACTATATTTTCTTCGTTCAAGTTGTAGTATTAAATTCTCTTGTTAACGTTTACATCATGAATTGTCCATGCCCAGAATAATCAACATAGAATATACCTCAATGACAGGTTATTGGCATAATATGAGGGTGTCTACAATATTTTACTAGGATGCTAGTTAAAATACTAACTCTCCACTTATTTTGTATTTTGTTATGTTTAATAAGAGTGGGGTGCTCCTAAAAACCGACCTCCTAAAACTTTGTGCTAAAAAGACTCATTTCCATATTATCTAATGATCAAACCTAGAATTACCAGCACTTTGCTAGCAGTATATAAGGTGTGCCTTTCACTGCATGCCGCACACATACCATGCTGGCCCGTGACTAGCACAAGCAGACGAATGACACGACAGACCTTGATTTACAACAATTTGCATTTCTTCTCTCTTCAAGTTTCTCTTTCAACTGCTGGCATACCAATTGTTTCAAATTATTTGTTTCTGCAATTTATTTGAGTTGAAGTAACCTCTGCTTCTCTAGACACATTGTATTTAAGTGCATCTATGCACTACTTTGGATCACAACAATAATATTTGCACATCCATAGCCATCCTTTATTTTTCAATAAGTTCTAAATCTACCTTTAGCTACGCTAGGTGTTATTTTAGGTCTTGGTTGCAAATCTGAGTTCTAATTTACCTCTCTTCAAAGAACAATTGCAAAAAGCTTTGGCATTCTCTCCTATCTCTTACAAATTCGTACAAGATCAAAAGTTACAAATCCAAAATTTACTAAAACCGTAGAAAACAGTAGTAGTCAAATCTAATATGTCAAAATAAGGTCTCAATATGTACTGGTGAAAGGAAGTGTGAAGGAGGAACAATACGATCAAAGAAACTTTTCTCAAAACCTTTTTCACAACGGAACTCATGAGTTAGTGCAGCGCTGAGATTGTCGGATAATTTCATCACAGCGATAATCCAACATTGACAGGTAAACAAAGCATTATATGGCCTATTCTGATGCATGAATGATTTATCCGTCCACACATCCACCAACTTGCTCAAGGAATTGTTGGTTCACTTCGTTGTTGAGAGGCACAAAAAGATGTCTAAAATTAAGCAACAATAAATAAGTAATCCCATTTCTAAACTGTACCTGGAATGCACTATTCTAGAAAGTCATTTTATTAAAACTATGCAATGGACCACAATCAAACTTTCTATAAAATCACCAATGAAAACCCAACATTCTGACAGACTATCACTGTGCAAATTGTTCCATGATCCAAGTGTGCCATTTAGATAGGTCATTTGACATCATGTCTCAAGCTTCTAGAACAAAATTAGATTGAAAAGAAAAATAGAGAAAAGACTGAAGCTTTGTTATTTCACAAATAATGCCCATTATCTGATCCATCGTCCAATGAGTTATAGCAAGTCAACAACAAAATTGCCCTAGGTTCCTAGCACAATTAAATTATCTGTTTCCATCCCCAGGGTCTACGGGCTTGTTGCACCAATCAAAGCACTTAAATTTTATGAGGCAAGAATTAGCAGAGCTTATTAGTCAAGCAAAGACCGGTTTAAATCTAATCTCTCTCAGAACACAAAATAGTATTAACCAACTCATTTTAACTCAAAAAAAAAAAGAAGCCCAAAAAGGCTCCTTTCTTCTCCAATTGAGTTACCCATACCTTCGAAGTGACAATTTCTGCAGTTGCAATCTTTGCGAGCTTTGTCATGTAGGTGGGCTCCACATTTTTCTGGTCCATTGCTCGCACCGCGCAAGCCATCACGCTAAACACCCCGGCCAAATTGCCGAACCTCTGCACAACACATAGCACCCCAATCAAATCATGATCCTACCAACTCTCTCCGATTAATACAAATACATAACAGCATAACGTACCCTACGGCCTCCTCGGGAAATCGCAGAGCAACAATCCAGAACCAGTAGGGGGTTCCTGCACAATTCGACTCGTCAATTCAATTGGACAACAATAAAATGCGAGATTAGGGCAACAAACGGGCGAGAGTAATTACAAGGGAGCGATCTCCTTAAGGGCATTCAAAGAGGCCTCGCGGACGACGGGGGACTCGTCGGCGAGCGAGGAGAAGAGCACCTGCACAGCTTCTGGGGACAGAAGAGAGAGGAAGTAAGAGGAAGTAAGGGGAGGAGGAGATGAATATGATGAGGGGGAGTCGTGGGGGGAAGAGAATTTTACCATTGACGGGGACGGAGCCGGAGGAAGAGGACGCCATGGATGATCCCACGAGAGAGATCGCGAGAGAGAAGAAGAGAAATGGGGGAGACAGAGGGGGGCAGGGGCCCACCAAATTTTTGTCCGTTTTATTTGGAGTAGGGACATCAACGGGTGCGGATACCTGAGTTTTCCTTCTTTTTTTTTAAACCCAGTTCGAACAAGATGGATTTATCTCATGTTAATCGGGCATGGCCTCGACTATGGGTATAAAATACAAATACGAAAATTCGACGGAATCACATTCAAATTTAAATTTTGGCAGCAAATAATTTTATGTCAATTTCACGAGGAGAAATACTACAGATACACCCTAAAGTGGGATGTATATTTTATACCTATTCTATTCTAAGATTATCCTTATCATATTAATTTTTTTCTACACCCCCTTTTGGGGTGTACAAAAATTATCACGATTATTCTTTCTTCTAATGGATCGTGGGATGTATATCTTACATCCATTTCATTCTAAAATTATTCTTATCATATTAATTTTTTAAAATTTTACTAAAAATCAATTCAGTTTTTATCAACCAAAAGAGTGCGGGTGTAAGATCGACACCCCCTTTTGGGGTGTACAAAAATTATCACGATTATTCTTTCTTCTAACGGATCGTTGTTTTACCATGGTTAAAATTTAGTTAAATAAGAATTACGTTATAAAATGATTAATTTACCCTTAAAAAGTTGTGGTGTTATTTTGGCAGCAAATAATTTTAGGTCAATTTCATAAGGAGAAATACTACAGATACACCATAAAGTGGGGTGTATATCTTACATCCACTCCATCCTAAGGTCATTCTTATCACATCAATTTTTTAAAATTTTACTAAAAATTAATTCGATTTTTATCCACCCTAGGAGTGCGGGTGTAAGATCTACACCCTCTTTTGAGGTGTACAAGAAGTATTTTTCTTTACAATATTTACATATTTGAGAGAGCTAGTGGTGAAACTGTCCCAAAAAATATGGATGATTTGAATAAAATCAGAGCGATTCACCGATTTGATAGTTGAACTGTCGGTTCACACAGTTCAAGTGATTTTGTTTAATCTATCCGATTCAAAGGTTGAATAGTACTAGTTATTTTATAGACCGGATCATAATCGGGTCGATCGAACCGACATATTTGACCTAATTTTTAAATAATAAAATAAAATTCAAATAGGAAATGAATCGAGCTAGAAACAGCCAGTAACTTATTCTGAATCGTTTTCCTAGTCGCATTTCGTTTGGTGATGAATGATGTAGGTAAAAGTGTCCGTAGACCAGGTCGATCTGGATAATTGATATATTGTACTCGTACTCTAAAAAGAAATGGTTAGAAAAAAAATAATTTATCCTATCCATTTAATTTCGGATCACGTCTGGGTCTACATACTTAAGTTACTAATATACCCATCGACTCTATTTGAGCTGGTTTGGGCAGTGATTATATGTATACTACCTATTCAAGACCGAATACGGATTGGGTCTAAATCGGATACAGGTATCCATATACATATAAATTTTTTTATAGACTTTATTAAAATAGTTTATGGACAAACTATAAACCTCTTCCTATAAAAAAACTCGCTATCGGATATTTCATCCGGTCCGAATCCATATCCGGATCCGGATTTGAAAACTATTCCGGACCCTACCTATTTAAAAATTGGGTTCGGGTCGGGTCCAAATCGAGTATGGGTATAAAATATCCGGACCAATACCCGAAACTTAAATGAGTAATTTTTTTACCCGTATACTATCTATTTTTTATCGGGTCCGGTTCGGATCCGGATAAGATCCGGGTAGGGTCCGGATCGGGTATGATATATTGAATATTTTAGACAGCTTTAGCTGTAGGATCGTGTGTATAGGAATAGGAATATTAGTAATCTGACCGTCATGTATATATACTAATTTGGAAATGTCTTCGACCATGAATGACACATCTTGTACGGTTAATTTTTTTAAATTTCGTAAGATAGTATTTATAATTTAAATTAATATTTAAATATATACGAATATTAAATATTACGAATTCATGGCTTTCAGTGGACACAAATATCTACTATTAATTACTCACATAAAATGTTAGGACACCTTCCATTAAGAGACCCCTAAAATGCTGACAATAAAATAAACTGAAATCAAATAAAAGATGAATTTTATTATATAGTTTGTTATACAATTACATAACTTAATCAAGAGCATACCTCCGGTGTATATAGACAGAACATAAATATAAAAGAAAAGTGCTATATTAACAACATGGCAATCAAATTGATTTGGGTCGCTAAGTTTAACGACATGACAGTCGATTGAATTTGGGTTGCTCAGTTTATAGATATTGATGTCAAATTGATTTTGATTTTGGTTGCATCTTAGTTATATGTTCTAAAATGTTGAGATTGATTTACTCTAAGTATATATGTTAATATTAATCAATTTAGATTTGATTGAACTCTAAGTATATATTTTAGAGCTCAATGTATCCACCCTAAGGTGAAGAATTAACCAAATCCAAAGTATATGTATTAGGACTTAGTTGGATTTGAATTGATTAGACTATAATTATATATATAAGAGTCCAATCAGATTTGAATTCACCCTATGGTCTGATTGGACAAACTGATTTCTAATTATTGGACAAACTGATTTGAATTGATTTGTACATAATTTCCAATCAGATTTGAATTTAGCTAATCCTAATATACATAATTAGAAATCTATTAAATTCTAAATATGTATTAGGATTAGCTGAATTTGATAGATTTCTAATTATGTATATTAGAGTATAATTTATTTTAATTGAACTCTAATTATATGTATTAGAGTCCAATCATATTTGATTTGATTTCACCCTAAAGTGAAAATTGGTTATATACTAAGTATATGTGTTATGACTGGCGAAATTTAATTTAAATTAAACTCTAATCATATGCATTAGAGTTTAATTAGTTTTATTTGATTAGGTTCTATACATGGCAAAATCTAAACTGTTTTAATTTGATTTTATCTTGGCTATATATACTAAGGTAAAAAGATTGTTTGACCAAATCTAAGCATATGTATTAGAATAGATCGAGTTTGAATGTAGTTGCGATTTGACTCTAGTTTCATATACAAGATAATTGGGTTAAAATGATTTGTCCTAAAGATTAGTTTGGAGAAGAGGTTGGATTGATATAGCCCTATGGTCATGACTTAAGAAAAATGTTGATTTGGATTTGGGTCATGTTCCATATGGTTTGAACTGGGTTAGCTTGGGATTTTGATTTTGATTGATATGATTTGGGCTAGAGATAGGCATATATAGTTTGGACTTTGGAGTTTGAGATTAGACTTTTTAATTGGGTTTTGGTTATCGAGCATTATGGATTCGGTTTGAGGTTGATGGATTGAGTTCATATTTGGATTGAATTTGGCCTATGTGGTTTAGGTTTAGGATTGGATTTAGTTTTAGTTATCACCACTTGGAGTTTTGGTTTGGGTTAGATTTTAATTAATATAGTTTTGGATGATATGGTTTGGTTTGGAGTTTGGGCGTAGGTTTATACAATGTGTTGCATTAGGTTTGGGCTTTGATTTGGTTAAAATGGTTTTGGTTTCATATAAGGCCCATCAAGTTTGGGTTGGGTTAAGCTTATGTGATTCAAGCTCAAGTTTGGATTGGATTTGGAATTCGGAGCTTGGCGCAGCTTGGGTCGGTCCGGAATAAATTCATGTTGAGGTTCGATTTATATTTGGGTTTTGGGCTGAACTTGGCGGACTTTTTTATAAAATAACCTTTTAAAATTTTGCAATTTACAAAGTAACCCTGACAAATTTATATTTGACAAACTAACCTTTTTTTTCGCCACGTAGGAGCCACGTAGGATTTTTCCTCTAAACGCGGTCAATCGTTCACCGCATTTTAAAAAAATTTCAGGCCTTCTAAAGATGGTGAATCATTCACCGCGTTTATTAAGACGGTGAACTATTCACCACCTTTAGAAGGAGGTTATAGATGAAGAAAGGGAGATGAAAAGTGGTTAAGTGGTTGGGAAATGGATAAGTATACATAAGACGGTGAATGATTCACCATTCACCGTCTTTAGTAAAGACGGTGAATCATTCATCGCTTTTAATAGTCGTATAAGATATTCTAAATGCGGTGAATAATTCACCGCCTTTAGGAAAAAAATTCTACGTGGCGAAGAGAGGGTTAATTTGCCAAATATAAATTTGGTAGAGTTATTTTGCAAATTATAAACTTTTAGAGAATTATTTTGTAAAAAAGTCCGAACTTGGCCCTGTACGGATATATAATCAGAGTTTAGATTTGGGGTTTAGGCTGAACTTAGGCCCTGGTTTGGTTTAAGGTTTAGGCTTGATATGGTTTGGGTTGGTTTCATGCGGTTTGGTTTTTAGTTTAAGCTTGACATAGATTAGGTTGAGCCTCATATTCAAACTTTGATCTGGGTTTAGTGTGGGCTCATATAGTTCAAGTCAAGATATAGATTGGTTGTGGATCTAGACTTGGATTAATTTCAAGCCCTATAGTTTGGGTTTAGAATCAAGCCTGGGTTAGACTTGAGCTCACATTTGGGCTTGGTCTCAGTGGCTCCGTCCGATTTCTCAATTCCCCGGATGAGAGTCCGAATGATTCGGGCTCCAAAAAGGACCCTCCAAAACTGCTTTTGGGCTCCCGATTCATGTTCCGGATGTCCCAAGAGTGGTGGAAGCTCTGATTCCAGAGTTTAAAATCTGAAAGTATTATTTTATGGAAGTATTATTTTTGGTACTTCACTTTCGACCCAGTAAAACATATTCTAAGTGAAAGGTGTATTTTGTATAAAATGTGTTTTGCAATATTTTGAAACTAATGAATACTATATCACTTTTAAAAGCGATAAACCATTCATTATTTTCACAGGACTGTAAATTTCTTTAAAGTGAACATTTTATCGACTTTAATAAAAGCAATAAATAATTCACTGCTTTTTTTATTCTTTCCTTTACCGCCCATGTGATTTAATAAAGTTTAGATTTATAATTAAAAGTTTTAATTAAAAAATTAAGTCATTGGGAGGACTAATTATAAAATAAAATTGTTGGAGTGAACTAGTGGCCTAAAATCCTCCGTCTTCTGGCCCACCTGCCGCGCTGTCACCGCCCTTCCCCGCCGGGGCAAAAATTTTATGGAAACTGTGTCCAAAGAAATTTCTGGATGGGCGCCACGCGGGCCATCGTCGCCGCTGGTCTGCCTCTTGAAGAGCAGTGGGTTTTTTTTTACACCCGGTGCACAGTATTATAATTTAAAATTTTAATTTTAATTTTTTAATTTTAATTTACTATAATATATATATTCCCTTTATGATATTAAAAAAAATATATGTAAAAATTTTAAACCCTAAATTCTAAATCCGAAATCCGAAATCCGAAATCCTAAATTTTCTTACATATATTTTTAAAATAGTCCACCGGGTGCACCAAAAAAAATCCGACTGATCGGATGCCACACGGCGCCCATCGGGCAGTGGCACCAAACAAACTTGTTGGGGGCCGATTCCCGTAAAATTTTTGTCTGCTGCGTTGTCACCGCCCCTCCCTGCCCGGACAAAAATTTGGACAAAAATTTAGTGGGCACAATATCCAAACTAATTAATTTAGTGATAGTACTGATGGATGCAGTGTGGCACATCCCACGACCCCCATCCCATAAAGAGAAAAAAAAAAAAAGTGTCCCTGCGTTTCAGAGAGAGAGAGAGAGAGAGAGAGAGAGAGGGGGCCACCCTCCCCAAACTATTAGTTTGGTGGTGCCGATGACATCCCACGGCGCCCATCGGACCAAAAAAAAAAAAAAAAAAAGTGCCCCTGCGTTTTAGAGAGAGAGAGAGAGAGAGAGAGAGAGAGAAACTACCATACGATATGGGCGACATCGCCTTCCATCAAAACAAAATTAGTTTGACCATTCTTTGGTAAGGATTTCCTTGAATAGAGAATCTTGGTCCTTGAGTTTTATGAGGATTTCCATGGGCCAAATGGAAGTATGATCTATAAACCATATCATTTTTCATTTTTATATTATTTTTTAAAATAAATTTCTGATGGGCTGATGGGTTTTGTCTATTTTAGCTCGTTTTTTTCTTAATTTATGATTCGAGTTTTTGATCTATTAATTTAGTCGCATGGTGAGCTAGATGTGTAAAGGAGAGCAAAATCATCAGACTATTTTGTTGATCTTTATGAAGTTGAAAATTCCTGAATATCTTTGATTCATTCACTCTCTTTTCTTTGATGAATTTAGCTCTTCTAGAAATCAATGCAGCTTTAATTTTCCAACCATTTCAACAAAAAAAAAAAAACATTGCGAATTAATCAAAAAATATGTGTACTTTTAATGGATGTCACATAATGCTATTTTTGTGTATTTTTAGGTCATTACCAAGGTGGTGTTTGGAGGATTAGATTAGAATTGCCTGATGCTTATCCCTAGAAATCTCCGTCCATCGGCTTCGTCAACAAGATCTATCACCCGAATTTCGACGAGATGTGAGCCTTTAGATTCTCTCACATAATTAGACCATAGAATTATTATTTCTGGTCTATTGAATTTGTAGCAAAACCTAATTAGCTTTGCCATTTACGAATGCTTACTAATTCATTCTACCTGCAATTTAGGTCTGGTTCGGTATGTTTGGATGCCATCAACCAAACCTGGAGCCCGATGTTTGGTAGTAGAGCTGACCTTCTCATTAAGAACATTAAAGAATAAAAGTAAAATGGTAAAAATTTATGTTGATTATTCTTTTTTATATCTCGATAGATCTTGTCAATGTATTCGAAGCCTTCCTTCAACAACTTCTGTTATATCCTAATCCTTCCGACCCATTGAATGGAGAGGCTGCTGCGCTGATGATGCGTGATCGTCCTGCTTATGAACAAAAAGTGAAAGGTAACATGATCTACTGCTGCTCATTGCTAGGGTTATTGCATCCTGAATACGATATGAGGAAGCTTCTCTTTTTATCGCATATCCTACTTTAGTCGAAATGGTATATCACGTACTCATGACACAAAGCAGCCACAATTCTAGAATCTATATATTGCATTACTCGGGTATCTGCTTTGAACTGTTTTATGTAATTGTTTAAATAGGCATCATGCAGTAGACGTGTTGATATGAACCATGCCATTTGTTTAACGTTTTGCTATATTGAAGAGGGTGCAATGCCATTCGTGATTAGCCTATTCTGATAGTGTTCATATTTTTGAGCTTCTTCATCTCTTGTGAAAATTAACCATTAGACGCTGAGACAATTTGTTCCGTCGTATGAATGCTGTTTAATTTCCTTATTAGTGGAATGATATCGTAGTTGGTTCAACTACCAGTCTGCTGGAGAACGGGCAGTGGAATTTTAAGAAAGTACTTGCCACTTACCAGCATATGAAGGATTGTCCCTTTCTTGCATTTGTAGCAATTAATTCAGCTATCACATCATCATACTAAATTTTTGTCGACGTAGGTCTCCTATCCATGTATTGAGTCTTTTCATGATCCTATCCAACTCTTTGATAGCTTAGAATAGTTCCTGGCCTTTTAGATATATGAACAGTGAGATGTTTAAGTTCCAAATCTTGCAAGAGAAGGGATATTGAGGATGCCAATTGTTTTCATTTTTCCCAAGATCGACCATGGACAATAAAGGAAGTTCTAATTCACAATTTTTATGTCAAGATTTGAGGATTCTTCTTTAGGGTGAATTACTTCAGTAGCACACTTCATAATTGATTTTTCGTTGCCAATGAAATGGTAGACCAACTGACTGTGAATTTCCATCGAATTATTAATCTTCAAATTGTAGTCTATTGCATCGGTGAACTGATGTTGCTGAGAGGCAATTCATTGAAATAGTACAATACTCCCCCAGGGATTGAAGGTGGTGGGAGTATCAATAACCAAAATCCTATGCTGGTATTGCAATATAATTGAGCAGTTACGTATATTGTGTTTTACATCCATGAAAATGCGTTAGGAAGGATGAAAGCAACGGCATATTTTATCTAGAATGTTCATGTGGACTTTCCATTTCTCAAATCCCAACAATCTAGTGATGACAAAGATGAACATATCGGCGTTTAGGCAGAGTCTCTTCAAGAGCCAGATTCGAGCTAGAGGCTTTACTGAATCAGTAATGGAGTTTGGGCAGATGGGTCACCACTAATTGAGTGGTGCAGCTACATCTTTTATATATGGCTATATCAAAACATATGATTTCTTTTATTTTTTTACAAATCAGTAGCTTAAGACCACTAAGTATGGATGCTTGACCTTCCTTTCTAACAAAATACCTTTAGTTTAGAGGCTTTGTTGAAGGGAAACTCAGCAAGATCAAAGATGAGATCAATAATTTTTTTTTTTTTTTTTTTTTTTTTTTTGTTAAGAGTAGAATTAGATAATTTTTTATTAGAAATAATACTATACAATTTTTTAATTATATTTTTTTCTAAAATTGTACGATACTTTTTTCCAAATTATATATTTTTTAATTAATTTATTATGATGTGGCAATATTAAGTATCCTAATTAATTAGGAATTAATTAACAAACTTTTCCGATTCCTAATTAACTAATTTTTCCGATTCCTAATTAACAAAGTTGACGCGGCATGGACGCGCGTCAATACCCCGTACGCGTCCGACGCGGACATCGGACGCGGACGCGCGGGGGGAAACCCCGCGTCCATGATACGTAGGCCGTAACTCTTATTACCTTCTTTTCTCTTTTTTACTTCCCCAGAATACTGTAAAAAATATGCAAAATCTGAGGAAGTCTGCGCTCCTTCGGATGACACAGCGAGGAGGAGCTCTCGGAAGATGAGTACGACTCCAGTGAACGGTGGTGGGCAAGCTGGGCCTGTAGTGGCAGCATAGTTTCAGTTACAGTTGTTGCGATTCCTGCTATACATGTTTAAAGCTGTTGTTCTAAAATGAATCTAATTATCCTTCATCAATAACTGCCATAGTAAATAAGTGTGCTTTGATGTTATGAGTGTATACTTTTCTTATCTATATTAAGATCGATAGTGCTCGCAACGGTAAAGTTAGGGAAATCTAATCATTCTGAATGTAGGGCATGTAGTTTTTATTGAGGGAAAAATTCTTCAGTACCCTTCCAAATAGCTCATAAAAATTTTCAAAGAAGCCCTTGTAACTATTACTCCGTTATGTTTAGCTATAATAGATTCAAAATACGGAATTTACCCACCAATGCATTTTCAACAATACCCTCACTAATTTTCTAAGGTTAATATATATATAGAGATTTTCTTAACTATTATACATTGCGAAATAGCCCTTTAATTTAATTTTTTTTAGTGAGAATTCAAAGTTTTAAAATTTTATTTTGAATTTTGAATTCTGTGTTTCTCTTCCTTTACTGTGTATTTGTATTTGTATACGTGTGTATATATATGTATTGGTGTATATATATATAGAGCTAGGCTGGTATACTATCGGTAGCACGGAGGCCTCCATGCTACCAAGTTGTTTTCGATGATGCGGCTTCCGAATCGACGATCGGTTCCGTTAGATTTGATCTACACTATTGAGAGTATGTGGAAACTAAATTTCATAATTTTTCGACATTATTTGGTTAGTGATCAAAAGGTCTCAAAATTGACAGTTTTAATGGTAGATTTGATGCGTTTGTGAATTTAACGGTGTAAAACAATCCAAATCTGATGAAATTTTTATTGAAATTTTTTTTCACTATTTAGAATAAGGTTAGTACCTCTGATGCTAAATTCAAGTCTTTTATCATCATTTTTTATAAGATTTTTATTTTCAGCCGTTCATTTTTAGACTACCCGTTTGATAAGTAAATGATGTCGAAAAATTATAAAATTTAGTTTCCAAATATTTTCAATAGTATAGATCAAGTCTAACGGAGCCGATCGTCGATTTGGAAACTGGATCATCGAAAATAACTTGGTAGCACGGAGGCCACCGTGCTACCGATAGTATACCAGCAGGACTCTCTCTCTCTCTCTCTCTCTCTATATATATATATATGTATGTATGTATATATATATATATATGTATGTATATATATATATATATATATATGTATGTATATATATTGTATTTTAGTATTTTTTTGTTTTTAAGTTTTGTTGGCGGAGAGATGATGGATTGTGACGATATTCGGAGTCTGTTTCTGACGATCCAAAATGATAGATTCGATGTCTCGGCAGTGCTGAACGCGATGACGTAATCCGTTCCGACATGCAACAGACGGATCGAGAGATATCGCGTGTTCTTCGCTGAGAGGTCGTAATGTACATTTTATTGTTTCGCGATTTGGACCCTGTTTTACGCACCGTTTTGCGTGAGTTCGAATG
Organism: Puya raimondii; assembly: GCA_016920855.1. Taxonomy (NCBI): domain Eukaryota; kingdom Viridiplantae; phylum Streptophyta; class Magnoliopsida; order Poales; family Bromeliaceae; genus Puya; species Puya raimondii. The sequence continues at coordinate 54,723,006 of JABWPP010000050.1, read as the reverse complement.
TGGAGGGGTGTCTGGCATATTGTACATGCTGTGAGGGACTCGAGGGTTATTTTTGTTGTTTGAGGGGTCTTTTTGCAATTGTGCATGTGTGTTTATGTTTGTGTTGTGTGTGTGTGTGAGTGGAGAGAGAGAGAGAGAGTGAACCATTTTCCTCTTCTTCTCCCTCAGTTCCCAGCAGGTGCCACCCATCTCCTCAGCTCCCAGCAGGTGCCACCCATCTCCTCAGCTCCCCTGCCCTCTCCCCGAGCGTCGCCAACCGCCGCCGACCTCCTCTGGCCGGCGGGAACTCCGGCAACCTCTTATCTCTCTTTTCTCTCCTTTTTTTTCTTCTTCTTTCTTCTTTTTCTTCCCTGCAGTGTGCACCCAGGGTGTACCCACGCCTCGGGTCCCCCTGAGGTGGCACAATTGCCGGCGACCTGCCCCGCCGCCGGGAGCCGCAGCAAGCTGCTGCTAGGGCAGCTGCGGGCCGAGGGAGTTGGCCCCGAGCCGCCGCCGCCTCCCGCCGGCGCAGCACCCTCCGGCCAGCCCCGACCAGCCGCCGCCGCCGCCAGTTTTTCTTATCGCGGTCACCGGCCATCCGACGTCCGGCGGGCCCCTCTTGCCTGTGCTCGCCGTCCCGACCGCCGGCGTCGCCGTTCGATGCCGGCGCCGCCGTGCCCTAGCAACCCGAGAGCCCTCTCTCTCCCCGCGCCGCCGCCGCCGCTTCCTACCGCCGGTTGAGGTGAGCATCCTCTTCCTCACCTCCCCCGCATTCGACCCTGGCCGCCGCGCGCCTTGCATGTCGGCCGGCAGCCGGCCGGAGCTTGTTGCTCCGACCAAGGTTGATTTTTGGCTGGTTTGGGCCGCATGCATGGCCAGAAGCCCTCTCTCTGTTGCCTCCCGAAGCTCGGGAAGGTGAGCACGATGATCGCGGCGACGCGCTGATCACCATGCTCACCTTGTTTTGCTGTTTTGGCAAGCCATTTCGCTGTTCGGCCTATGTCAGGCATTGTTATCGCTTGTGGACACTATTTTATGGGTTGTTTGTGCTTGCGACTGTCCTTGTCGCAGTGGAGCTATGAGCATGGTCTCCGTTATGTCGTTACCTATTCGCTGGTGCTTGCGGATGGTCGTGCGGACGAACGGAGTGTTCGAACGGCCTTATTTATGTTTATTTTTGTGTATATGTTGCTTGTTTTAGGGACTTTGGTGATTGTGGCAGCGTTGCGACGCTGCGGGCAGCAAGGGCATGACACTTGAGGCCATGTGGACTGGTTGTCCAACTTATTCGCCCTTCGCAGAGATCCGAATTTATTTCTGGTGCATTTTCCGACGAAATAGTCGGCGGAACGCGTGTTTTTATCGTGCGACTCACTTGCTGGTTTCGCGAGTGACTTGGCTTCGTCATTTAACCTTCTTGGTTGTTCCTCATCGTTGTCCCGAAGTTTCGAGGATAGTGGATGAGTGACGAAGGATTCCGGTGCCAAATCGGCATTTTTCGGAAACCCGGAAAGTCGTTTCAAGTGCGGTTGTGTTCGTGGCACCCCGAGCTTGTGTTCGCTATCCCGCCACCTTATTTTGTGTGTTTGGGGACAGCGGAGGACTTGGTTTGGCTGTTGGTACCCTTTTGGGGCTTAGTGTGGTTGTGGGATCGTCCCGGTGGGTTTTCCGGACGATCCGTCGGTTTCGGGATGTGAGCGCTTTGTGTTTAGTGTCGACTTGGTGGATCTGGACCCTGTGAGTCTTTCGTAGGTCCTATCATGGTTCCTGAGAGTCGTCGGTGTTAGACTCTTCGTTTCTACAGGTGGGTACTTCGATCCGGAGTCGGTTCAGTGGACTACGGTGATACCTTTCTATCCCTTTTCTGGCATTTCGTTATTAATTCACTTGACTCATGTTGACTCTACTTATGTGTGCTTACCTTAGAAGAGTAGTTGTTGGTTGCATGGTTAGTGAGACGACCTCGTTGGTCGGTGTTGATCGCTTGTTGTTCTGAGCGATCCTCGTATATTGGTTTATCAGTTGCTTCACGGCTCGTTGCCGTTCTGTGGATTCAGCATTCGCATCGATCGTCACAGCTCTTCTAGCACCTCACGTACGCCAGCGGTCTGATCCACCGCCTGGGAGTGTTCTTTTCCGAAAAAGGGTTGTGTGCTTCCAACCCGTGAGCCTCTCGACATGTGCATCTGCGGAGGTTATGTGCCTGTGAGTGAGCGGTTGTGATAGTGCCAGGGATCCGTCCCTGTGGCCTGGTGGAGATTGGGTCTCTTTATCTATCTACCATTCATGCATGTACTATTTGCTTGCAGTAGGATAGTTGTTCAGTTGTATGTCTGCCTCATACTTATTCATGTTACTGTTTACCTTATCTATCTTTTTGTTGACTCTCGTGCCAGTGTGTACACCTCGCCTTCGTCGGCTTGCGGTACCCACTGGGAGGGAGAGACATGTTTACATGTTCTCACCCCCCGCCATCGTTGTTGTTTTCAGGTGAGCATGGTGGTGGAAGTCGAGACGCAGCGAGACACGCCTAGTTAGTGATACTAGAGGTCCCGACTTGTGAGGTTTCTCTCTCCAGATTTTGGTTATCACCCTTATCCTTTTTCAGCTAGTTGTGGATGTGGTTCAGTTACATTTTGGTTGTGTTGACTGCATGATTAGGCTGTATGGATGACTTTACTTACTAGATCTCTATCCTGGATTATTTACGGCTTTATATTGTGTATCTTGGTTTTCTACCCCTCGTGCTAGCGGTTTTCATATAAAGATTTCCGTGTGGGAAATAGTTTTCAAACCGTTTTTGATTGATCGACTTTTGGGATTTCAAAAAAGAGTTCTCGCGTGGAGAACGGTTTTCAAATGATTCTTAAATGTTTGAGATTAGGGTTTCAAAAATAAAGCTTCTGCGTAAGGAGCAGTTTTCTAGAATGATCTGTTGTTGTGCATCGCATCATCCTTCGCCTAAGGACTTGCTTAGATTCATACAGGTTTAAGGACTGTTAGCTGTATGAATCTTATTGTGATGTAGTAGCTTGTGTGATGAATGAATGGTGGTTGTGATACTGTTTGTATGTTGTGTACGCCGTGCAAATATAGGGGAGGCTCTGTCCGTGTGTACAGTGGACCCTATATTTGTGGCGGGTTTGTACGTAGCGCGGGCTAGACTTTCAAAAAAAAATTTACACGTATTTTCGCTTCTAAAACTAGCCCGGAGCATGACATTTTTTTATCATAGTCTTTTTAATATTTGGTTCCTTGAAATCAGATTGATTTTTTTAAATTACATTACAGATTTTATCAATCTTTTGATGATTCCAAAAAAATTAATAATTTAAATTACTTTGTAGAAGTTAAAATAAAAATATAATAAGTAATAGCTAACAAAGCAATCTAAGTCAAATAAAATTTTAAATATAACTAACTAAAATAAATAGTTAACAAAAGTTAGAAGCTAACTGTACTAAAGAATATTAGTGAACAATGTTAGTTTAGATGTTAAACAAATAATGAACAAAAGTTAAGGGCTAAATAGTAAATCATATAATTAAATACGCTCCAAAAGTTTCTCGGCTTATGGGCAAAATAAATATTTCAAAATTTAACCAGTGTTAGACCGCCATATAAGTAAGGGCGCGTTTGGTTTGCGTTATGAAATATTACAGATTATTTCGACATATTCAGATATTTTGAATTTCTTAATAAGATTACTACTGATATTGCATTAACGCATTTGGTTTAATGCAGTAACATAATGATGGATTGCAGTGTATACAGTATTACTATATTTGATTCAGTTTATAAAATTCAGTAATCTTGACAATAAAATATAATATATTCCAAAATTGCCCTTAATGGTAATTTTTTTTTACTATTTAAAAATAATAATTTTTTACTAAATTTTATTTTAAATAATTTTAAATTTTAAATTTAAGTTTTATTTTTTAATTTTAAATCTGAACAAAACCATAAAATTTATAAAATTAAAATTTGAAATTTGAAATTTAAACTAAAAGTATAAATTTAAAATTTAAAATCTAAATTTGAAGTTTAAAAATTCAAAATTTAAATTTAAATTTAAATTTTGAAATTTGAAAAATTTAAACTTATAATTTAAAATTTTGAACTTGAAACTTGAAATTTAAAATTAATATTTTAAAATTTAAAAATTGAAATTTAAAAATTAAAAATTAAATATTTTAAAGTTTAAAGTTAAAATTAAATTTTAAAAAATTAAATTTTAAATTTAAATTTTAAAAATTTCAAATTAAAATTTTAAAAATTAAAAATTAAAAATTAGAAATTAAATTTTAAATTTTAAATTTTAAATTTTAAATTTTAAAATTTTAAATTTTAATAAATCTTTGTGGATAATAATATATTAGGCAATAATTTCAAAAATCTCTTCGTTGGTTATATGAAAAATGCCCAAATATATACCCCAGACAGAAAGGACGGATAGTTTATATCAGTATTTTATATAAGCTGGAACGCTTTTTGTGTGCAAAATTTTTTTGCGTAAGGAGCGATTCTGCCGCTATTGCCGGTAGTTTGAACATACCTTATTGCTAACATCCGTACACTAGAAAACCCTAGTTTTTGACAAATGGACAGTTACAGTAGAAGCGTGACATGTGTCAGCTCATATGCATTGATCAGTGTAATTTTTCATGCTGTTCATGTGAGGCCCCACCTTTCAGGAGGTCATCCATTCTAAGACTACTTCAGTCCTCACACGCTTAACTCTCTTAACCTTTTGGATCTAGCCACCGTCCAAAATGCTATAGTCGGATTAACGGGTTTAGCCCTATTATACCTCATATATAGAACTTTCTGAGGTCTAACGGTTCAAAACCTGATCAGCAGTTGTAAGAAGTTTAATTTATGTTGTTCCAAGATGTATAAAGAGTAATATTTAAGTTATAAAGCTAACATTGGTTTACGTGAATTATTTTACAGTGCATTGCGACAACATGCGAAAATCAACAGGACTTGGAATTACATATATATGACTACATAAATTAATATTGAAGCTTTAATTGTAATAATAATTAATGACATGCATGCACAGGGAATTGATGTTATTTTAAGGATGTATTGTACTTGTGTGTTTAAGTAGAACACTACTCGAGGGTACGAAACTACGAAACATGCGACTCTTTTGAAGAACCTCGCATGGCTCCATAATCATGGTACAAATTCAAATAAAAACTGGTTCTTTCCCTCATGAAGTTGTCTACATATCATCATATGATAATATTGCACACCTCAAGCATCCAAAGTTCTTCTAACTACATTATTAGCAAACTGTGGGCGCCACAAAAATAGCGCTATATATGCGGCAAACATCTCGAGGAAGAACTTGACCCGGTCAACATCATGATCCGGTCAGTATCGCCCTACATGCATTCGGTTCCTAGCCCAGCACAAACAAAATTTGCGAAATTTTAAGTTAGGATTATTTTCATGTGATGGTTTCAACTTGGTTTCTTTGTACTCAACATCAACTGATCAAGATCATGAAGAACAAGCTACCGAAACAACAGTAGACATGGAAAAAGAGCTACAAAGAATAAGAGATCGAAATAACAAAACAAAAGATATGGAAAAAATATATATATTAAGATACAAGGTATAAGAGATCAAAAGAATGAACAAAAAAAAAAAAGAGTGTTTTTGCTACTTTTAATCCTCCATCTCTCACACTACTGTTCCAAAAAATGCTCGCAGTTCGAATAAGGATTCTTCCTTCTACGAGATTTGTATTCAAACTTCTCTAAACTTATGTAATGAATCTAAGCCTCGGATGACGCAGTCTCTTCTTCAGTAGCAGGCGGTGCACTCGAGGGTGGCGTCGGAGCTGCCTGATGAAGGGGATAATTGTACTTTTTCAACACCCTTTCTTGATTTTCCTTCCACCACTCTTCGGCTTGCTGCTCGACAAATCTCCTCTTGCTGCTCATTTTCGATAAAAGAAAAGTTGGCATGTTATACGAAAAACTATAAATGCCATGATTGTAAAGGAAAAGTTTTCAGAGTATATGGAACTAATGGCATGGGTATATAGATTGAAAGTACATAACACATGCATTGATGATTCACATCAAGAAGATTTGAGATGTAATGCGATATAAATGAATGTTTTTCATCCTAATTATTGATAGGCATGTTTCTAAACTCCTTGGTTTTGATATCAAGTAAATATTGGGTGTGCAAACCAACAGAGTAATCATCGTCGTAGATTCAGAGTTTATGGTATGGTGAGTCAGAATGATATAACATATGACCTCTGTCATGTGAACACTACATAAGTGGTTCCCAAAACTACTTGAATACAGAGGTTCAAGTTCTACTGGATTTGCAGATCATTTTAAATGATATGGAAAATTATTTATGGGCAATCGGCGAGTATGATGAATGGTTGGTTCATGAGAAATCTACCTGAATCGCACCCGCTTGAAAACTTTAGTACCATCTCGGAGCTGTATCAGTGTTACGTACACGCCAGGCTCGAATTGCTCGATCAGTTGCACTTCTCCCTGACTCCCATACTTGGGAGCAAAATCCATAGGTACTTTTGAACTGTTTTCTGCATTTTGCTGCGCTGTAACAATACCACTACCTTCAGCAGAATTCTGTAATAATACCGACTCATCCCCGTTATTTATCGCTCTTTCGGAGATGTCAATCGCTCCATCGTTTGAAAGGCGAGGCTGATCATTTTCTGATGCATCGACTGGCAAGGAAGGAGAAATTTCCGAAGCCCGGCTCTTATAATCTTTTAGCAGCGACTCCGCTTGGATTTGTAAGGCTTTTACACTGTTGCCGAACTCAGGAGGCAGTTTCTCTGCCACATCCTTCAGCTTCAGAAACAATTGAGCATTAGCCTCGAAAATGATGCATACAGTTCGTTGTCAAGGTTATTCAGAATGTAACATGCTTCAACTGCGTAAAACTAAATGTCGAGCAAAGCTGACGGAAAGCTTATTCGATGATCTTTTTAATGTACAAGCATGAAATTAATTCTGCACAATGCTCAATTGAAAATGATGTCGGCCATAGTATTACTAGTATCTGTAATTTCTCAATTGTAGTACTAGTGATGAGAAAAATGTTTGATAATCTCTAAAAGAAAATTGAATAACGACATAGTTCGGAAAGGAACATGCAATGTCAACTGAATATCTTCTGGTTTTTCGTTTAAAACTAATATATAATAGGAGAACAGAATCAAGCGTCAGTATCGGATAATACCTGGGACTCGAAAGACTTTACAAGACCCACTGCAGCATTGCATTTGGCAGATTCTTCTGCAGCTAGCGAAGCAGCTCTGTTAGCCTTCCGTTCGCACTTCTGCAGTGCTTCATCTTGAATTTCACTTTTATGTCTTAAACTTTTCACCTACAAAGATCCATGATAGTTGCGGCAAATTATTCTTTTAAGTGAGAATAATTTCAAAGAAAAGGACAGGGTTCTGAAAAAAAAGAAAAAAAGAAGAAGGTATTCCCCTACTTGCCTGAGCTTGCAACTTCAGAACTTCCTGATTCAACAGCTCATTAGTCTTCTTCAGGCTATCAATGACACTTTTAGAATACATTGGAGTTGCGTTAGGCGGAGGACTCGGCCTCCTCGGGTACGGCGAAGGAGGTATATTATTATTATTGGCAGGTGCAGGTGTCGATGTCACTATAGGTCTTAAAGCAGTTTGAAGCGCGCTAAGCGAACTAGGAAAAGCAATATCTTTGAGTTGCAGCAAAGAAGGAACCTGAGATGCCCGGATCAAAGAAAGAGAATCTGTTTTCATCTCATTCTTCACCGATCTCACCTCAACGTACCTGACGGGTTCTGTCGAAGGCGACAATAGTAGCCTCGAAGTCCTCACTTCTGGCCTATCTAACCTCTCTCGCGTGTCGATCGATCGGCGAGTGATAATATTTCTTTTATTAGCCGCAGCAGCGCTACTTGCTTCTGATGCTTTAAGTTTCATGTAGCATGAATCGCACACTCGATGCGGTTTGCCGGGGGTCGGGGCCAGAGCGGCCTTCAATACTTTTCTCGAGCTACAAGCATGGCAATGGACCAATCCACAATTATAACAGTTATGCCTCTTTCTCGTAAACCCAAATGCTTGCCGACACCCTGAGCATACCGATTGCTCTGCGCTGGAAACCCACTTATGAATGCAAATGCACGCCGTGAAATTCGATCCGCACGAAATGCTCTTCACATGTCTATCTTTTAGGGCTTCGACTAAAGTAGGAGTTTTTCGATCTTCAACATCACCGTGTCCCAGACGACCGTTAGCACCTCGACCCCACGTATATACTTCACTTCTTGATGTCAAAACAGCAACGTGGTTAGCCCCGCATGAAATCTCTTCGATTAATTCGCCCACTAGTCTATCTTGAACCAAGCAGGGGACTTTTCCGTCCGACTGTGGATTCCCCAGTTGGCCATAGTTAGTACTACCCATCGTGAAAACATGCCCGGATGTAGTAAGGCCGACGGTCATAGTTTCCCCACAGGCCAGCTGATGAAAGTTATAGTCGATAAGCGACGGGACGCAAGTAGGGATTAACCTTGCCTCTTTATCCCCATGCCCTAACCGATGCTTATCGCCATCTCCCCAAGTAAATAATTTCCTAGAAACAACATTCACACCGGTCTGATTTACCTCGACAATTGCTGCAGAATGCCATACTCCGCATGCAACTTTCAATGTTCTAAATCCGCTTAACGACTCTACTTCTTTAGGGTAAGCGACGCTCGTGCGATCGCCGTGACCGAGAACGCCAAAGGTTCCATCACCGAAAGTGAATACCTTTCCATTCGATGTGGCTAGTGCCGAATGCCACATGCCGCAGGCGATGGACAAAACTTGAAGCCCTTCTAAAGGGCCGGAAACTCTCTTAGGAATCCAGTGGCTGACATTAGTACTGTGGCCGAGAAGCCCGGCATTGTACGCACCGTCCCCCCAAGTATATACATCACCGGAAGCGGTTATCGCACAAGTGTGGAACTCGCCGCATGCGACGTAATCGACATTGGACACTGCTAAAGATTCGACGAGCCTAGGTCGACTAACATCCAGGTCTGTTCCATGGCCGAGCCTCCCACCGATTTCCTCACCCCAAGTGAATACTTCCCCTTGTCTAGTAACTAAAGCTGCATGTCGGAAACCGCACGCAATTTGATGGACATCCAAGACGACATTCGACTCTAAGGGCTTCGGAAGCAGGATATCGATTTTCATGCAAGGGGGGTTCGACCGTCCGTCTGCTGAGATGCCGTCGCTCCATACTTCTCCCCAGACGTAAACGTCGCCCAACGATTCGACGTCGTCAGGCCCGGAGCCTTGGCTTGAAGAACTCGGAGCACTGGAAACACTAAGCCGACTGCCATCACCTCCCGCACTTGCTCTTAGTTGCATATTTGCGCGGTCGGAACCCACATCTGATCTACCTGAATTGAAGGAAGGCACGCTAGAGTAAATGTCTAGTCCTGCACCGTAGGCACGCGCATTTCGAACAGAACCACCATCCTGAAAACTCACGGTATTAAAGCACGATCTAAAGAAATGAACAAACTGATTAAACTCTACGAGATGTTGAAATAATTGTGGAACAAATGAACTGAAATTCTCTGCCACAGGCGTAATTGATTCAGTTGAATGCAGAATATGGCCATCTTAAAGATTTTGCGATTCCAAAACTAACTTTCAGAATAGGATGACTTTTTCAGATTAAGATAAGGGTGTACTTTCGAAGGGTAAACTCACATCAGAAAATGCTAGCCCATCACTTTGTCCGTTGGTCCGCGAATTTCTGCCTTGGCCTGGAGTAATGAGAGCCTTAAGGCCTGCAAACCACGCCTCCGCTTCGGTTTGATCTTTGCAAATCTGCATTCGACAAGCGATTGCGGTTCGATAGGAACAAGAAATTTCAAGAAATCATTGAGGTTCCCTTTTAGGCACTAACATATACAATTGTATGTCGAATAAATAACGTTCTACTGACCAGATCGAGCGACCGTTCGCCGTTCTTGTAGATAAGGGAAAATGACAAATAATCTTTCTCGGGACGTAAGAACCTCTTGAAAACAGCCTACAACAGATATCGAGGTATCAAATCTAAACCGCAACTTGCATATGGAAACATGAAACAGCCGAGAGCGAGCAAGCGAGCCAGATATATATATATATATATATATATATATATATATATATATATATATAGAGAGAGAGAGAGAGAGAGAGAGAGAGAGAGAGAGAGAGAGAGAGAGAGAGAGAAGTGTGAGGCAGAACATAGTGAAACTTACAGTTCTCTGTCCAGGAATGATTTTTGAGACAGAGGCTAATTTGATGCTCTTTTCTTTCTTATGAGAAAACCAAATTAGAGTTGTTTCGTCCTGCGAAGTTGACGATATCATCAATGCTGGTGCAAGCACCAAAACACAACAAAACAATACAAAATAAAGAAAATATGCAGAGAACAGCCTAACATATTCAGCTTTTTATAGACCAACCGCGACAGGGAAAAACAAAAAAAATATATATATATATAACATATCCCTCATATTTGAGATGAAAAGGAAGTAAAAGAGTAAATTATATATCCCATTCGACGCAAAATGCATGCCTGCTCAGTAAAAGTATCAGCGAACAAGAGAAGTGGATTGTTACTCACAGCAGAAAGTCTGAAAAGACGGACTTTTGGTTTCCCTTTCCGACTATATTTGATTATTTGGCTACCTTTCTTCAAAGCAATAAGGGCCTTCAGAAAAAACATAAAATAAATCGAGTCAAAGATCAAATCAAAGTAAGTGAAAATTTTCCAACTATGATTAACATCTTGACTCTCTGAATCTTGGCTATGCACCAGACAGCATGATAAAACAGTACTTAACAAGATTAACTGACTGCCGACAGAAACTTCGCTGTCCTCTACAGAAAAGGTAAAGGCAGACAGACGTTGCCTGAACGATAGCGCGTTTTCAGATTCAGTTAACTTCTGACAAAATTTCGACAGTTTGAATACCGGTCTCAAAATGAGCTATATTTCAGGTACAGTCTCTATGTCGAAAATTATTAGTCTTTTATAGTGTTTGCGCTTTTTTGTACAGGGGAAAACAACACAACCTGCTCGGCGTCACGATCAGGATTCCCACGACTAGATAAATCTGCCATTCCATCTGAGAGCGCTGTGGGGAAGGGGCCGCCGCGGAAGCATCAGGACTGCCTGCGACAACCCAATCTCCATGGATTACTGGGACGGCGGTGATGGCGACGCTGACGGCGACGGCGGCGGCTGAGACGGTCGAGAATCAGGTTGTCATTGCAGAGGCCTATCATCAATTTCCAATCCAACAGCTATCAGATCCAAGCCTGCAGACAAATCCCGATCACGATTCTCGAAATTTAAACGATGATTCAAAGGTTACAGCTGAATTATTCGCGAATTTTTGAAAAACTGAATAAAACGCCCGTATCCGTATTTTTTTCAAAAATTCAGAAATCATTGCAGAGGCCTATCATCAATTTCCAATCCAACAGCTATCAGATCCAAGCCTGCAGACAAATCCCGATCACGATTCTCGAAATTTAAACGATGATTCAAAGGTTACAGCTGAATTATTCGCGAATTTTTGAAAAACCGAATAAAACGCCCGTATCCGTATTTTTTTCAAAAATTCAGAAATCATTGCAGAGGCCTATCATCAATTTCCAATCCAACAGCTATCAGATCCAAGCCTGCAGACAAATCCCGATCACGATTCTCGAAATTTAAACGATGATTCAAAGGTTACAGCTGAATGATCATCTCGACAGTACATGACTCCGTATTTTTTCCAAAAATTCAGAAAAAAACATGATTTTTTGGTTAAAAATAATTATTCGCGAATAATTAGGGATTACCCGAATCATTCGCCCAAAAAATGGGCGCTCGCGGCTGGTGGGCCGCGGGCCGCGGATCGCCCAAAACAGAAAAAAAAAAAAAAACCAAAACCCATTTCTCACGTTGGCGTTAGCCTCGCCCACAACAGAAAAAAAAAAAAAAAAAAAAAACGTTCCCATTTCCCAAACTTTCGCCCCCCCTCCCAAAAAAAAGAAAATCACTGGATCAAAAAGATTTTATTCGTTTTTTCAAAAATATGTATTGCTATTTTTTATTTAATTAGCTTAATTTTATAGCTCTTTATTCTTATATTTTTAAGAATTATGAGTATTTATGCTAATAGCATAAATTTTGAGAGAAAAAAATTTAATTTAATAGCCGAATTTTTGATCCCGAATTTTTAATTGGTGAACGTATAATATCCGTATAAATCACGTATCCGAATAATTGGCAAATCCGTTTTTTAGCCGTATTTTTTAACGAATTTAAAAATTAGAAAATAAATTTTATCCGAATTATATCCGAACCGTATTTTTGCCGAATTCGAATTAACTAACTATGTACATGACAGGTAAACAGCTAGCAATATTGTGATTACAATCAGAGCACAAATATTATCTTAATTCAGAGAATCAACTGCAGGTCTAAGTACAGCCAAAAGATCAATTTTATGTGGTGCTGAGCAAATCGCGAATCGGGATATAATGCCCTGAGATTAGATTGAAAATTTAATAGCACATTGCCTAATTTTTTGTAGTAAATTGCGCAAAATGCATAAATCACTACTTTACCTATCATTTTATGGCTTATAAAATACAGCACTTTTTTTTTTTTTTTTCAATGTCAAGTCCTTGGCATATTGACCAACCTGACCAGGATCCAAAATTATAATGAAAAGAGGATGGGATTTAGGCTCTGTTCGAATGTCGAAATAAGATATCTGACGACAACTCGAGATTCTTTAGTGTGATTAGAAGTTCGGAATTTCATTTTCGCTGCTTGAAAGATTTCGACATCTATGATTCGACAGGACATCATTAATTTGAAGACATTTTTTAGACGTCGAAATAAGATATCTACGATGTGATTTATCATATTTTGGAAAAATAAGACGAATATGCTATTCCATTCTAGACATCTGATCACACTTTTTATTTATCAACTACGTACTGCTTACTCGAACAGATATGTCGAATAAGATGTTCATGCGTCTATCTAATTCTACGATAGGCTCCGGCAGTGCGACGTCGCCGGTGTGCACGGAGAGAGAGAGAGAGAGAGAGAGTGGTAAGAGGCTATGAATAAAAGGGAGTGCCCGATACCTGCGCCTCTACAATGTCGTAGACACCTACACCTGGATTGAAGGGTCGGTTAAAAACAATGAATGTTATCAGATTGTTTTTTCCCCCCCAAAATATTATTTCTTTTCTTAAGGCTATTCTCGACACCAACACACATCAGGGCATATTGGCGCTAACCATTAATCCAAAAAATTTGAGCCGTTAGAAATACGCAATTAATTCACTTAAAGCGTACTACAGACACAACACCCACTGGTCTTAATTATGACTCGACCCAACCAACCTCACACCACTTCGAACATAACTTGGTCCAATCTGGACTTCCGTCGTTTCGAACGCGACTCGATCCAACTTGCCCTCCCGCCAGATGGCTGAATACTGACCCCTTTAAACTAACATATGCTTCTACGTTTTTCAATAAAATCGTAAATAATATATACAGAATATTCGCACGTAATGTAATCTCCCGCAATCTCAAACGGAGCATAAATCGAATTCCTGTCTCATATTCGGCACCCAAAAACCTAAACATTCAGATCATTGAATAATCTAACGGTCCAAAATTGGCCATACGCTTTGATCCCGTAATTCCACCGCATAACAAAGTTCTACTGATCACAAACTAATAAATAAATGCTCAAAGCCTAGAATGGTTAGCACAGATTTTTCATTTGTGTGCATAATCTTACCTAACTGTGTTAAATTTTAGAACGCTTTCGAATCCAAAATCGCATAAACAATTCAAATTTGACCTGAAGTTTTATGCACCAACATATGATCAATATAATTCAAAAACATTCCAAATGTATATGGGGAAAGAGGAACCTGTTGATCAGGATTTTCCGCGATCAGACGAATCCGCCATCGCATCCCACAGAAGAAGGCCGCGGTGGAAGCATCAGAACCGCCTGCGATAACCTGGTTTCCATAGATTTGTAGGATACTGACGGTGGCGGTGGCGGTAGCGACGACGACGAATCTTACGAAGATCTAACATCAATTTGAAATCGAGCGAGTCACCGAATCCGAACCTGGACCGAACTCGATAAGCATTCGAATTTGAAAGCAAGTAAATTGTTGGAGGAAAAAGGAGATGGGATTTTAGAATGATTTCTTTTGCTTTCTGAGTTTAGACCTTCAGCAGAAAAGAAGAGAGAATTGAAAATTGTATTTGTTTTTAAGAGATTGTATTTTATTTTATTATTTAATTTTCGCGGGAATGATGGTGATACGAGACGCGTGGCCGTGGACCGAGTCTCTCCATTTACGTAATTGGATTAGAAGGGATTATCCGCTAATTGTAGTTTAATTAACATCTTTAGGGGCTTTTATTAATATCATCATAGAATATCCAATAATTTTGGTCAAATTCAATTATTTGAATTTATCTGCTAATATCAAAATAAGTTTCAATCCACTGAATCTAAACCTTGACATCAAATTTATAGTCGCGGTCAATTTACTAATCCCATCAAAAACAAAATTTAAATAAATTCATCTATCATTATCAAAATTAGTAATTGCTTGAAAACTCATGTTAACTTGAAATTTAATCGTCATCTAATCCAGTTTAAAATAAGAAATTACTTTAAAACAATCTCTAAATACTATATCTGGATTGCCGATGTTTTAGTAATCGCAGAAGCAATAGATGGAAAACGTAAAGATAACATTATAATTACGTTTCATAGCACATGACTATTCATAACTCGTATAAAGCTGTATATGCAAAGAAAAAGGTGATAACAACACAAAATCCTCATTACAATAAAGGTTTATATAATAAGATTGATTATAGCTGCTTCTCTATGACGTATAGCATCAGAGTCCCAAAAACCACATCTCCCCAAGAATTGCCAGATCCATTTGCTCACCGCATTTAATATCGCAAAACATAAACAAGTTATGACCTCTTCAAAACTAAGAGCCAATATACGCCAGCGAGGCGCAAAAAAGATGCTACAAGGCTAACGACTAATACTATAGAACAGCTTTAATCCGGGATCATTTTCCATGTGAATTTCGCCAGTTACAACGGCAGGATAATCTTAAGAGCAAGTAAAATCTCTAGTCTCAGTTCAATAGCCCAGAGGAGATTCGACATTGCCGCTATCGTCAGCATCATCATCGGTAGTACGAAGCCATGATGTACAAAAGGACTGATGTTGCCGTGGTAACAATCAGCTCCTGCCCAAGTCAAGCAGAGAAACCACAAAATCAGGGGAATTATATCGTCTCCGAACATCCTTATGCAATCTATGATAGCTCTCTGTTTTTAGGTAGATGAAGTTTCAGATGTCTCATCGAGCGTATGACAAAGAAATGTACAGTTTAGTAGCACTACTAAACATTATATGAAAAGGGAATTTGTATCTATCATTTTTATTCAGAAGAAGAATTTTGAAGGTCAGACGAAGTTTTGACATTCCGGAACATATATAATTTTCTAAATCAATAAAAAATATAAAAAATTAATTGCAACTTGACTTTTTCCAACTTCTACTTTAAATTTTAAAATTACTATATAATAATTTTTAAAAAATATTATAATTTAAAAGGTAAGAGGTGTTACGGCGATGGGCCTCCAACAAATACGTTCTATATACTTGTTATGGTATATAGAGATCTCCACAAAAGTAAAATAGAAAAGACGAAAGAGGAGGAAGAAGAAATCAAAGAATTTGAGACATTATTGTGGAAGCAAAACTAAATCAACTTTATTGAATAAAAACCAACGACCACACCATATTAGATGCATGCGTCCGTACCACCAGCTGGGCTTCCTCTAATTAATTAGAGCGGCTCCGCTTCAACTTAATTCATACCGGCTTCGTTAGCCACAATAGTCCCGGCCTCTTTATTTATAACTAATTACACGCAATCCTACTCTAATTAGATTTCATCTTAAACACAATCTAAATAACCAAATCTAATAACGAGATAAAACCAAATAATCAAATCCTAGTCTAATTATACATTAGCATTATCTCTAACACTCCCCCATAATGCTAATGTTATTCACACCGATCTTCTCTTGGCAAAGTATGAATTTCTCTAATGGTAGCGGCTTTGTGAAAATATCGGCCATCTGCTCCTCGGTTGCACAGTGTATCAACTCGAACCCTTCTCGTGCTTTTTCGATCATCAACCGAACCTGTCAAATCACTATCAGAACAACCAAAATAAAAATCATTAACATTAGTATACCACAACCGGTGATCTCTTGTTCCTTTCGAATATCTCAATATCCTTTTCGCCTTATATATCAACTTAAATCCAATAACTTCTTTTTCTATAGGCGGTTCAATAAGCTTCATGGTATTATTTTTCTCTAACGCCGTAATTTCTTTATTCGTAATCTTATACCAATCATTAGATTTTACCGCCTTCTCGAAAGTTTGTGATTCTCCACATTGTGAATACATGCACTGTTCGTATATTTCACGAAGTGATCTTACTTTTCTCGGTGTCGTCTCTGGAGAAGTTTCTGGTGAAATTCGCGGTAAAACTTGTGGTGTTGTTTCTGTACTTGTAGTACTTTCACCATTGTTTCTGTTTTCAGTTGCAGTTTCATTTTCGAGTATCGGAAGTGGATTACCCTGCACTTTTGCGCTCCAATCCCAAGCCTTTTGTTCATCAAATATAGCATCACGACTTATAATTAAAGAATTAGTAGCAGGATTATAAAATCGATATGCTTTACTTCTTTCGCTATAACCCACAAAAATACACTTTCGACTATTATCATCCAATTTTTGTCTATTTTGTGACGGGATATGAACAAAAGCGACCGATCCAAAAATTTTTAAATGTTTTACCTTCGGCTTCCAACCCGTCCACGCTTCATAGGGTGTAATATTCTCCAGCGCTGAAGTTGGACTTCTATTGAGAGTGTATGCTGCAGTAGATACTGCTTCTGCCCAGAATTTATTCGGAAGCCCTTTTGCTTTCAACATGCTTTTTGCCATCTCCACTAAACTTCGATTTTTGCGCTCGGCAACGCCGTTCTGCTGAGGTGTGTAACTGGTTGTCAACTGCCTGTGAATACCATTAGCTTCACAAAAATTTTCAAACTTATTAGAGATAAATTCTCCCCCTCGATCTGTACGGAGAGTCCTAATATAATAACCGGATTCATTCTCGACCAAATTTTTAAATTTTTGAAAAACATCAAAAGCTTCGGATTTATTTTTAATAAAATAAACCCAAGTCATCCGGCTATAGTCATCCACGAAAACCACAAAGTAGTAATTGCTGCTGAGCGACGGTGTCTGCATCGGCCCACATACATCTGCATGTATCAATTCTAATGGTTCTTTGGCTCTCCAATTGCTCTCTCTCGGAAAAGAGTCTCTGTGATGCTTTCCTAGCACACAACTTTCACATACGGATCCATTATTATGCACCAAAGGTAAACCATCAACCATATTCTTTTTATGCAATAAATCAAGCCCCTTAAAACTCAAGTGACCATATCTATAGTGCCATAACCAATCATCATCTAGCACTACTTTCATTGCAACATGAACAGGAAAAACTTTATTTTCTGTCATCGGAACTTCAAAAAATAAATTCCTTTTATTTTTATCTTCATAAATTGTGCATTTAGAATCTTCAAAAATAAGCGAATAACCTTCTTTCAAAAATTGACCCACACTAAAAAGATTGGAATTCAGTCCAGGAACATACAAGACATTATTTAATTTTTGAATTCCAGAAATATTTACCTCAATTGTACCTCTTCCGTGCACGTTATGGACATAGCCGTCACCCATTGTTACGCGGCCTTTAACTGATTTATCCAAATTAATAAAGTTTTCTTCTTTTCCTGTCATGTGACTGCTACAACCACTATCAACATACCAAATATTGTTAGCAGCTTTTTCTAATGAACGACATGCAAAAAGTACATTATCGTTTTCATTATTTTCATGAGCAAAATTAGCGTTTTGCTGTTTCAATCGACAAAACCGCTCGATATGGCCAAATTTTTTACAATAATAGCATTGAATATTTCTACGATTATGGGGCTGATCGTTACCTCCGTAAGTTCTCTGATTTTGATTACCTGATCCTTCACCGTTTCTGTTGTTGAAACCACCCGATCTACCACCACGGCCTCTACCACGGCCACGACCACGGCCTCTGCCACGGCCACCAGATGCTGAGGCTTGACGATTGAAAGTATCTGTACCACCTTTTTCATCGCTTTTCGATTCGCTTTGAAAAGCATGCTCAGAAAAATTTTCAGTTCTATCTTTACGTTCCTCATGTGCCAAAAGAGAACCAAGAAGTTCACAAGATAATTTAGATAAATCTTTTGCCTCTTCTATAGCAGAAACTACATAACCATATTTTTTCGTCAAACTTCTTAAAATTTTTTCGACTACTGTTTGATCAGTAATCTGTTCACCATAAGTACGCATCAAGGTAACTAATTCCATTACTCTAGAATAAAAAGTATGAATATTTTCATTTTCTTGCATAAAAGAAGTTTCAAATCTTCTTTTTAAAGTTTGAATTTTAACTCTGAGTACCTTTTCGTTACTTTGGTATTCCTTTTGCAATATATCCCATGCTTCCTTCGATCGAGTAGCGCCGGCAATGTGAGAAAATATCGAGTCATCAACTGATTGCTGAATAAAGAAAAGCGCCTTCGCATCTTTTTTCAGATTCTCTCCGGTTGCTTCCTTGCATCCATTTTCTACAAAATCCCATAAATCTTGGGATCGCAGCAACGTCCGTATCTTCACGCACCAAAAATCATAGTTGGACCCTTTGAATATTGGGAATCCTTGTGCACCTCCGTTAACGCTGTTAAACGCCATCGGTACCTTCTCCTCTCGAAAACTTGGCTCTGATACCACTTGTTACGGCGATGGGCCTCCAACAAATACGTTCTATATACTTGTTATGGTATATAGAGATCTCCACAAAAGTAAAATAGAAAAGACGAGAGAGGAGGAAGAAGAAATCAAAGAATTTGAGACATTATTGTGGAAGCAAACTAAATCAACTTTATTGAATAAAAACCAATGACCACACCATATTAGATGCATGCGTCCGTACCACCAGCTGGGCTTCCTCTAATTAATTAGAGCGGCTCCGCTTCAACTTAATTCATACCGGCTTCGTTAGCCACAATAGTCCTGGCCTCTTTATTTATAACTAATTACACGCAATCCTACTCTAATTAGATTTCATCTTAAACACAATCTAAATAACCAAATCTAATAACGAGATAAAACCAAATAATCAAATCCTAGTCTAATTATACATTAGCATTATCTCTAACAAGAGGTTCACCTACATCAAGCTATGCAACGAAAGCGTCGCAGGCGGAGGCGGAAGCGTCGAAGGCGAAAGAGGGGAAAGGACACATGATCCCTCATCCTCTCCCGTCTCCTCCTCCCCTACCGCCTCGTGCGGACGTCGGCGGAGAACGAGGGCCGGCGCCGACAAAGGCCACGCTCTCTCCCATCTCGCAGCGTGGGATCTCTCCCAACTTGCTCCGCGCCATCTGCAACATCAGTGACTTCATCTCATTTTCTCCCTCCCTCTTCACCGTCTCCTTCATCCCCGACTCTTTCGTCGTTGTCACATGCAGAGCACCACCGTCTCCTTCATCTCCGACTCTTTCGTCGTTGTCACATGCAGAGCACCACTCTTCTAGATATTCGTAACCTAATTTGAAGAGGAACCATAGAGAGAGGGAGATCGAAGGAGAGAGAGGGAGGAGGAGTAAGAAATATTAATTTATGTTACTAATATTTATCAACAAATTGTAAAGGTTAATTTATCTTACTAATATTATTTATAAATTTTATAAATTTTATTTAGATATTTTTATCTAATAATATTTTAACGAGGAATTTTTTATTATCTATTGCAAAGATTAATTTATGTTACTAATATTTATACATTGTAAAGGTTAATTTATGTTACAAATATTTATATTTCTAATATTTATCAACACATTATAAAGGTTAATTTATCTTACTAATATTATTTTAATAATTTTATATATTTTATTAAGATATTATTATCTAATAATATTTTAAGGAAAAATTTATCATTATCATTATCTATTGCAAAAAAAGTGTTTTTAGGTTTGTGTGATATAAATTTAATCATGTGTTAGTTACAGTAGTTAGATACGATATTAAATCTCTAAATAAAAATTAATAATGTATTAAAAAAATAATGACTTAAGACTCCCATAAACTTGCCAACATATTTATTTTAAATTTTATTTACAATTTTTATTTGCAATTTTAAATGACTTAAGTCTCCCAACATATTTATTTACAACTTTTATTTTTTAAATTTTATTTTCAAATTTTGAATTACAAATTAATTTTCAATTTTCAAATTTTAACTTTCAAATTTGGATTTTAAATTTTAAAATAAAAGTTTCAAATTTAGATTTAAAAATTCAAATTTTAAATTTTAAAGTCTCAATTTTCAAATTTATACATTAATCAAATTTAAATTTTAAATTTTTTCTACAATTTTGAATTTTAAATTTAAATTCAATTTTAAAGTATTTTTAAAAAAAATTACTAATTTTTTTTATTTATAAACAGTAAAAAATATTTTTCAACCGTTTACAAAATCACTTCAAAAAATTACTTTCCAAAACACTCTGCAGCTTTTAACGAAAATCAATTCTTCAAATCAAAATAAATTTTACATAAATCACTTTATTTGTATTTAGTCTAAACTAATCTTAAGTCCCTCAACTTTCAAACATCACTATGTAAATAAAGTGTGACTTAAGTCACTCAGTTAGATGTTTAATCTCTCATCTTACCACTCTTATGATCCGCCTCCCACTCCGAGTAAACATATAAAATAGTTAAATAGGAATTATATAAATTATTGAATCTATATAGAGAGAGATTGAAGGAGAGAGAGGGAAGAGTGAGAAATATTAATTTATGTTACTAATATTTATCAACATATTATAAAGATTAATTTATGTTACTAATATTATTATCCAATAATTTTATGTATTTTATTTAGATATTCTTATCCGATAATATTTTAAGAGAAATTTATTATTATCTATTGCAATAAAAAATTATTACGTTTGTATGATATAAATTCGATCATTTGTTAGTAACAATAGTTGAATACGCCATTAAATCCTATGTAACTTAGACAATATATAATATGGACGAACATACATTATACCATAGAATTGACTATCTAAATAAAAATCATACATTTTACCTCGAATTATAAAAATACGGCCAAAGTCCCTCAACAACTATATAAAAAAAAAATTTCTCTATTAAAAATTTCATCCTTCAACCAATAGCAAGAAGGAAATTAAGACTTTTGTGCAATTATAAATTTATTTAAATAGGGCAAACAAAAGTAAGTATCATAGCACTGCATAAAACGTAACAAACTTAAACAAAATAAGTTTATGCCTTTTGATATATAACCATAACTTAGTTCAACAACAACATTTGGAATTAAGAAAATGATCAGAATTTTTAGAATCGAGCCTAAATTATATGTATAATTTATGGAGTGGACGTCACTGGTAATAAAACTATTTTTTTGTATGGTTTTGTCGTTGACTTATATGTGTATTTGATTCTAATGTATGTGTGTTTGATAAAATATTAGAAATGAATCATCCATCAAATATGGGTTTTAGTTGTTAAAGAGGAACTTTTTGCGTATGCTAACCATAGAAAAAACCTAAGAACAGATGAATGAAATGTTGTAACTCTGAATTAATAATGTCTACCTAACTCATAACACTCAACGGCCACAGGGCTCCATGACGATGTCGATTAGGCCAAAATCTTTCACCTCCTGAAGAGACATATACTTGGTGCGCTCCATGAGCTTCTTGATCTGATCGATCGGGCGGGCCCGTCTGCTTGGCGTAGGCAGCATAGAGGTGAGCATGGACCCTACCAATTTCATTGCTTTGGATGGCGATGTCGGCGGCATGGCCAAAGGTTTCGCCGAATTTCTGCTGGATCATAATCCGCGTATTGGGGAAGGTGCAGCACTTGCCGGGAGAGCCCGCGGCGAGGAGCAGCGAGCTAAATGATGCAGCCTGGCCCATACAGATCGTGCTCACCGGGATCCGGATGTATTGCATAACATCATAGATCGCAAACACCGCGTCAATGCTACCCCAGGGTAGTTGATGAAGACGACCACGGAGGCCAAATCCAATCCAAAAATAAACCCAATCCATCAACCTCAAATCGAATCTATAATGCTCAATAACCAAAACCCAATTAAAAAGTCTAGTATCAAGCTCCAAATTATATGTTTATCTCAATCCCAAATTATTTCAATCAAAATCAAAATCTCAGTTTAACCCAGTTAAAACCACCATATGAAACATAACCCAAATCCAAATCAGCCTTTTTCCTAAGTCATAAGCATAGGGCTTCTCCAAATTAAGTCTTGTCCTGTATAGAATTCCATTGTTTTGTTTAGTAAAGTTGCATTATTTTTTTCAAACAGAAAATTATGCCGTAAAATTTATAAATTTTTTTTCCTTTTATGTGAGTTTAGAAGTTCTCAATTATTGGTGAGCTTGGTTGGAAGTAATTGTGTATTACGGTGGTCCCATTGAAGATTTGAATTGTTGTTTACTATTTTACTTCACACTTTTATGCGGTAGCTAAATTATAGAAAAAACCCCATCAATACCCGCTTTTTCTCCTGTCATTTAAAAACCTACACTTTGCCCCTTATAAAATGAAAATGTTCACTTTGCCCCCTGCCGTCAGTGTTCCGTTAGAGTTCCGTTTATAAAATATTATTATATATTTTTTATACCCAAAATAACCTCAGCAATATTGGGGAGAAGACTTAGATGATGAGGGACAAATTGATCATTTTGCCATCAAATTTAACACTGTACCTCCTGTGAACATTTTTTATTTTATAAGGGGGCAAAGTGTAGGTTTTTAAATTACAGGGAGAGAAAGTGAAAACGCGGATATTGATATGGAGATTTTCTGTAATTTAGCTTTCCTTTTATTTCCTGTAGTTTGTTTTTATAATTTTCTTCTCTACTTTGTGGTATCTTACCGTGTTTGATTTCATGAAGACCATAGACCCCGCAGAAACAGCATTAGCTAAAATTTTCTCTCTGAAATCTGAATCCAATCAAAATTAAAAACTAAATTTAGATTTTGAATTTAATTTCAAATTCAAATTTTAAGTTTGTATTCAAATTTTAAATTTTAGTTTTAATTTATGATTCAATTATAAATTTAAAATTTATAACTTTAAAATTTAAAATTTAATTTTAAGTTTTAAATTTTATATTTAGATTTTAAATTTTAAATTTTAAATTTTAAATCTGAAATCAGAAAATGCTAAATTTATATTTTATTTTTTAATTTAAATTTTTAATTTGATAAATTAAATTTTAAAAATTAAAATAAAATTAAAAATTGAAATTTTAAACTTGGTATGTCAACGCATGTTCGTGCCATTTGGACAGTGTCATTATTAAGCTTAGAAGGATTACAATTTGGTTTCTTGATCATGCAAACATTGTTTTACAAAACAATAATAATTCATTATTATAGGGGCGTAGAGAAAGAGGAGATGAACAATCATTAAGCCAAGCACAGCAATATCATTTCTCAAATATATATATATATATATATATATATATATATATATATATATAATTTTTTTTTGGTTGTGGTGGATGCATGTGATACCCCAGGTACTCCTATATAAAATGATATAATATGGCTAACATCTCATCTCGGCGAGCGTGCTAGGACGGGAGTAGTTCTAGGATGGATGACTCCTTGGGAAGTCTGGGGCGTCACAGGTTTCTTCAAAAAGTCTAATCATTCTCTAATAAAAATTTAAAAAATCATCTCCCCCTTCTTCGTCTTAGAAACAACCCTTCTTCCTCTCCCTCCTTCTCTATCTCGATTAGCCTCTCTTAGCTATGTTTGATCTGACGCCTCTCTTTCGTTCTTTTTTTATTACTTAGATGTCGGCTCGAACGTCCATTCAGAAGTTCTGGCAGGAGGTCATTCACCTAGGGATGATTCATATCATCATGTGGTATGTTCGGACATCTTTGTCTATATCTTTCCGGCTCGTACGTTGTCACCGACATCCTCATCACAGGAGTGCAGCTCCTGGTCTCGCAGTGCACCGATTCTGAGGAGGGAGGGGATGGAGGTGGAGATGGATCAGGGGATGAGGTGAACGACAGTGTGAGCTTCTGCATGGATGATGTCGATGGAGTGAACGCCCGATCTCGTCCCTCATTTTCAACCGACGTCCGTGTCGAGATATATGATCGAAGTCAAGCAGTGGAGAAGTCTCTGATACCCTTGAATAGATGATGTACTATGCTATATTATCCTGATGTTTTACTTTTTCACTATAATGCTTTCATTTTAGGATATATTATAAAATCTGTTAGTATTTTATCCGTGCTTATGAGATCCCAGGAAGTCCTATATATGAAATATAATAGGGCTAAACTCTCAACCCGGCTTATGCATTTTGGACGGTGGCTGGGCCCAAAAGGTTGAGAGAGTTAAACGTGTTAGGACGGGAGTAGTCCTAGGATGGGTGACTCTCTAGGAAGTTGGGGCGTCACACCTTTATCTCCACATCCCCCTTCTACTCCATTGTCGCAGCTAGAGCACCACTCCAAGAGGAACTCAAACAGAACAACAATGAGATCTCCGTGCAGCCTCATCTTCGTCCAGGGGCTCCGATTCGACATCTACTCGGGGAGAGTCGGGGAGAGGAATTAGCTAGGAGAAAGATCTGATCGGGAGGAGGAAAGAGGGGGGAGAGAGAGGTTAGAGCGCGGGCGCGAGAGAGGGTGCATACCTTCGATCTACGATAGAGAAGAGGGGGAGAGAGAGGAATCGATGGAGGAGAGAGATGGATAGATAGAGAAGAGAGAGGGAGAGTGATCGATGGAGAAGAAAGAAAGAGAGGAAGAGTGATGAAGGAGTGTTGAGTGATATTTATAGGCAGAGCGGCTTGGCCAGCGAGGTTCGGCCGGAGGTTCGACCGTCGAGAACCGGTTCGGGAGACGAGCCGCTCGGCGGGAGATCTGTAGGGATAATTTCATACTTGCCCCTTCTGGGGACTAAATTTTCATCTGTAGTCCTCTTTTAAATTTCAATAGTCACATTTTTCTTTTCTTTTTTCTTTTCTGGAATGTATAAATAGCAGAAAAGCGATTGGAGGATAACTGGGTCCTGTTGGATAAGGCGTTAGGTGCGACTGAGCTTGAGGAGAAGCGTCGTTCTTAAGAGGCTCATACTAATGCAGCTATTCTTGAGAGTGTAAGAACAGCTTTCCAGGCTCTTTTGTTTTCTGTCTAAAACAATGTATCTATTGTTTACTTTTTCTCATATACTATCAACTTTCTTTGCACAGATAGCGGATATTCCAGATAAAGATATCAAGCCGACAGACAATGTCTTATTTGTTTATAAACGCAACCCAGTTACACAAGTTTAGGTCATATTTTGATACTCTTAAAAATGTAGCATAGTTAAACTATGCTACGTCTGTAGAAAAATTTTCCGATGAAACGTTTGGGAGTAAAAAAATTGTGTAATTTTTGGAATATAGTTATATTATACTCCAAAAAATAGAGTAAACTTACAATCCAATCCAATCCAACCAAAGAAAAAAAAATTCAATATTCTTGAGCTCTCTTACCCCAAAAATTATATCAAGTTCTAAATTTTGAATTTTAAATTTTAAGCATCAAAATTTTAAATTTTAAAAATTTCAATGTCAAATTTTAAATTATTGTTAGGTCTAGAACTGCCGACTTTCAATTTTTCACAATAAAATTATTTCAGGCCAATAAATTAGGCATCTTATCAAACTGTTCATAATTTCAACAAATAAAATAATTTTATTATTTTTTAACAAATAATAAAAATAATAATTAGAGTGGAACTAGTAAATTTAACAATGTTTCTAACTAAAAGGTCTAAATAACTTAATTTTAAGAATAAAAAAAACTTAGAAATGTCTCAATAGAAAGCAAAAGAAAATTGTTGTTTAGAAAACTTCTTCAGAATGGCCAATAATTGAGGGATCCCCAATCCATCCGCACCTATTTTTTATCTTTCCACACCCCCAATTAAAACTACTACATGATATGGCCTTCTATCATATCTCACACCAAAAAAAATTTATCTTTTATTTGTCAAACTCTGGGTAGTAAAATATTTTTCATTCGCAAAAAAATTCTCTCTTTTTTCTTTGCAATTTGAGTATTTTTTTGTTAGCCTAATTAAAAACTTGAGCCTAATTAAAAAATTTATTAGATTCATAAGTCACATCACACGTCTCAATTAGAAAAATTTACCAACTAGAGAAACCCAAATTTAAAAACGATAAACATACCTCTAAACTTTAAAAGAGGGTGTATATCTTCCGCTTCCGCACCTAAGGATCAAAAATTGATTTGTCTTGTGAAATCAAAAAGAAAAAGAAAGGAAAAACCTCTTGAATATATCAAATGTTGTACTCTACCCTTCTCCATTTTAAAAAATAATAATAATAGTAAAAATACAGTATTGTAAACACTTTGCTATTTTAAAAACATTTGTTTTATTGAAGGAGAGTAAATGCATATAGTTTCATCGGAGATAAAGTGCAATATGCAATATATTCCAAAGATTATCTGCATTTTAACAAGAAAAGGAAGTACATATTGAAAAAGCTCCGGCGTATCCGGATGCTGTGTTAGCCATTGCAGCTTATTATTGCAGACCTGTTTAAAGAGAAAAGCAAAGCGCCGAATTTCACAAATAAGAAAAAGACCTAACAGTTTTGAAAAAAAGATTTTTTTTCCCCTCAAATTAGATTCAATCACACTCCAGGAGTAGGTGAATGAATCAAATAAATCACTAATTAGTTAAAGGATTGACTTGAACAGCCTCGTACCATCAACTTCCGAGTACTAAAGAAACACATTCATCAAAATTTTCTCATCCAAAGAAATAAAAAACAGTTATCAAAATTTTCTCATCCTAAATCAGAAATAACCTCAAAATCGCAAATTGACAATAAGAAAACAGCATCTGATATTGAACACAAAAATATACCACTGGATTAGCACCCAGCTTAAAAGTCAATCAATCAAAGTTACAAAAAATGGGGCATCTTATGAGACTCAAGATCAACACGATCTCCAAAATTCTGCGTATTGACCGAATTAAATCCATAACCATCAAAAAACCTATCTTCCAGACTGGCATGTAGTCCCTCCGGCACTCTCAACCCCACCATCGGCGAAGAAGCCCAAGGGGCCGAGACAGGGGGAGGAGCCACAGGCTCCGACATTGGGGTATCAAAAATAAAACCGGGATGGACTGAGGCCATTGAGTTCTGCGGCGAGTTCCCTGAGGGCAGCCGCCGGAGGTTCTGGGAGTTTGAAGGTGGCAGAGGGGGCATAGATTGTTGCTGCTGCTGGCTTTTGGCTGGGGGTGATTTAGGACGAAGGCTTTCGATCTCGGGGGTCGTCGTCACTAGATGAGGGGCATCTGGGGGCGGGTTCCGACCGCCGCCGCCTTGCCAGACTTTCCCATCCTTATCAGCAAAGCTCCGGACATAGGCCTGCAGAATAATTATGTTAATAGAGCATTGACGCTTATTTTGGAATTTCGAAATCAGAGTGGCCTTGGATACATGTTTAGTTAATGATTCAGCTACCTCTCTGTTGAAATTTGAGGATGATAATCCTTTCCCAACAGTTAGCCAACCGGAACGGATATTGTGGTCCTCGCCGAAGAGCTCAAGCCGCCTCCTGCCCAGAGCAAAATGCTCTATGATCTTGTACATATCATCAGGCTTCTTAGTTGAACCTGCTTGCAAGGAAGAACCGAGTACCGTGTTAACCCAGAGCGATATTCCCATCTAATTTAAGTTAAAACGTCTAAAGGGGAAAAGTGTGCATTCACGTACGCAAATTGATAAAATCAAGGTGCAAATAGGACTGTATTTCTTCTAAAGTGTACAAAGAACAAAACAAACTGTCTAGACACATGAACAATTGAAATAGCATATGAGTAAGTCGCAGAAAACCAGTAACGAGTGCTAGTAACAGCTCCCACTAAACACAAAGGTGAAAAAAAGGATCAATACCATCAAAATAATCTAAACTAAAGCATGTTGATACTTCGTAAAACAGTTTCCCCAACATTTGCCATGAAGAAATAATAATGTGAGTGGAAAACTAGAAATTGAAGCCAAGCTTTTCTCTCATAGAAAACCAAGAAAATGTAATAGAAAAACTACAGTTCATCAAAAATTATCAGATGAGAAGGAGACAATATAGGATGACTACTACTACTGGTCATCAAGATTAAAATATTCTCAGGCAATAAGGTAGCCGGGGTAAAGAAAGAAGTGATACAGTTGAACAGGAAGGGTAAAGAATTACGGGTAGGTGGGCAACGAGAATTTACTACAATCTTGGGGGAAAATTAGAAATGAAGGACAAGAAGCACAGATATGAATCTCAAGAGGAAAACTACTAACCATCGCTAGGTTCTTCAGCAATGATAATGTCAGTGTCAATATTAGCATGGATGATATGCCCATCTGTGCTCCGACGGACGGTTCCTTTTATGCCCATCAAGCAATGTTCCTGCTCAGGAAAAGCATTGATGTTTTAAGAATAGAGGGGAAAAAAAATTACAAAGATAAAAGAGGGCCTGAAGACGGTAGAAAACAATTACTAGAATGAATGGTTCCTCTTTACAACCTTTGAATGTTGAAACAATGTATGCGAATCATGCCGTAGACCTGGAGTTGCATTTCTCTTGTTGGTTTTAACCCAACAAATATCCTCGCACCTCCGAAATCCCCACTACACGAAAAATAGAAACTCTAATATTACATACTCTTGTGGGTCGTGACAAAAAGTGCACCATTAGATGATTGCTAATTTTAAACTTTGATTTAACTTTGAATGCCCGATTACTGGCAATTGCATTTGCCAGATATCTAATATAGTTAAAGGATGTAAACTTTTCGAGCAAGTTACCGGACAAGGAATACAAATAATAAAAGCAAAAAAAGAAATAAAATAAAATAAAATAGCAACATCCAAAATCTACCAACCTACCTTCTTTAAACATTGACGTCCCATTTCCAGACCAACACCATCGCCAACCCAGAGGAAAATAAATGATGGAGTATCAGCTATTGCCTAGTAAGACGAATGAACAATGTTACTCTTCTATTCCATAGACGATCAGATGGAAACATAATTAAGAATTTGTACAGGATGAGAATGATAGGATAATGAACAAGAGATAAGATTATGCAAAGAAAACATGAACTTGAAAGAGAAAACAACCTCAATCTTCAGATTCATAATCTCTTCAAATGTCCAATACTCTATATGATCTGTAATACCAGGAGCACGATGAACATATTCCTCCCAAGGAGGATCTACAAGTATAACATCAAACTTGGTACCGAAAAATTCTGGAGAGAGAACATGCTCACGTAGATCACACTTATAATACATAGGTGGTGAAGCAGACTTGGCCACAATTTCATCTTTCCTTTGTATAAGTTCTCTCAGCTTTGGATAGTCCTCAACAACACTTGTCAACTCCAGTTCTCTAATGAAATTCTGTGGTCTCATACCAGTGTCAACAAAGTTCTGAGAGTAGTCATTTTGCTCTCCCCTCGAAGGAGCTTTACCAGAGGACCCATTGTTTCTTGGAGGGGCCCAACCAGATGGAGCTTTATCATGTGGCATCTCACGATTGGGTGTTCCTATAGGGTTGAAGCCTGGGACTGATAAGTTTGGTGGAGTTCCTCGTCCTGGACCAGACTGATTTAAGTACATGGAATGGTTCGAGCCAGCCCCCATATTGGGCCCAAACCTAGGCCCACCAGGCCCAGGAAGGCGGATAGGCGGAATGTTTGGTGGGACAGCTAACATATTCATGTCGACACCTCGAGCTCCTGGCCAAACAAGCGACCCAGGAAATGGAGGAATGAATACACCAGGGCCAATTGGTGGGCCCGGTGAATGGGGTATGTTTGCCCCCATAGGCTGGATTGGTCCAGGTGGCAAGCCAAGAGGGCCGAATGGAGGGCCCATCATAGGCATTGGAACTCCCCCAACTGGTTGAGAATCTCTCCCAGTCATTCTGCCTCTTCCCCCTCTACCTGGTCGGCCACCCTTAGGTCCTTGAGAAGCCCTATTGAAAGAAGCCGTTCCAGGGCTATTTCCATGTGGAGAAATCAAGTTACTAGAAGCACCTTCACCAGCACCCATACGATTAGAAGTCATAGCTCCTTTAGTCATCCTTCCTCTCCCAGATTGAGGAGGAAGAGAATTTCTCCCAGAAATTTGATCGATAGATGAGCCATCGTCATGATATCTCTCCTGTAAATCATCCGCATAGCCATAATTTGGTCCACATTCGTCGTCACTAGTTCCTGAACCAAAATTCTGCTGCGAACCCACTTCAGCTCTCCTACCGCTATATCCCGAAACTGAACCCTCCCTTCCGAAGTCGAGATTCCTGTTAGGTCTAATCTCAATCGAGTCGGAACCCTTTGCACCTTCAGACCTGATTCTAGCTTCTTTCCTATATCCCGGCCGATTGTGAAAGTTGCCACTGTCAACCCTCTCTTGCCCGCTCCTCTGTGAATCCCATTCCTTCAGAGGATCATATTCATCACTATCTTTATTCCTTCTCCATTGTTCTTTATACCCCTCGTGATCCCTATATTTCTCACTTGATTTACTATCCCTTCCCTTTGAATACCTATCATCCCCATGGGCCTCCTCCCCGTCTTTGCTACCCTTCATACTCATGCTTCTTTCATTGTCAGAATCTGAAAAGGCTTGATCTCGTTCATCAAACTCTCTGTGATATCGTGTACTTCTCTCAGGTGATCGAGATCTTTTACTACGGCTATTCTCTCTATTGCTGCTATCCCTCAATACAGACCATCCATCTTCATCCAAATTGAGAGACTTTTCCCTTTTTCCATCTTCATCACGACTTCCCTGTACAGTATCTGATTGTTTCCTCTGCTTCTCGCCTTTCTCTTCTGGAGATCTCTCCTGTACCGTTTGATGCTTATCATCTCTGAGCGTGTTTGATTTATCATCATAACTAGTGCTTACCAACTTGGTATCTTCATTGTATCCTTGATTCTTGCTCCTCTCAACAACTTCCCTTCTCTCCTCCCTATTACTGGACCTCCCACCCTTCTCGCCCGATTCATTTCGATCTCTTGCACTCCCATGCTTATCATGATAAGAAGTTTTCCCATCTCTCGACTCTGACTTATCAAGACTGCTACTTTCATCACCCTTCCTCCCTACATCTGCCTCATCCCATCTCCTATGAGAGGAACCCCTTTCCTGTTCACTTTGCCCGCGCCCTCTCTCTCTACTGCTATCCTTCTTGTCTGGATACCTCAAACTCTTCTCTCTACTACTCTCCTTCCTCGAAGAGTCCCATTCACTCTCTTCATCTCTTCGCTGCCTACTGCTATCCCCATCCCTATCTTTATAATACCCATCACTCAATCTCTTCTCGCCTCTATCATTCGGGCTTTTTCTCACATACTTGGAGGATCGGGACTCCCTTTTCCTATCATAATCATCATCATCATCATCCCCACTGCCTGACCTCTTCCGAAGGTCATCCATCTCCCCTGAAACCTTCCTTCTTCCATCTTCGAGTTCCTCTGCTTCATCGGCATGGCTGTGCCTCCTTGACTTGCTTGATCGGCTCCTCCTCTTGTCAGCATCTTCCTTGTCCCCCTCATCATCCATTCTACTACTCCTAGCATCAAAATCATAATCATACTCTCTCTTGCTGCGGCTTCGACCAGATTCGGCAGCATCCATTGCACTATACCTGCCCTCAATACAATCAAACTGACTTTATGACCGTTAACTTATAGCCTTTCCCAAAATTTTATGACCGTTAATTTATAGCTTTTCCCAAAAGCCCTTGGCAAAATCTACTAATAAAAGACAAAAATCTTCACAGAGGGAAACCGTGTTCCAAGTGATCTGATTCTGAAAGCACAGAAAAGGTCAAACAATAAGAACTAGATAACCAAAATTTATTAAACAAAGGCAATTCAACCGATGCAAGTACTCTGAACCTAGACATGGACAACCTGCAGGAAGGATCATTGAAGCACTAGTGGCTCTAAAACAGCGAATGGAAACCTCAATCTTCTAATTTCAGTTTTTTTTTCAATCTAAATTTCAGCTTTCGCTTCCACTGGATGAGTTGTCCATTCAATACAATCAAACTGACTTGATAACTAACAATTTATAAGTTTTCCAAAAGCTCTCGGCGAAATCTACTAACAAAGAGGGAAAAAAAAAAAAAAAAAAAAAAAAAAAAAAAAAAAAAAAAAAAAAAAAAAAACTTCAACGAAAACCAGGGAAAAATAAAAAGAATAAGAATTTAACAATCCTAAATTTCCTAAAAAAGAAAAAGCGCTTCACATGATCCAAGCACTCTAAGACCTAAACCTAAACAAGCTAAAGGAAGGATCTTTGAAGCAACAGTGGCCCTAAATCAGGGAACGGAAAGCTTAATCTTGTAAAGCACAGTTTCGTCCCAATCTAAACTGCCAAAAAGTAACGCCACAATAATCACTTCACCTTGTCGGTGAATCAAAACCCTAGACTCTTACCGATCCAAGACCATTGAACACGGAGAACTCAACACGAGCACAACTCATTCCAAACGCTACGACAATCGAATAGCACAAGAGATGGATTTCCCAACAAAGAAACCAAAATCGATTAGGGCCTAGCTATGAATTATAATCATTGAATCTGATTCGACAGAGGAGAGGGGGGAGAGGAGAGGTCGAAGCGTACCTGAATTTAGAATTGGGGTTAGGGTTAGGGTTAGGGTTTGGAATGGGGGGTGCGGGTTCCCGGCGGAGGGGGGCGGCTCCTCAAGCCCTAGAAGCCGCCATGGGTGCGGATGCGACAACGGTGGGAAACTAGGAACACCCGATCGCACCGAATGGCGAAGGCCACGCCCTTTGCTTTAAGGGGAAAAAAATAAACAATAAAATAAAGTAAAATGAACGGGGAGGAGAGGCTTTTTTTAGTAGGGATGTCCATGGATATCAATACCCGAAATTTTATCCAAATGCGAATCCGGATTTAATCAATGCTAAACGAATATAATTTTAGATATAAATATGAATATCAAAAATAAAAATTCGACGGATATAAATTTGAATATTTATTTTGACTGTATCCGATCCGAACCCGTCCCGAATCCGAATTTATTTTATATTATATATAATATATATATATATATATATAAATATTTACTGTTATATCTTGAATTTATATTTTATAAATTTAGATTTAATGTAATATATTTCGAAATATTGAAAAGAAAAATAATTGTTTCGAATTCGAATTTTCGGATTTGGATTCGGAGCGGATTTTCGGGTTCGGATATAGATTTTTAAAATCCGTCGGATTGGAGTTTGGGTTTTTAAAAATCCGTCCGAATCCGACTCGTTGACATCCCTAATTTTAAAGTAAACATGCATAAAGACCCCTCAAGTATAAACAATTAGAAAAGGATCTTTCAACTTTTATTTTTTAAAAAATGTTAGGTATGCGCCCCAAAATATTGGTGTATGATTTATACCTCTCTTCTAATCTTAATTGCATAAAAACCTTTTTAAAACTGTTAGTATTAAAAATATCTTTTTTATTTGTAGAAATTATTAAAAATACTCACATTAGAGATAAGTTTTTAAAAAATTATTAGAATTTTCACTTTGCCCTTCATCTATTATAAATGCCTTTTTAATTAGGAATAATTTCATATTTACCGCCTCCTCTAACCTTTGCTCTTTACAATTTTCAATATTAAAAAGAGCAATAATGCCCTCTAATCTCATGTGTATCCCTCTTCTAATTCTTTTTTTTTTTTATTGTAGGGATAATTTTATATGTATTTCTATGAAGTTTAAAATTTAAAAATTTATCCCTAAAAAAGCTCTAATTATCAAATAAAAATTTATCTCTACAACTTAACTACCATCAGTTGACCTTTAAATTTTCTCCATTGACATTGACAACATTATGCCCTTGTAGGAAATTGTCTTTTTTTTAAAAAAAAAATAGAATTTATAATTTATAATTCATGTAGAATGACACAAAAGATAAAATAAAAATATTAAAACTGATAAATGATGTTAAATATAAATAAAAATATATTTATTTAATATTAGAATGGTTATTTTGTAGAGAGAAAAAAAAAATTTAACCAGTCAAATAATGGATAGTATTTGATAGCCGCTTCGAAGGGATATTTATGGTAACTAAAACTTTGTATCAATAAGTATGTTTTGGATGCTTATGTGGGGATGCAAATGCACTTAATTCTGTCATTTTTAGTTACATTAAAAAATTTATTTACTTTAATAATTCTATTTAGTTATCAATTGTAAATTGGTGTTTTGTTGTTTGCTACAAAGTAATTACAGTCACTAAATTTGATAAAAGTAGCAATTAATTTGATTTTTTTGGTAAATTTATTTAATTCAAAACAAATTAGATAAGAAAATCTCAATCAAAGAGCTAGATTGGTTAACACATACCTAATTTCTGATCCACATAGGTTTCTTCTTTTTCTTTTCTTTTTTTCTTTTTTCTGTTTTTTGTTGTCTCAATGGCTATTCAACAGTTTGTCCAGGGCTAGACCCAGCTGGATTTTCTTAAGTAAGAATTTAAGTGACAATCGTATAAGTCGTGCCTACAGTGTCATATTATGTTAATAAAATATCTGCACGATACATAGTTCGAACCTTTTTTCTTTGGAATTGGCAAGTAGCTATCTCAATAAAATGTAAAATAGTTTGAGAACAATACACAATAAGCAACTAGAATATAAACATGCCTGCGAAAATAAATATTTCATGCCATAATAGCCGCACACATATAATTTTTTTATCGGTATACATCGAGGTCCGAAAAGACACGGCACATACCGTATCATATCGGGCGGACAAGTTCTTAGTGGTATTCTGTGTTACCGTATTACGACACTTAAATCTTTGCTCTTGTGAATATTTTTACGGTCGTATTTAATGGACGGTAAAAATATATAGAACTTACCTGAACTATGGACCATTTTGATTTGATTACCCAACCTTTTAAAATTTTAAGTTTACTATCTGATCTTTTAATTTGTTTGATTTGAGTCAGCCAACGGTATTCGACTTTAAAATTTGAATGTATTATTTATCTTTACAGATATTTTTAGTATACTTCATGTAATTCTCACAACTATAAATTCATTAAAATAATTAATTTAAATTTTAAAATTAAAGTACTATTGACTAATAGAAATCAAACAAATTGGAAAATTAGGTAGTAAAATTAAAATTTGAAAGGTTGCATATCTATTCAAAATAGTTCATAATTCAGATAAATTTCGCACATTGTCATCTAAATAGATTTTCTACTGATGCCGCATCTACACAGCTTTTCGCTACAATTAGATACAAATGTTGCAAATAACATCTTCTACTTAAGACTTGGAAGCTTATTTTCATTTCCAGCTGCCACTAAAAACTACATACTTTGTTTTGCCAATGGCACAACTTTTATAACTATTGATAGAGAAACAGTTTTGGGAACTAGCTCCTAATTTAGAATCCATTTGGTTAGACGTGAGCTGTGCAATGGTGCACAGTGCTTATGTGAAAATTACTAAAAACTTTATCAGCTAAGGGTCCGTTTGGATTGGTGTAAGAGGGAGAGTGGAACTCAAGTTCCATCACTTTCGATATTTGTTTTGATGTAAGTAAAAAAATAGTGTAACTCAAGTTACATTAGACCTCCACTTTACCTACTCTCGACTTTTCCCTCTAGAATGCCGAACTCGATTTTCACCGCACTCAATCTTCTCTAAAAAATTTATTAAATAGTATGATCTAAACTCTACTTCCTTTACAATGAGTTAAAATTATCTTATTTATAATAAATTAGCATTATCTTTAAAAATAATAAAAATTTTAATTATTTAATAGGTTGAATTTTATAGAATAAGTTTGCTACTATATTCAAAAGATAACGAGATCCACTTACTTATATCAAAACAAACAATGAAACTCAAAAAATTAATTTTACCAGTATCAAGTTACCCCAAAACAAACAGAAGAAGTAACTGAATTTAACTTCCAGACTATACAAGTTACGTCAAAACAAACAACAAAAAAATAATCACACTTCAGAAAAACTCAAATACCTCTGTACTTGAATTACGTTGGATCTAAAAATTCGTCAATCCAAACGGGCCAGGTGCTTTCCACAGTTTCTCAATGAAACACTGGCAAAAATGTCACATTAAAGCTTAACTTTTGTCACAATAAAACTTTATTTTTTTTTTCTATTTACCAAATACTAGTCTTACTTTTCAGAATAGATAAGGAAAAAAAAACAAAAAAATCAAAAACAAAAAAGTAACAGCAACATAGATAGGCAAACCTTTGTGGGTATTACCTGCACAAAAGACTTTTTAAAGTAAGTTCATGAGTGGAAGATGGACTAAAACTTCTTTCTTGATCTTTCCTAGGCTCTTAAAATTTTAATAATTATACATCCGCCACGAACCCTACAGTAGTTACCATGAAACTGTAACATGTTATTAAACAGAAATGTCAATAACAATCCATAGGCCTACTTTAGGAATGCATTGTAAAGACAACCACAATATGTAACACGACCTAAAATTTGCAAAAAAATTTAGAGCCATCTAGAAATCAAGGTGGATCACTCACTCAAAAACTAGGCCTTAACAAATGTAGCCATATATATACATATATAAGAAAAATAATAAAAGATAACCTTAATGACGCAAAGGACTTTCTTGACATTAAGTAAAGAATATTATTACAACAAAACCATGTGTGGCAAGATAAGCTCAGAAACAGAATGACACCAGTGTCTCCTTAATAAGAAAAAGGCGTTTATCATAAATTACATCCTATCCTTCCTCATTAAATCCTGTCTCAGTCCAACATATAGATTTTATCGTCATCATCATTAAATTGAACGCTCAGAGAGGCTCCATCGCCATAGGTCAGTGCGCTGTGATGGCGGCTACATAACAAATGTCTTTAAACAGGGTATTGGTTCGAGCACACTACCATCCTCTGTCAAAATAATCAACAAGAATTAGGAAAGTTGACAACAAACCCAAAAGCAGATAAACCTTTATCATAGAGTATGAAAAGCAATTCAGTTTAAATGCAACACGGCTACAGAAAAGAAGATCTGATGGAAGTACACATACTGCAGTTAAAGTTTTAAGCAAGGCTAAAATTGGACCTTCTCGCAATTTTATACATGCAAAAAATATATGGGAGGATGTTAAGTACGACAATCAAGGTGGCAACCTTGCAGAACAGCGCTATGATATGGAGATGTGAGCATTATCTTCTCATAAATGGCATTACCAGAAACAGACAGAGTATCCGTTCAATGATTGGATAAGAACACAAAGAGGATAGCTTTGATTGAATCAAGACATCATATAATATGCATAAGGTATATCAACCATACAAAAAGGTGGATGGAGAAAGTTCTGTAGTACATCACATTTACCCAAAAAGTAGAAAAATTACTCGACTAATGAATAAGATCATTACCATTATCAAATCAAAGACATCTATACTATAACGAAAAGAGTGACTTGGGGCTTAGGTCTATCACCTTTGCGCACTACAGAGATAATGATCACAGGAGTAAACTTTAGTTTACTTCTAATGATTACGTTTGCTTTTTGGATAAGGACATAATATGCAATTTGCTTTCCTTCCAATTAACTATATGCAACTCATATAACCTCACATATAATTTCCGCAAGTAATAGACACATCATAATCTTTCACCATTCTTAATATTTCTCACATTATAAGTACCATAAAACACAAGGTATTTATCCAAAAATTGTCTCTAGAAGCCTGTAAAGTTTGATGATCTCCCGCTCAATCTCTTTCTCCCCATATCCCGAGATACTTGCCTATTCACATCTTAATTTATAGCAAACCAAGTGACTACCAATTATTTTGCTAATCTAACTCCTCTTTCACTCTCCACTTCAACCCCTCTTCCCTCTTTCTTACACCATGTACTTTCATCACTCATGGCATTTCTGCAACAAAGTTGTATTCCAGCAAATAAGTTACAATGAGTATATGACATTAGAATCCCAGTTTTATTAATGGGTGGTCCAGTAACCTTAGTGCCAGTTTTGGCCTCGCTTCTGAAACACATTCTTTATTTACAAAGCAAAAGTCAGACATTTGGGAGCAAAAAGATCTAGAACTTCTGTTTTAAGGGGGAAGCTGAAAGGAGCTCTTGAATGCCTATAAGCATAAGCTCAAATTTTTTAACCTTCCTCTTCTGGCTTGATTGAAAAAACTGATAACGGACTATGACAGAGATGTTGTTTTGGCATCTTACCAGGCTCTACCTGAAATTCACTTTTAAAGAAGCCCCAACCGACCCAAACAAGCCTGTAGTCTAACTTTGAACTCCGCCAAATTCAAGAAGAAAAATCTTTTATTTCTTTTAATTGATTTGATGAGCGTTTATCCTATTTCTCATAGTAACGTTTACATACGGCATTGTGCACCTTCCATAAAATGGATGTTATTCATAAGGCTTTATCTCCATTTAAACATTTTCTTTTTCCAGTCATCGCCTTTTGCATAATTTTATATGAATATAAAGATAATAGATATAAAAAATATCGACTAATACCAGCTATTTTCAACAACACACACAATTATTGTCTATTATAACTCATCACAATCTATTCTGCAATCTTCAGTTTTTCTATAGCCATTTACCTTTTTCTTCTAATCTGATTTTTCCACATAAGTTTGCACATGCCCATCCTCTGTGTTTAAAAAGAGAGCATGTCAGTTCAAAATTACCAGAACTCCAAGAGAAGAAAACTGACAACATACTTTAAAGATTAAGGCTTTAATTCTATAACACAAGTAGCTTCTAAAGGACTAAAAAAGTTCATTTACAAGAAGATGCATGACTACGCATATGACAACATTCGTATGGAAGTACAATACAACTTACTCAAACCAGCGACTCTTAAAGAAATTAAGTATCTGTACATGCTAAATACCCCATTACTGAATCAAAATGCTTAAGCATGTAATAAGTAACTATATAACTGTTTAAAAAAAGAAAAAAAGAGAAGTAAAATCTTTTAAGAAACACATGATACACAAAATAATAGAACAAACATCATGCAATGTCATAAAGCATCTCTTTGTTGACATTTTTCAGTTATAAAAAGCTGAATGATATGCTTCGTAAGAGAAAACAACAATATGTACCTGTTTGGATGCCTTTTTTTGTTTGTACACAAAAGGCAGGTGTGATAATCAAGCACTTATTCATTTATAGCCTGTCAAAATGCCAGAACTAATAATACAGCAATAACTTGTACCATATGAGACTTCTTATGTATTATAAAGTAGGAGTTTGATTATGTCTTTTGCAATGTCCTAAAAATTATGATTTTCTAAGATAAAGCATTCCACTCGCAAGGTGGTTATCATATTCTGCAAAAATGAATTATAGGCTGCATCTGCTATGCAGTTAGACATCTTGTCATAGTCCTCATCCATGGTTTACCAATAATCATAAAATAAAGGTAAAAGTGCACGGCCCCCTAAACTATAGGCCATTTTGAAATAGGCCACTCAACTATATATTTTTTGCTTGACACCCCCCCTCAATTTCAAATATCTTGCTTTCAGCTATTATAATTAGTAAAATTGAAAAGTTTATTAAACTTAATAGATCTATTAACTATTAGCCATTAATTGTTGCAGTTTTATTTTCTCAAAATTGATTGCACTAAATTAAATGAAAACTAATTACACTATTTAAAAAAATACTACTGAATTTGCTAAGATCTTCAATTTAATGACTAAAATTACTGAAATCAAAAAAAAAAAAAAAAAACTAAGAGTGCCAATCAAAAAAAAATAAAATTCAGGAGCCATCTCAAAACGGGCTATAGTTGAGGATGTCTCCATATAGTTTTTACCAAGAATGAATAAAACAAATATGTTGAACTAGACAGTAATGTATGGCAAAGGCCCATAAATAACTCCGTAAGGAAAAAAGTAAAGTGAGCAGCACAAAACATGGATGTGAAGCGATGAAAATGGTACAACAAAGAGGAAAACATAATAAACCCCATAAAATCTACACACGGAGGAACAATGCTTATCTACAAATCATTTTATTTTGCACAAGCACTTAAACCCACATGAAATATAAAAAACCAAATGTATAGTTGCTTTTTAGCTGACATAAAATAAATCATTTGTTTCCAAACATATATCTCAGCAAAATTATTTATTTCAATTCCATTGCTCATCTATTGTCAAAATAAAAAGCTATTGACAATAACTTAGATAAAGAAAAAAAGAACATCTAAAATTAAATTGTCATGTTGACTATTAAAGAGCGAAAGCCCAAATAGAGAAGTATCTTAGACTAATCCAAAGCAACTAAATTTAGCACACCTCACTTCTTGACGTTGATCTGCCACTTAAGTTGATGAAGTTGCAATTTCTCGCGATGCCACTTCTGCCCTAAAATCACGAGACCCACCAGGGCTGCAGCCACCACAACAGACCACAATGTGGTTGCCTCCTTTGCGTGGCGATATAAGCATGTCGCGTGCCTCTTCAACCACGATTCACAAGGAAGACCAGACCCACAGTATTTATCATCTTCATCCTTCTTAGCATGCTTTGTAGGAGATTCCTCTTGCTGTGATGGTTCCTCAGACTCGTCACTATCATCGATTGTTGAACTAAATTCCTCTTCACCAACCAAATTCGGCTCTTGCCCCTCGGGAAGACCTTTTCCTTCATCAAAGAACTCGGTTTCATGAACTGTAGCCACATCAGCAATTACTTGTTTCCCTTCACTTTCACTTTGTATTTCACTATAGTCAGGTGCGATGGGTAAATTCTCATGTTCGCCAGGGGGGAATACAAAGTGTTCAGACATGAACAAAGCACCAGAAGATCCTTGCTCACTTTTGCTAACATCCTTCTCTTTTCTCTCATCTACTGTGTCGAGATCTTTTGGACCTGGAGCAGCTGCATAAGTAGATGCTGTGAGAGACACTACTTCCCACTCGGCTCCACGAGAAGAACTCCCTTCAACCTCCTTCTCATCACCAGACATTTCGAAAACCTAACCAAATTAGATCATATAAATGTTAAAAGAAATGTACAATAAAAAAAGTAGTTAATATGATAACTATACAAAAAGATGCTACTTCAAAAAAAGCTGATATGCTCTGGCATCATAACAAAATGGAATAGTTCCAAGTGAATCACTCTAAAGCGATCAAACCTCTAAATGATAACATATGTGCTCAGAAATAAAGCTTCAACAATGATGCCCTAGCAATAATTGAAAAGGTATTGTAATTCATAAAGAAATTCTGTAATTGTCGGAACCTAAATGAAATATTGTGTATTAGACACCCATTTCTCATATCTATTGCTTAAGAAGTTAATCACTCAATTAGCATAAGACCATAGACCTCCCCAAAAGGCAAAATTACCTAACAATCTAAAGAAACAAAAATGAAAGAACTGCATAAGATAAAAACGTGCGTCCGGAATTCATGTGAACCAAATTTGAAATAAAGAGAGACTACATCAATCGCATTTCACCAGTCCGGACCGGAAGCAATTTCTCCCTGTATTTGCAATAAACTGGAAAGAAAATTTTAGTTTTGAGATTTAGAAATCAACTATTAAATTATTAAAGACAAATCCTTTAACCCAACAGCATCCCGACGATAGATGAAACAACAAATCTGCGCGACAAAACCCTAATTTACATCAAAATTCACGTCTCGATAGCATAATTCATCACCCCAAATCCACAAAACCACAAATGAATCGCAGAAACCAATCAAAATGGAAAAGAGATATCAATGTTCAAATTAGAAAATTTTGGAAATAATAAACTAAACATCAACAATAGATCTTAATTAGAAGCCGAAAAAAACGAGATCGAGGTCTCCGAAATCGATCCATCGATCGATCGATCGATCGACGAAGGTAGAGAAGTTGTTGTGGTTGAAATACTTAGGGCAGAGGTTGCAGGCGGAGTCGACGAGGCGCCACACGATGCAGGTGGGGAGGCGAAGAGAGACGAGTCGTCAACGGCGTGGTTTTCCACGATCGGCGGCGGTGGGGAGGCGAAGTTGGCCTAGTGGGGAGGCGGAGAGAGAGGCGGAGCTGTGACGTTGGGGAGGAATTTGGATTGGGAAGGGTTGAAAAGGTATATAAATAATAGAAAATAATATTACGAAATGAGCAGAGCTACTGTGCTATCGAAATCACAGAGTCCTTCGTGTTTCCAATCTGTTTTCAATGTTGGGACTTTCGAATCAACGATCGGCTTCGTTAAACTTGATCTAGAGTATTTGGACTACCTAGAAAATAAATTTCGTAATTTTTCGATATCATTTGCCTACCGATCAAAGAAGCTCAAAAATCAATAATTTTAGTGGTCATGGCGAGCCGTTTGTAAATTTAACAGTGTAGAAATATCCAAATCACGTGAAAGTTTGATAGAAAATTTTTTATACTGTATAAAATAAGATCAATATTTTTGATCTAAAATTTTAGTGTCATGTCATCATATTTTTTAAGAATTTTATTTTCAACCATTAATTTTGAGCCATTTTGATCATTAGGCAAATGATATCGAAAAATCACAAAATTTATTTTCTAGATACTTCAAATACTCTAAATCAAGTTTAACAGAGCCGATCGTCGATTCGAAAGTCCCAACATCGAAAACAAGTTGGAAGCACGGAGTGCTCCGTGCTTCTGATAGCATAGTAGCTCTACTCGAAATGAAATTCTATCAGTTCGATTTTGGTCTGGTTAAAATTTCACAAATAAATGAGCCTATTTATATTTAAGTTTGGTTAAAAAAATTTTTGAGAGAAAGATAGCACACTACCCGCTTCGTTTATTTCAACTAAAATTCAAATTCGAGATCTCGGATACCAACCACCAAACTCTTTGCCACTTGCGCTAGGGACGGTCAGTTACACATATATAACTTACACCACCATTTATCTTTAATACCTATTGTATTAGAAGCAGCTTTCGTCGCGTAAATCGCAAGTTTGTATTGGATAATCTAGAGGAGTAGGAGTCGAACTAGGATAGGATATCATTTTGTTATTTTTATGTAGGTGAAATTCTTTACACAGAACTTGACTTTCAGTTATCGTTCAGCTCAACCAGAGGAACTCGTCGTCGAATTTGGTTTGAGTTTATTTTTTGGATGTGGGCTTATATTAGACCCAGTCCGATACTACTCAGCACAAGACTCTCTTCTGTTCCACCCCCCTCGTCAATTCCATTGCTGTTTCGCACATGACAATGCGCCATGGACGACCCCTTCTCCTGGATCGAACACGAGTGCGATGAGCGTGAGTTCTTCGACGACGCCTACATCCTCGCCTCGCCGCCTCCCCCTCCTTTGCGGCTTTCGGCAGCGCTGCCTCTTCCTCCTCCACCCAAAAACGCACTCTCTATATTTTTCATACCCTCCAATTTGATCCCTCCAGTACTCACGAATAGGAAATTGTTGTAGCGGCTACATTGACGGACGCATAACTATTAATCCCACTGAAATAGCCCAAAGAAAGGCCACTATTTATTGACCCCACTATAGGGGTGGCAATTCAGCTCGCTGTTCGTGAGCCAGCTCGTGTTCGGCTCGAAATGAGCTCGAGATCGACTCGCTCGTTTAGTAAACGAGCCGAACACGAGCTGAATTTTTCAGCTCGTTTAATAAACGAGCCGAACACGAGTTGGGGT
Organism: Puya raimondii; assembly: GCA_016920855.1. NCBI lineage: Eukaryota > Viridiplantae > Streptophyta > Magnoliopsida > Poales > Bromeliaceae > Puya > Puya raimondii. Next base: position 54,678,872 of record JABWPP010000050.1, on the reverse strand, counting down.
CAGCTCGCTCGTGTTCGGCTCGATAACAGCTCGAATATATATTTAATATTTATATTATTTATATAATTATATATAAATATAATTTTTTATTATTTAATTTTTAGCCCGACCTAAATTAAAGCCCAACTCAATTATAAAAAATCAATTTATATGTAAAGTTTCAACCATTAGAACGTAATCTAATGGATAAAATCTCATAAATTTATTTTCTATATATATCTCATTTCTAATCATTTTAACTTATTGTTTCTAAGCGAGCTCGTGTTCGGCTCGTTAATAAACGAGCCGAACACGAACCGAGTTTTTTTGCTCGATACTTAAACGAGCCAGCTCATGTTCGGCTCGTTTATGAAACGAGCCGAACACGAGCCGACCCCAGCTCGCTCTCGTGTTCGGCTCGTTGACACCCCTACCCCACTATGGGCTTTCTTTCATCATATTGGCCCAACTTTGGAATCAACAAGTTGAATAGTTTTACTATTTATTTTGTTAATTATGAATTTTTTTTATTTATGAATGTTTTGAATTGTTGTAATATATAGAAGTATAATTAGTATATTAATTATTTTTAGTAAGTTGTATTTAGTTATTATTGTTGTTTGTGAAAATTAATTTTGATTTATTTTTCTATTTTTGTTGGTTATTGGCATATGGTTAATTTTATGTGGTTTACAAGAAAGTAATTTATTTATCATAAATTTTGACTAGTAAATACATTAAAAAAAATGTATTTGACGGCGTCATCAATAAGGCTATTATAAATTATTTTCAAAAATAAAATTATATTGAGAACAATTGTAAATAGAAATAATAATTTTTCTCTTTATACATTATTATGACTAATTTATTTTTTTATAACTTTTTATTTTATATTTGACCCCATTAGAAAAAATTTTATATCCGCCACCGAGCGGCTATCAAAAAATTGTGCAAATGAATAGGTTAGTAATTAACTAGAATTAAAAACTAATTAGTTGTTGTTGAATATGTAGTTATGAATATTTAACGATCACTTGCTTTGAAAAATATAAAAGTGAAAAATGGTTAAAATATTCATAAGATTTAAATTCCAAGAAGCACGCTAAATCACAGCTCTTTTTCAATATTATTTGAAATATAATATACTTTTTTTTTACGTGTATAGATAATATAATATTTTTGACCTTTTTGAGTATCTTAAAAACGTGTGATAATTAAAAGAATCTAAAAGTATGCCAATCAAGAACTGCGATACCCCTTAGTTACTTAATTTTTAGCATTATTTGTCATAAACAATTAAAATAAGCATAGAATTTTTTAAATATATATTAGAAATATCATCATCTAATAACTTAGAAATTTTGAAGAACGAGAATTGTTTCATATATAAACGCTTCATATGAATTTAAAAAAAATACCGCTATCTGATAGCTTAGTTTTTTGAAAAACAATAATTGTTCAATGTAATTTAATAGTAATATCTATCTCTATTCAAAGATGAAAGAAAAAAAAAATCTATATATATAATTTACAATCCGAGCTCGAATTTGGTGAAGATGAGGAGGATGGTGAGGAGAGGGCGGCGGACATTGAAAGAGTCGAGAGTGATGGAGTGGCGGCCCCCTTCAGAGGAAGGGGTGGAGGTAGACAGACGTGATGACGTAGGAATGGGAGCTGCAGTCAGGGAGGCGGGCAAGGAAGGGGCGAATGGTGTGTCCGAACTTTATAATCGTGTTTATTATTATTATTATTATTTTAAAATAGCACGCTATCCTCTTCATTCATTTAGCAGATGAATTTAGCTACATGGATTGAGACAACGCGGCATCGGAAAACATTGAAGGCAACGAAAACAAAAAAAAAAAAACAAAAAAAAAAAGAAAAAATGTAGAAAAAATAAAAATTCTACTTCTCGCTCAAAACGAAATTACTAAAAGCTGCAAAACTCCTTCTATTTTCTGCTCATGTCCTGAATTCGTCTAATAGTCAAAAAATGATCAAATGGTTGGTTTCTAAAAATTATATTATTTCTTTCTCGCCAGATCATCCACAAACAGGTTGCGATCCTTTATAATCATGTTGAACATCGCTTTCTGCTCCCGCAGCCTTTTACCTGCGCGGCGCACGTCATTCTCCTCCGTCATCTTCTTGAGGCATATGGAAGTCGATCACTCTCCGGCGACCTTCGGGGTAGAGTGTGAGCTCCGCCATTGATTGTTGGTGTGACATCAAGCACTAGAGACAAGCAGAGGAAGCCGTCGTTAGTTGTGTAATGAGTATTGTCGGAGTACTGTGAGTTAATTATAATTAATAAGGTGAGCAAAATTCGAGCAGGATTGATCACAAATTTGTATTGGATAATCTAGAATTGGAGTAGAAGTCGAATTAGAATAAGAGATCATTTTGTGATTTTTATGTACGTGAAATTCTCTACATAGAATTCAACTTTCAGTTATCGTTCTGCTCAAACAAAGAAAAAACTTATTGCCGAATTCGGTTCGGGCTTATTCCCTGAACATGGGTTTATATTAGAACCAGCCCGATACTACTTAGCCCAAGACTCTTCTTTTCTCCTGCCTCGTCAATCTCATTATCATTTTTGCACATGATAATGTGCCATGGGCGACCCTTTCTCCTGGATTGAGCACGAGTGCGGTATGCATGAGTTCTTTGACGACGCCTACGCTGTCGCCTCCCACTCCAACGCAGCCCTCGGCGGCGCCTCCTCCTCCTCCTCCGCAGCCCAAAAACTCACTCTTCATATTGTTCATGTCCTCCAATTTGATCCCCCAATGCTCACGATCAGATAATTATTTGTAGTGGCTATCAAAAAATTGTGCAAATGAATAGGTTATTAATTAATTAGAATTAAAAACTAATTAGTTGTAGTTGAATATATAGTTATGCATATTCAAAGATCACTTGCTTTGGAAAATATAAAAATGAAAAAATGTTAAAATATTTATAGGATTAAATTCCAAGAAGTGCGCCAAATCACAGCTCCTTTTCAATATTATTTGAAATGTAATATACTTTCTTTTTTTTTCTCTTTTCTTTTTTTTTACGTGTATAGTTAACATAGTATTTTTGACCTTGTTGAGTATCTTAAAAATGTGTAATAAAAAAAAAATCTAAAAGTATGCAAATCAACAACTGCGATGCCTCTTAGTTATTTAATTTTTAGCATTATTTGTCATAAATAGTTAAAATAAGGATAATAAATTTTTTAATATATAAATTAGAAATATCACCGTCTAATAACTTAAAAATGTTTGGAGAACAAGAGTTGTTTCACATATAAAACACTTTGTATGAATAAAAATAAATATCGCTCTTCGATAGTTTAGACTTTTGAAGAAAAATAATTGTTTAATGTAATTTAACAGTGACATCTATCTCTATTCAAAGACAGAAAGAAAAAAAAATCTGTATATGTAACTTACAATCCATGCTCGCACTTGGTGGAGGTAAGAAGATTGGTGAGGAAATTTGAGTAGGATTGATTGCAAATTTGTATTGGATAATTCTGAGTTGGAATAGGAGTCGAATTAGGATAGGAAATCGTTTTGTGATTTTATGTAGGTGAAATTCTCTACACTGAACTCGACCTTCAATTATCATTCTGCTAAACCAGAGAAACTTGTGGACGTGGGCTTATGTTTGATCCAACCCGATACTACTCTGCCCAAGACTCTCTTCTTTTCCACCATGCCTCACCGATCCCATTATTGTTTTCGCATGTGATAATGCACCATGGGCGACCCCTTCTCCTGGATCGAGCACGAGTGCGGTGAGCGTGAGTTCTTCAACGACGCCTACACCCCTACCGCCTCCCCCTCCTCTGCGGCCCTCGGCAACGCCGCCTCCTCCTCTCCGACGCCCAAAAACTCGCTCTTCATATTGTTCATGTCCTCCAATATGATCCCCTCAATGCTTGCGAATAGGAAATTGTTGTAGCGGCTATCAAAAAATTGTGCAAATGAATAAGTTAGTAATTAATTAGAATTAAAAACTAATTAGTTGTAGTTAAATATGTAGTTATGCATATTCAAAGATCAGTAGCTTCAGAAAATATGAAAGTGAAAAAGGTTTACAACATTTATAGGATTTAAATTCCAAGAAGCGCGCTAAATCACAGCTCCTTTTAATATTATTTGAAATATAATATATTTTTTTCTTTTACATGTATACATAACATAGTATTTTTGACCCTTTTTTGAGTGTCTTAAAAATGTGTGATAATTAAAAAGAATCTAAAAATATGCAAATAAAGAATTACGATGCCCCTTAGTTACTTAATTTTTAGCATTATTTGTCATAAATAATTAAAATAAGCATAATAATTTTTAAATATATAAATTAGAAATATCATCCTCTAATATATAACTTCGAAAATTTTGGAGAACATTTGTTTTTTTTTTAGAGAAATGGTAGCACGCTACCTGCTTCATTCATTAAGTAAGTGAACTTAGCTACAAAGAGTGAGGCAGCTGGGGCCTCGGACAAAACAAAGAGGAAAGTGAAACAAAATAACCGAGAAACAAAAAAAAGCGGAAAAAAACGAAGGATAAAACAAAATCAACATCGGCCAGCCCTACAAAAATCGGCCCACTCCTTTGCTAGTACTCCAATACGCTGAACTGAAGAGGTGGCGTCCATTGGTAAGTTTCGAAAAATAACATTATTTCTTGCTCCCCAAATCGTCCACCACGTGGCCGCCACAAGTATTTGAGTCATTACATTGTCACTCTGCGATCCCTTCCCTGACATCTTCGTCCAGACCGTATTGACGTCCTCCGGGAAGTTGGAAACATGGTAAGCATCGAGTAAAGAGATAAAGAGGAACTTGCTAACAACACAGCCCACCAACAAGTGGTCAACAGTTTCCATATTATCAGCGCACAATACACACCCGGTATTTCCGGACCATCCCCTTTTAAGCAGGTTGTCCACAGTAGGCAGTCTCTTTCTTAGGGCTAACCAAAGAAAGATTTTAACTTTTGTCGGAATATTCAGCTTCCAGATAGTGGGCGTTTTGACATCTATTACACCACCTGTCGTAAGAAGTGAGTAGACAGATTTGACTATAAAGTTAAATCCAGGGTTCCATCTCCATAGGATATCATCCGGGTGATCGCTCACTCGGAAGTTGGCAACATCGTTCTTTAGCTCCGTAAAACTCTGTGTATTGAGTTGTCGGGTTCTTCTTGCTCCTCGCAAAATTTTTCTCCATCTCCAACCAGAGTCGGAGAAAAAATCACAGACGCGTGCCGCTTTAGTGTCAACGTGGGAAAAAATATCGGGAAAGCAAGACTTAAGGGCAGTGTCCCCACACCATCTATCGGACCAGAAATCAATGAGAGTTCCGTCTCCCAGCCCGTAGCTTAGTCCAGTTTTGAAGACATCTTTCATTTCAACCACATTTTTCCACCATTGCGAGGCCGGTCGAAAAGATCGACCTTCAAATAGTGGTCACCTTCTACGATAGTAAAGACCCCTGATCACCCTGGTCCATTGCTGTCCCCTTTCAATGAGAAAACGCCACCACTATTTGGTTAGTAGTGCCTGATTCATTGAGGCCAAGTCCTTAATACCTAATTCACAGATAGAACGCTTGGTATGAATAAAATAAATACCGTTCTCCCATAGCTTAGGGCTTTTAAGAACATTGATTATTTAATGTAATTTAACAGTAATATCTATCTCTATTCAAGACAAAGAAACGAGAAAATCTGTATATATAACTTACAATCCGAGCTCGAACTTGGTGGATGTGAGGAGGCTGGTGAAGAGGAGGCAGCGAACATTGAAAGAGTCGAGAGTGATGGAGTGGCGGTGCCTCCAAAGAAAGTGGTGGAGGTAGACGAACACGATGACATAGGAACGGGTGCTGTTGTCAGGGAAGCGGTCCTGGAGGCTGGCGAGAAAGGGGCGAACGACGCATCTCGGCTTTATAATCATTTCGAACACCGACTCCAGCTCACGTAGCCTTTTACCTGGGCGGGCGCACGTCGTTCTCCTCCGCCATCTTCTCGAGGCACGTGATGAGGAAGCCGATCACTCTCCGACGAACTTCGGGGTAGAGTGCGCGCTCTATAATTGATTGTTGTTGTAGATCGAGCACTAGAGATAAGTAGAGAAGGTTGTCATTAGTTGTATAATGAGCATTGTGGGAGTACCATGAGTTAATTACCAACCGTCCCTAGCGTAAGTGGTAAAGGATTTAGTGGTTGGTACTTGAGGTCCCAAGTTCAAATCCTAGTTGATTCATATTTTCAGCTAAGTTTATTTATAAAAAAAATAAACGAAGCAGGTAGCATGCCACATTTCTCTCTCTCAAAGAAAAAGGTGAGCGAAATTCGAGTATGATTGATCGTAAATTTGTATTGGATAATCCGAGTTGGAGTATAAGTGGAATTAGGATAGGAAATTGTTTTGTGATTATATGTAGGTGAAATTCTCTACATAGAACTCGATGACGATTTTCACTTAGGACTTGTTTGTTTCACTGAAACTGGACTTTAAGTTAAAGTGGATTTTGGATTGAAATAGAGTTCAGGTGAAAACTATTTCTCCTCCGATGTTTATTTTTATAGTTATGAAAATAAAGTTTCTTCAACTCTGTTGTTTGTTTTGTAGGAAATGAATAATATGAAATTATAATTTATATATAAATAATAAATAACTTAATAAAAAATAAATTATAATATAATAAGTAAAAATAATATAATTATATTTCTATATAGTTAAAAAAAATTAATTAAAATTACTAAATTATTTTTTTATACATAAATTATGATAATATAACAATAACATTATAAAGTAAAAAAAAAATTAATACTTAACTAATCAATTTTCATCATATTTTAAATGTACAAACAAAATTAAGAAAATAATCAATTTTTATCATATTTTAAATATTCAAACTAAATAAAAAAATAATTAATGTCATAATTAAATATATTTAAATATAACTAGTATTATCCATTATATTATTTTATTATTTATCATTTCTCTTCTCTTCATTGTAGTTGACTTTGGTCTCTGATAACTCGAATTTCGACCATATTTTTATTACGGGCAAATCAAACAGGAGAAATAATCGTTTGCAGCCGAAAAATAACTTTATCCCTCTAGTGATCGTTCCGCTCAACTAGAGAAATTCGTTGCCGAATTTGGATCGGGCTTATTTTCTGAACGTGGGCTTATATTAGGCTCAGCTCGATACTACTCAGCCCAATTCCCAGCCCATGTATCTGGACTCCCTTCTTTTCCTCCCAGTTATCGTCGTTTCTGCGCGTGGGAATGCGCCATGGGCGACCCCTTCTCCTGTATCGAGCACGAGTACGGTGGGCCTGAGCGCGAGTTCTTCGACGACGCCTACACCAGCGTCGTCTCCCCCTCCTCCGCCGCCCTCTCCCCGACGCCCCACGCCGACGCCCCCATTTTCATGTGCTCCCTCCCCGACTCCCCCTGCGCCGCATCCGACGTCGACGATCGCGGCCGAGGGTTCTCGAAAGCTCCGGCCCCGAACCCTAGAGAGCGGGATCCCGTCACCCCATCGCCGGAGCTCGCTCGTGCATCCTCCGGTGGTCTCAAGAGAAAATCTAGGGTTTGTCGCACCAGATCGAGGGGCTGCAGCATCAGATCGTCGGTTTCCCCGCAAGAGACCCCCGCCAGAGGTAACGAAGTGTTAGGGTTTGGTAAAAGTAGAAGCGCCGAGGCATCAAAAGAGGACGCTGCTGTATCGGTGAATCCCTCACTCGAAGAAATCGAGAAGTTTCGTAATCAATCCCTGGAAACCCTTCAAGATGCTTCGGCAGCAGTTCCGTCGCAGAGAAAGCTCCCGGATTCCATACCGAAACCTCCAACTGCGGAGGGGAATGCAGGGCGTAGATCGACGGGGAAAGCTGAAGCTCGGCCACCGGCTAATCTTCGCGATTGCGTCGACATGTTGTCCGGTGATATCGACGCGAAATTTGGTGATATGGACATCCTTAATCTAGCTAGGAGGAGAGGCGTCGCATTCTCCGATCCTCCATGGTGGGCACCTGGAGGTTATCCTCCCTTTTGCACTAGGTAATACTGCTACTGAGTATTTAGTTTTCATGCACTGATTTGCTACTGTTTCATAATATGCGAAAACTATGTTACGATGCAGTGACAAATGAGTGAATGAGCTCTCTAAGTTCTCGCCGCAGGGTACAGGTTAGAGTAGCAAAGAATGTGAACATTTGCTGAATGGAGAAGTTGTAGATAGCATCGTTTTGTGTAGTGATGTTATCTAATGGGATTAATTTCCAATTAAGTCAAGCTGGCGTATTTTGATCGCTCTGTTCTGCACAGAGCAAATTATAACTATAATATGTTTGTTTCTGATTTAATGGTGGTGTCTGTGCGTGATTCTTCTGGTTATCGCCTCTCTTTCATGATATGATCTTGTGAGACAGTATAATGTGAAAGATAGAATGTTGCATCTTGTAGAAAAGTACTACATTTTGTTGCTCCTATTAGCCTGCACTCTCAGCATCTCTGATCTAACTGCTGGAAAGTGTTTTGTTAACTAAGAGTTGCAGGAGGATGGGAGAATGCAAACTTTCTGCCTTCCATTCTGTTGTAGACCAAACTTCCTTCAATAGGTTAATCCATTACCATTAATTTTTGGTTGTGATGATTCCTTAGTAGCTGCTTGATGTAGGAGCTTGTATTAGAGTTCCTGACATCTTGAACCAATACTTGATTGCAGTACATGAATAATTGAATACCTTTTGGCCTGCTGCTATAGTAGTCGTCTATTGAGCATTTTTTTCGTACTTCAATGTCCAGGAATGGACGGTTATTTGGCCTTCCTCGGATCCTTTGACATTCTATAGCTTTAGAACCACGGTAAGATATTGCTATGCAACATGCTACTCATTTGTCTAATCCCGCGTTCTTTTCTCTTCTTTTTTAAGTAAGTGGGAGAGGGAAGGAAAGGGAAGGAGAGGAGAATTGGGTCAAAAAAAAAAGAGGGTACACTACACCAATAGTCCCGAATATTTTTTATTTTATTTTTCAATTGGGTCCCCAGCTTATATTTTTGTCAATTGAGTCCCCAACAAGTAGATATTTTTTCTGTTACAATAATTGGCGCAGGTGGGCGCTCATGTTGCACTGAATTGGCATAATTTTTTAGGTTAGTAGTATAATAGGTCTCTAACCTTTTTTTTGAATTTTCAATTAAGTCCCTAAACATTTCTTTTATTGATTGAGTCCTCGACCTTTTTTTTGATTTTTCAATTAAGTTCCTACACTTTTTTTAAATCGATTGACCCCTTCAACTTTAATACTTTTTATTATGAAAAATACTATTTATACACTCAAAAAGTGTTGTAGATCTTACACTCCTCATCACAAGGTTTAAAAGCCTTTGAGTTTTTAATATTGGGAAAAATTGACGAAATAAGGATTAAGTATAGATTTTTAGATAAGGGAGTATAAGATTTACACATTCTTTTAGGCCTATAGTTGGAATTGCTCTTTTTTTATTGAGAGGTTTTTACCTTTTGAGGTTTTGAATTTAAAATTATAACAGTAAAGAACTTTAGCAAAAATTTGTCGATGATTTTATTAAATTTGATAATTTTAATTAGTTTTTATTAAATAAAAGTAGATCAATTAATTGTCAAACTAATAGAATCATTAAATTTGTTAACCATTTTTTCTAAATATAAAAGTTTAAATAAAAGTTAGAATATTTTTTAATGGCCAATTTGCATAAAAAATTTACAAGTTTTGAGCTTTTGCAAAACTGGATCGTCTTTTTCGATTTTGTAGATTCGGTCGGATTTTAAGCAAACTGACTAAAATATCCTTATTTCTTTTTCTCTCTCTTTTTTTTTCTCTCGTTCTTTTCAAGAAGACTACGGAGGCGAAGGCGGAGGCGGAAACGGCCCGCCTCGCCTCTGTCCCTCAAGCCCTCGCCCGCGCCCTCGCCCTCGCCCTTGCCCGCGGACCCCCCGCCCTCCTCGCTTCCGACTCCGACGAGGTCGTAGCATCCGACTCCGCCGAGGTCGCAGCATCCGACTCCGCCGAGGCCGCGCTGCGACCCTCTTTTTTTTCCCTCTCTCTGACCCTCCTCCACCACCTTCGCGGCCCTCCGCGACGATAGCGAGGACGGTACCGCGTTCTCTTCCTCCGTCTTCGCCCTCTACCTCCATTGCAGCAGATTTTTTACTCGTCAAATCCACTTCTGAGAATCCGCCGTCCCGACCGCCGCCGTCAGCCACGAAGAGGAAGTGCTTCTCAGGGCCGAGAAGCACGCTGGCGAGGGAGGGGGAGAAAAATAGTTACACTCCAGCGAGGGCGGTGGCTACGATAGAGGGCAAGGGAGAGGTCGTGACAAAAAAAAATTATAGAGAGAAAAAAATAAGAATAATAATAATAAATAAAAAATTCTACAGAAAGACCAAAAATCATAGAAGAAAGAAGAAAATGATGAAATTGCACTGTTAAAATAAAGTTACACTGTTTTAAACAAAAATTGCACTGTTTTAAATGAAAGTTATATTTTTTGAGACAAAAATTACACTTTTTGGGATGAGAGTTACACTCTTTAGATGAAAGTTGTACTCTTTGGATGAAATTACATAATTTCTCATTCTCTTCTTCTTCTTCCTTCTCCTTTCCTTCTATTTTTCGTACTTTTTATATGCACATCCTGAGCCGGCGACGCGCGTGGTGGAGGCGGAGGAGAGCGCGACGACACCAGAGAAGAGGCTAACCGGCGGCGGCAGCGGAGGTGGATGCGGAGGGGGCGGCGCTGCTGCTCGAGCTTGCCGCCTCCGACGACGTCGCGACGTTCCAGCGCCCGGTGGAGGAGGAGGGCATGCCCCTCGACGTCGCCGCGCCTTGGTATGGGTGCTCCTTCTCCAACGGGGGGTGGATGAGGATGGGGGTGGAGCAGCGCACGCCGCTCATGATTGCGGCGCTCTACGGTGGCGCCGTCGTGCTCGGGTACATCCTCTCCGTCGCCCCCGGTGAGGCCCTCCGCCGCTCCCCCTCCGACGGCGCCACCTCCCTCCACCTCGCCACTTCCTCCTCCCCCGACCTCGTCCGCCTCCTCATCTCGTCCTACTCCGCCGATCCTGACGCCCTCGACCTCTCCGGTCGCCGCCCCGGCGACCTCATCCCCCGCCCCTTCCCCGCTTCCCCTAATTCCAACCCTAGTAGCCCTCTCTACCGCCTCCTCCTCAAATCCCCATCCCCCTCGCCCTCACCTCCTCGTGTCGTCGCGCTCTCCTCCGCCTCCACCGGGCGCGTCATCGCCCAGGATGGGCATATAAAAAGTACGAGAAAGCGGAGGGGAAGGAGGAGGAAGAAGAGGAAGAGAAAGAGTGGTGTAAATTTCACCCAAATAGTATAACTTTCGTCTAAAGAATGTAACTTTCATCCCAAAGAGTATAATTTCTGTCTTGAATAGTGCAACTTTCATTTAAAATAGTGTAATTTTTTTTTAAAATAGTGTAGTTTTATTTTAATAGTGCAATTTCATCTTATTCTACCTTCTTCTATACTTTTTGATCTTTTCTGTAGGAAAAAGTATTTTTTTATTTTATTTTATTTTTTTTATTCTTATTTTTTTTCTCTCTACAATTTTTTTTTTATGGTCACGACCTCTCCCTTGCCCTCTATCGCAGCCACCGCTCTCGCTGGAGTGTAACTATTTTTCTTCCCCTCGCTGGCGTGCTTCTCGGTCTCGAGAACCACTTTCTCTTCGTCGTCGGCGGTGGGGACGGCGGGTTCCCAGAAGTGGGTTTGGCGGGTAGAAACTTTGCTGCAGTGGAGGTGGAGGGCGAAGGCGGAGGAAGAGGACGCGGTACCATCCTCAATATCGTCGCGGAGGGCTGCGGAGGCCGTGGAGGAGGGTCGGAGAGAAAAAAAAGAGGGTTGCGGCGCGGCCTCGGCGGGGTCGGAGGCGAGGAGGGCGGGGGATGCGCGGGCGAGGGCGAGGACGTGAGGAGCAGAGGCATGGCGGCTCGTTTCTGCCTCCGCCGCCTTCTTCAGAGAGAAAACAAAAAGAACGAGAGAAAAAAATGGAGAGAGAAAAAAGAATAAAGGTATTTTGGTTGGATTGCTGAAAATTCGGACCGAATCTGCAAAATCGAAAGAGGCGGCCCAGTTTTGCAAAAGCTGAAAACTTGTGGATTTTTTATGCAAATTGGCCTTTTTTAATTGACCAAAAAAATAAGGGACCTAATTGAAAAATTAAAAAATGGTTGGAGACCAATTGTGCTATTAATCTAAAAAATTTACGCCAATTCACCGCCACATAAGCACCCACATGTGGACTTTGGTCGGTTATAATATAATTGACGGTAAAGACTCAATTGAAAAAAAATAATTAAAGATTGAAGACTCAATTGACTATAAAAAAAAAAAAAAGATTAGAGACCCAATTGTGGAAAAGAAAAAGGTTAGGGACTATTGGCGTAATTTACCAAAAACAAATGGGCCTAGTGAATGTGGTGAAATAGTTTTTAATAAAAGGTAATATGAGCTTCGATTTGTGCATATTAGGGCCGTTTGGTTGCATGTAGTTGTAACTGTATGAAATTACAAATTTAATATTTGGTTAGATGCATTTAACTCCAACTGCAGCAGTTGGAACTACGCCCAAATTGACCGCAGCTCCAACTGCAGCAGTTGGAGAGAATAACTTTAAGCAAAAGATAAGCTTACCTCCTTAACTATTTTTTAAATATAATTTTTTTTTTTTACATTGGAAATCTCATCATCATATTATAAAAAATGATAAAATTTAAAAAATCATTTCTCAACTGCATGCAACCAAACAAATTATTTATAGTTGCAGTACTTTCTACTATATTCAACCAAACAGGATACATATAGTTACAACTGCATACATCTCCAACTACACTACATTTGTAATTATATCTAACCAAACGGCCCCTTATAGAAAGACAAAGAATTACGGACTTACCTGATTAACAGATAATTAGAAAGTTCTCCTGATTAGAATATTCAAATTAAAAGAATAAATTAATAACTCCAACTAACAAATCTAATTAACTAATTAGTGCATCCAAATTAATTAAACTAATTAATTAGGGCCCTGCGGCAGAGGTGGCGGCGGCGTACACGCACCGAAGGACGTCGGCCCGTCGCATAGCCCGTCCCTCCTCACGGCGCATCGTCTGAGCATGTGGACGGCATGAGCGGGGGCAAGACCTGAAAGCATGTAGCATTGGATCATGGTACACCTCATAGAGTGTATCACGTAGCTCCCAGCTTCTATTTTTTTTCTTCTTAATATTAATAAGTCATTTATGTTAGGCCTTTTTGCATAAAAAATTCACTAACTTTGGGCTTTTGCAAAATTAGACCGCTTTTTTTGATTTTGCAGATTCGGTCCGAATTTTCAAGTTTCTGACCAAAATGCCCCTTATATCCCTCCGCCCCAAACGTATGCGCTTTCTAGCTCGTATACGCATACGTTGCGTACGGCCTCTGCGAGCGCAATAAATGCCACACCCACCCATACATCTGTACGGGAACCAAAGCGCCCCTGCTATTCGCCAGCCGCGATGTTTGCTGTTCGCGGTTCCGAAATTTTAATAATCGAAGCTTTTATTTTGAAGTGTACGCGACATGCAACGGGACGAATAGTGCAACGTGAAGCAAAATAGTGCAATCATCTTTATATATATATATATATATATATATGCAACTATATTATCAATAGTATCAGACGCTTGATACTATTGAATTTTCGACCATTGGATAAAGAGATGTGCGGTTAGGATGATAATGGTTCTCTAGGGTTGAGTGGGTGGTTGGTTGAATAGTATGATCTAACATGTGAAAATAGTCAAAGGGGTAGATGTAATGGCAGAAAACTCGATAGTACCAAGCGCTTGGTACTATCGATAGTTTAACAGCCGAACCCTATAAATATAGTACGTCTCCTGTGCTTTTGAAAGTACGAGGCCTCCGTACTTATAAGTTATTTTCGATGATGAGGACATCCGATATGACGATCGGCTCCGTTCAGTATGATCTATACTATTAAATCATACTTAAACAAAAAATATTTTTTTGTTTAATGATTAATTAAAAAATTTGGTGATGATTTTATTACCATACTGGTAAGTGCTTTTAAATTTGCTTATTCATTTTTGTGTTACTACATTTACTTTTTAAAGGCCTAGATTTCAGTTTAGGGTTTTGTGGTTGTGAAATTGAGGGCGGGATTTGTAGATTTTGTTTACATTTTTTGTTCTCTTTTTATGCGGCAATTTCATTGGCACGGTTGGTCTTCTAAGAAGATTAATTTTTGAGTGAAGATGGATTAAAAACTGAAGAAAAATTATATTTTTGTTCGCACTTTGCAGCGGGTTGATATAGTTAAATTAAATTTAATGTCTAGCTACTGTATCAAAGATTTGTTATTGTTTTGAAAATCAACATAGTCCAAACGAATTGGATATCAGTAAAAGTTTAAGTATACCAATCTATTAAAACCGATTAGTAACAAAATGGTTATAGCAAACGAATAAATATGTTAATCTACTGAGCCGAATATTAACAAAATTTATACTATATGAGAGGAGAAGAAAGTTTAGATTAAAAAATTCAATAGAAAATTACATTTCACAAATCAAAGTAATCAAAGGCTTAAATTTTCTTATATAAGCTATATACCTGTCCCTCAAGAAAATAAAGACATTTTTAAATCATTATATAAATCTAATTTTATCAACATCCTGACATCAAATAATAAAAATAATCATAAAAATAGAAAAAATAAGCATACGAAAAGTTATACAATAGAAAAAATAGAGTAAATGTAGTTTTTAAGAAAAGAAAAAAAAACGGTTTAAGAAAGATGAAGATTGAAGAGACCATTGAAAAAAACTGAATAAATGCAGCTCTTAAGAAAAAAGGCTCAAGAAAAATGAAGAGAAAGAGTAGACACGTCTACGTAAAAGAAAAAAAAAAGGTCTAAAAAAAAATAAAATTACGCCACGTCAGCTATACTTATTGGGGATTAACATATAGGTATAGATTCTTATAAAGATAATAATAATGTATTGTGGTATCTACTTTTAAGATCACAATGCTCTCTTATAAAGATAATTTTCTTAAAAATTTGACGTTGATATTTTTTCTAAGTTGTTTACGATTTCAATTAAATTTTAAAAAATAAATTATCGTACATTTTTTTCACCCAACATTTATAATTAAAAATAGAAGTAGAAACAAATGGCTGATTTGCAAAAGATTAATATTGGATCTTGCATTTTTGCCCCAAGTATGTTTTCTTATTTGTAGGTTAGACTAAAATATTATTAGATCTATTAAAAGCTCATTGATATAATATTTCTTTGTATAATTTTGTTTTATGAAATTCAATTTATTTTTCTTCTATGGTTCCTAATTTTTAATTTTTAATTTATTTTATTTAAAAATCTGTAACGCATAATGAACTATAATATTAGATTGATCGAGGCCGTAGAAGCCGAATTGCCGCAACCGCGGCCTAAACCTTCATCACCGAGGGAAGGGACCAAGGATACCCGCAGGCTATAGGCTTTTTTTTAAAAAAAAAATATTTAAATATATAAATATATAAATACCGCTTCAAGTATAAGCAATTATGAAAAAGCCTCCTCTTTTTTTAAAATTTTACTTTTTTAAGAAAGAAAATGTCTGAAGAGATCTTACACGAAAGGTCATTTCTAAACTTAAAGAATCCTTCAATGCACTCTGCAGTGCAACACTTCCATAGTTCCCTCAATTTTTTTTGGCTTTTTTGCATAAAAAATTCACTAGTTTTGGGCTTTTGCAAAATTAGGCCGCATTTTTCGTTTTTGCAGATTCGATCCGAATTTTCAGCAAACTGACCAAAATAACTTTTTCTCTCTCCTCTTTTTTTTCTCTCTCCTCTTTTTTTTATCGCTCTTTTTTTTTTCTCTCCGAAGAAGGCGGCCGAGGCGGAGGCGGGCCTCTGCCCCTCACGACCTCGCCCTCGCCCGCGCACCCCCGCCCTCCTCGCCTCAGACCCCGCCGAGGGCGCGCCTCACCGCGACTCTATTTTTTTTTCCCTCTCCGACCCTCCTCCACCTGCCGTCCCCGCCGCCACCGCCGGCGACGAAGAAGAAGTGCTTCTTGGGGCCGAGAAGCACGCCGGCGAGGGAGGGAAAAAATATAGTTACACTCCGGCGAGGGCGGTGGGTCGTGAAAAAAAAATTGTAAAGAAAAAAAATAAAAATTAAAAAATATTATTTTCCTACTGAAAAGAACAAAAAAATAGAGAAAAATGAAGAAGATGATGAAATTACACTGTTAAAAAAAATTACACTATTTAAAAAAATATTTGCACTGTTTTAATGAATGTTGCACTATTTAAGAAAGAAATTACACTCTTTTGAGATGAAATTTACACTCTTTAGGCCAAATTGCACTATTTAGAATAATATTGCATCATTTTTTTCTCTTCCTCTTCTTCTTTCTTCTTCCTCTACTCTCCATCCTCATCCCCTTTCTCTCTCTCTTTCCTCACACTCCAAAATAATTTTGAACCGCTGCGGTCGAAGCCGGAGGAGGAGGAGCGGTCGTAGTCGCGGGGGTCGAAGAGGTAAACGGAGAGGAGGAAGCGGGAGGCGTCGGCGGCGGCGCGCGGGGTGGTGGTGGGGGGGGCGGGCGGGGGGGTGGTGCGAGCGCAGGCGGCGCGGCGAGCGCAGGGGGCGCGGGCGCGGGCGCGATCCCCCTGCGCCCCCTCTCCCCCCGGGACGCGCCCCCTAGGGGCGCGTGCGCGTGCGCAGGGGGCGCCCCCTGGGGGTGTGCGCAGGGGGCTGGGGGCGTGCGCAGGGGGCAGGGGGCGCAGGGAGTGTAATTATTACACTATTACACTATTACAGTGTAATAGTGTAATTTTTACACTTTTACACTATTACACTATTACACTTTGAAAATTTTACACTATTACACTATTACAGTGTAATTTTTACACTCTTTGAAAAATTACACTCTTTGAATTTACACTCTTTGAAAGACAGAAATTACACTCTTTGAAAAAAGAGTTGCACTCTTTAGGCAAACGTTGCACTATTTAAAAAATTTACACTATTTTTTGTTCTCTTCTTCTACCTCGTTGCACTATTTCTTCTCGTTGCACTATTTCTTTGCACTCTTTCTTCCCAACCAAACTCGATCCGGTCACCTCCCTCTCCGGGCCGCGCGGTGCGGGGCGGATTTCGAGGAAGCACTCGGAATCCGGAGGGAGGCGGGGAGGAGGAGCACGACGACGAGGAGGAAGCCTCAAAGGAGGAGGAGGAGGACGACGAGGACGACGACGGGCGTGGGCGCGGGTGCAGCCGGCGGGGGGGTGCCGGGCGCGGGCGCAGCCGGCAGGGGCGCGGGCCACCCGGGGGGGCCGGCGGGGGCCCGGGCCCGGGCCGGGGCGGGGGGCCCGGGCCCGGGCGGGCGTGGGGAGCAGGGGGCGCGCCCCCTGCTCCCCGCCCCCGCGCCACCCTGGCGCAGTGATAGTGTAAAAGTGTAATAGTGTAATAGTGTAAAAGTGTAAAAATTACACTATTACACTATTACACTGTAATAGTGTAATAGTGTAAAAATTACACTCCCTGCGCCCCCTGCCCCCTGCGCACGCCCCCAGGGGGCGCCCCCTGCGCACGCGCACGCGCCCCTAGGGGGCGCGTCCCGGGGGGAGAGGGGGCGCAGGGGGATCGCGCCCGCGCCCGCGCCCCCTGCGCTCGCCGCGCCGCCTGCGCTCGCACCACCCCCCCCCCCCGCCCCCACCACCACCCCGCGCGCCGCCGCCGACGCCTCCCGCTTCCTCCTCTCCGTTTACCTCTTCGACCCCCGCGACTACGACCGCTCCTCCAACTCCGGCTTCGACCGCAGCGGTTCAAAATTATTTTGGAGTGTGAGGAAAGAGAGAGAGAAAGGGGATGAGGATGGAGAGTAGAGGAAGAAGAAAGAAGAAGAGGAAGAGAAAAAAATGATGCAATATTATTCTAAATAGTGCAATTTGGCCTAAAGAGTGTAAATTTCATCTCAAAAGAGTGTAATTTCTTTCTTAAATAGTGCAACATTCATTAAAACAGTGCAAATATTTTTTTAAACAGTGTAATTTTTTTAACAGTGTAATTTCATTATCTTCTTCATTTTTCTCTATTTTTTTGTTCTTTTCAGTAGGAAAATAATATTTTTTATTTTTATTTTTTTTCTTTGCAATTTTTTTTTCACGACCCACCGCCCTCGCCGGAGTGTAACTATATTTTTTCCCTCCCTCGCCGGCGTGCTTCTCGGCCGGCGTGCTTCTCGGCCCCAAGAAGCACTTCTTCTTCGTCGCCGGCGGTGGCGGCGGGGACGGCAGGTGGAGGAGGGTCGGAGAGGGAAAAAAAAAAGAGTCGCGGTGAGGCGCGGCCTCGGCGGGGTCTGAGGCGAGGAGGGCGAGGGTGCGCGGGCGAGGGCGAGGGCGAGGGCGAGGTCGTGAGGGGCAGAGGCGAGGCGGGCCATTTCCGCCTCCGCCTCGGCCGCCTTCTTCGGAGAGAAAAAAAAGAGCGATAAAAAAAAAAGGAGAGAGAAAAAAAGAGGAGAGAGAAAAAAAGAGGAGAGAGAAAAAGTAACAAGGGTATTTTGGTCAGTTTGCTGAAAATCCGGATCGAATCTGCAAAAACGAAAAATGCGGCCTAATTTTGCAAAAGCCCAAAACTAGTAGATTTTTTATGCAAAAAGGCCAATTTTTTTTCTATTGAGATTCTCAACTTTTTATTTTTAAAATTTAAATTTTATACTTACTTATATTATAAATTTATCAAATTTAATAACTTTATATAATTATTAATTATTAATTAGTCAAGGCTTCTGAAAATACTATTTATTTAATTGTGAGAACACTATTATTTATTTGATTATTATATAAATTTTAATATTATGCGATATATACACACAAGTTCTTAAATTAATATTAAAAATATTTATATTTTTTATTTAATATGTTAATTAATACGTGCAGCGCACGTGCATTGACTAGTATAGTTGACTAGTATAGTATAGATATAGATATAGTTTAAGAATTAGGTCAGAATGTGATTTTCGGTCTTTGGATGAAGGAATGTATGTTTAGAATGACAGTGGTCCTCTAGAGTTGAGTGAGTGGCTAGTTGAATTATGAAATTGTGACGCCCTACATCCCGGGGGGTCACCCATCCTAGGACTATTCTAGTCCTAGCACGCTTAACTCTCTTAACCTCTTGAGCCTAGTCACCGTCCACAATGCTATAGCCGGGTTTAAGAGTTTTAGTCCTATTATATCATATATATATATATATATATATATATATATATATATATATATATATGATTATTTGGAGTCTCACATTCTTCCTCCCTTTAAGTCCTGACGTTCTTTTTAGACTCAGACTCATAAGTACAAGGCGATGTGAGACTCGTCTCGTTAGTCTTACCCGACCTTGTGGGGGAGCCATACTCTACCCACAACAGTCAAAAGTATGAGAGTCTCGCTCTGCCCGCTGTGTAACCCGACATCCCATTTTTCGAGGGGTCATTCATCCTAGGTGCTTGGTGCTATTAGAAGCACCGCACTAGATTCAGTTTAAATATCATTGTATTTATATTTATAATTATATATATATATAATACATGTTTTTATCCTTGAATTTTTAGCCAAATTTAAATATAAAAAAAATCCATTTATTTATGAAATTCTAACCTTTAGATCAAAATCGAAGGGGTAGGATTTCATAATTTTATTTCCTACACGCACCTTCTCAACCCTTCTTCCTTCACCAAATCCTATTTCCTCCCCGCCGCCGCCGCCGCCGCCGCTCGTGGAAAGCCACGCCGTCGACAACTCAGTCTCTCTTCGCCTCCCCACCTGCATCGTGCGGCGCCTCGTCGACTTCGCCCGCGACCTCCGCCCTAAGTATTTCGTGCGCAACAACTTCTCTACCTTCGTCGATCGATCGATCGATCGATCGATTTCGGAGACCTCGATCTCGTTTTTTTGGCCTCTAATTACGATCCAGTGTTGATTTTTTGAGAGGGATTTAGGTCGTGCGCCATCTTATTACATGCGTGCGTGGGATGTTTTCTCATCTCAGCACCTTGTAAACAGAGGGTTGGATATGGGGACATGGAATAATTTGTGGCTACTCACTAAGAAGTCTATAACTGGTCTCATTATTGGTGTCACCATTTCAGATCGATACTTGGCCTTTGTTTCTGTAAGGGGTGATTCTATGCACCCTACATTCACGGCAAGTCCCACAACCTTTCCAGGATCTTTGAAAGGTAATTTGCTTTTTTTAAATAAAAAAAAAAATTGTATTTTAAAGGTTTAATCAGGCAATGTGAGCCCTTAATTCTGATCTCAAGGGATGTTCAACAGATAATTTATTGATTACACAATCAATTAATGGAAATTTAGAAGAAAGAAGTTACCTGGTCAAAATTACAAGTTAATTTTCATAATACTCAAAAAATTAAGTTGTTTATCTGAAGCATAAGACGTTACTAACTTATCATTGTTAAAAGCATCAACTGATGTAATGCTAGATACTTTTATCTCCAACTGTATTATATGGTGTTTTTTTCGCAATTTATTGGCAGTTTGGTATTGAAATGAAATTTTCCAATGCAATTACATATTTTTTATTCGCTAAAATATGAAACTGTTATGCAACTTTGTAGCAAGTTCTCTCCTGCTTGCTTTTGCTGACTGGTATTTTGTCGCCAGGTGATCTTGCATTAGCCGAAAGGTTCTGCCTCGACAAGTATAGATTCTCCAATGGTGATGTGATACTGTTTAAGTTAGTAGGATATGGAACCATAAAGAAGTTTTTGTACTTACCTTATGCATTTATTGTATGCTGATTTTGTATTATAACTTGCAATATTGTTCAGGTGCCCGAGTGACCATAAGCAGATATTTGTGAAGAGGTTAATTGCCTTACCAGGTGATTGGATTCAAGTTCCAGAGTCTTCTGAGATACTGAGGATCCCCGAAGGGCACTGTTGGGTTGAAGGTGATAATGCAGCATGTAGTTGGGATTCTAGATCTTTTGGCCCCGTAAGTTTAATATCACTGTGGCCTTCATATACTGAAACATTTGCACAGGATCTTAAAACATATTTGCTGTATATATTATTTCCTCCTTAGCTGGATTATGATTTCAATTGAAGCATAAATAATGCATGCCTCTATATTTCTTGTGAGTTAATTATTTTTTCTTATAAAGTATATCTGCGCCTGTTTCTGATAATATGATGGCTAAAATTGAAAGTTGATATATTTGTAAGCATGCGCTAGTTGCCATCGGTGCATCCTGCTTTGAGTTGAAACATTTTAATCTCACGCGACACGTGTGAAATATGAAGAAATGTAAGAAGTGTGGGCTTCTCAAGTTAGCTAGTTTGCATATTCAGTTGTTCTCTCTCACACTAGTGCCAAAAGATACGTTTGATCTGGGTATAAGAGAAAACATATTAGCTGCCTTATTCTGCCAAATACAAGAAAAGGCTCGACAGATGGTTGTTTTGGTGAAATCTGAAAACTGGCATTCCAGTTAACACCTATGAGTGGTGCTATCCTTTTCCTTTGTCCCAGATTGCCCCATAACAATCAGAATTCTATCTCTTTATGGCATACTGGAAACCGACATTGTTTTCACTTATCAACAGTCATAGGATATGTTATCTTCCACATTGTCCCCAAATCAAATGCACCATAAATACGTTGGTTGAGAGAATGTAAGGAAAAAGGATACTGAAGTATGACCTGCATATTTGTTCTCTTCATTTGTTCGTTTGTATCATGTTACATGTGTATATGCTCGAAGATTGCATCATTTTTCGTTTGTGAACTCATATTAGAGCTTGTACACCTTCATTTATCAAAAACCTCCAAATAAGTCTACAGAAAAAAGTGTTTGTTTGTCCTTCTTATTCTAGTGTGTTCCATTTTTGTGGTGGATATGCATCAAGCCATCAACAATTTGCTATAAATTTGCATTTACCAATTCCTAATTAACCGACTCTTTTACTATTGAACCATTATGCTGAGCTTTGTATTTGGAGTTGAATGTAGCCAATATGAGAATGATGCAGTGTATAATTTATGAAACTAGAAAAGATAAAGAAATAATAAATTGTGAAAATATTGGTGAAGGTTGTCATTTTGCATTACTTGTTGTACATTGATTCAAGTTTAAAAGCTAGAAGAGTAAGAAAATAATGTAATGGACTTGGACACAATTATTTAGGAAGGAACTAGTAGACGTACAATTTATAACGGACCAGTGTACTTGTTTTAGAAAGGAAAAAGTAGCTGACTTGAGATTTTCGGGACTACTTACTGTGTCGTCTTAACCCTAATTTTACCACTGAGTGAACTGTTCTCGAATTCGGGGCTGGAATTGTTTTACCATGATATGTAAAGCATTTTATGAATTATTAGTTCTGTTGGAAACTTTTCTGTTAGAATAGCAATATGGAGCAATTTTAGCAGACAAAAGTTCTTTTAAAAGAAAGTGGTAGACACATCTGACTCGACGAAACAGCCTTGATGATTTTTCTTCAGTACGGACGACATTCACAGAAATACGGTTATATTACTAGACAACTGCGTAAATAAGGAAATTATACTTAAAAAGTCAGATTATTTGGGTTTTCACTGATATCAACCTTTGTCACCATTCTGGTGGAAGACGAGGCAAAACATAAAATGTGGTCTGAATAGCGACCTTCAAATATTACATGTATTAATAGCATTAGACTGATAATCTGCAATTTTCACTATCCTATCTCACCTTTAGTATAACATTTTTGGCTATTTGCTAGAATTATGCGGTGTGTTTAGTAATTACAGCTAATTAATCACAACGAGTTATTCAAGCTTGATGATTTTGGATCTTGCAGATTCCTTTGGGTCTAGTTCGAGGGCGGGTGACCCATGTGGTTTGGCCGCCATGGAGGATGAGTCAAGTAGAGAGAAAGATGCCAGAAGGAAGAATTTCACCTCATTGACTCAATCTATTACAATTATAAAGCAAATTTCTTTGATGAAATATGTGATTGATATTCAAGTTTGGGATCGTTCCTTTCACTAATTTGCAATATTCGAAGAATTCTCTACATTTCCATTTAAGATGGTGAGATTGTCACCATCCAACTCAATTGGGAAGACATAACAGTAGATCCTGTTCAGATGCAATTTTTGTATCTGATGTTGTTTGCAACATTCTCAGTGGTGTGTGACGGTTAAAACTGTCTGTTCTTAGTTTATGTAAACGTTCTTTTTTTGCCTAATTTTATCTTGGGATATGTTTCACCCAATTAGTGATTAGTGCTTCTTACAAGTGTTATTTAAGCAGAACTGTTCGAAGGAGCACAAATTAAAGCATGTGTTTTTGTCGGATATGCGACTGTTCTTAATTGGAGTTGAGAAATTTGTTGGTTGAGAAACTGTTTGGAAGTGGGCGCTTAGTAACATGACTTTATTTTGTTAGTTATTTTATGTATATTTGTGAACTAGAAGCAGTTTGTGATTTTTTTTTTTTCCACTTTTTTCCGCATGCCACTCAATAAATGGGAACGTGTAGGATCAAAATTTTTGACGACTTGGTAAGCTTGTGGTGTCTGTGCTAATGAATTAGTTTCATTTTGTAAATCAAAGTATTTCAGGTAATTCAAAGCAGTTCTTTTAGTTGTAGTTTGGTAATGTGGTGACTAGAAGTTTTATTTTTTATACTATAAAAACTTTGAAAATTGCAAAAGCGCTTTTAAGAATTACAAAGGAAAAGGTGAATGAGAGGGAGAGGGTGAGAGAGGTATAGCGAAAGATAAGGGAAAGAGAGATTGATGGAGATAGAGAGAGAATAGTACGGTAGAAGAAATGGCACGAATGACAACGTATCAGGCGGCGAGCAGCATTCACGGCGGTGAGGGTCCATCTTCAGTCATGGCGGTGACGGTCCATCTTCAGCGGTGACTGTCCATCTTTAGAAAAAAAAATAGAGAAAAAAGGAAAAAAAAACCTAGCCAATTTAAGAAAAAGTAATTTTAAAAAAAAATCAGTGGGGCCACACCTCTAAATTAAGAGGGTTGGACCAAAGCTACAGAAATTTATAGTTCTATATAGATATTTTCATTCAAGAGATAACACTAGATAAAAAAAAATGGAGAAAAAAGGGAAAAAAAATCTAGCCAATTTAAGAAAAAATAGTTTTAAAAAAAATTGGTGGAGCCACACCTCTAAATTAAGGGGGTTGGACCATATCAGATTAAAGCCACAGAAATTCATAATTCTATATAGATATTTTCATTCAAGAGATAACACCAGATGAATTACTGAACAACTTGACTACTTAATTTAATAATTTGGTTTTCAGTAGTTCTTACAATCCTAAATTTAACATATCATTATCACATGTTTTTTCTTGTGGCTATTTTTCCAGTTTTAGAATTTTGCTGGGCACTAGCAGATACTGTACGAGGAAAAGTTTGAATGCAGTAGTATAAGATTTTACTGTGCCTTATTTGTAGAAAATGAAAAATACTTAGATGCAAAACTGGTTTTAAGGATTGGCAAGTGTATAATAGGAATGAAGCAATGCAACTGAGCCCGAGACCAACATAATTTGTAATTTTGCCTTTTCATCGTATTGGTCTATTAAAAAAGAAAAAAAATAGAGATGATTATTTGGTTTTATTGTGATATCTTTCGCAAATACTAACGCTCTATTTTAATATCAGAATAAATTATCTAAGATAGGGCTGACAATCATTCAGATCGTGTTCGGCTCGAAATGAGCTCGATATCGAATTGCTCGTTTAGCAAACGAGCCGAACCCGAGCCGAATTTAAATATTTTATATTTATATAATTTAAATATATTATATTTATATATATAATTATATGTGTAAAATATAGATTTTCATCACTGAATTTTTAGCCCAACAGAAATTAAAGAGATCCATTTATTTGTGGATCAAAATCTAAAGGTCAAGATTTCATAATTTTATTTCCTTAATATATATCTCCTTTTATTCCTTTCTCTCCCTGATTCCTCCCCAACATCACAGCCATCCCTCAACATCACAGCTCGAACTTGTCTCTCTCCGCCTCCCCAGTTGGCCACCTTCGCCTTCCTACCGCAGCCGCTCGTGGAGAACCACGCCGTCGACAACTCGTCTCTCTTCGCCTTCCTCGTCGAGTTCGCCCGCGGCCTCCGCCCAAAGTATTTCAAGCACAACAACTTCTCTTGCCCCGTCGATCGATCGATCGATCGATCGATTCTCGGAGACCTCGATCTCGTTTTTTTGGCTTCTAGTTAGGATCTAGTGTTGATTTTTTGACGGGGATTTGGGTAGATCGTGCCGGATCGGTGGGAATTCGCCAACGACTGCTTCCAACGAGGCAGAAGATCGCCCCTCCGCGCATCGTCCTCTCCTTCGAGCTCGGCGCCTCCTCCTCCTGCCCCCGAGCTCGGCGCTTTCGTGAGTTTAGCTTTATTTATATTGTGCTCAATATACATTTCTAGTACCTCCTTTGACAGCATATGATCACCGCTGCTACTCATATATCCATTAATTTAAATTTCTCGGGGTACAAAATAGAGAGTGTATGTTCATTCACTGATAGCTTTTTTTCTTTTCTTTTTTTTCTTTTTTTTTCCCTCTTTTTATGTTGTTTTGGTTTATAATTTCCAAAATTTTCTAATTTGAACATTGATATCTCTTTTCCACTTTGAGTTATTTTGTTTATGTTGATCTCTTTGTGCCTACTCTTTGTTGTTGATGTTTTTTATTTTAAAATACATTTTAAATTGTTCTGTTGTAATGTGTTTTTAATCGGACAATGTGTTATATAGTAATGGATTTTACATTGCTGTGATTTGCTGCAGATTAATTTTATTCTATCTATTCTTGTTGTTAACATGTCTTTTACTTTTAAAATGTATTTTAATTTCTAATCGAGCAAACGAGTCGAACACGAACACGAGCTAACGAGCCGAGTCACAAGCTCACGAGTTAATGAACTAACGAGGTTGCATTGATTAATCGAGCTAACGAGTCGAACACGAGCTAGCTTGAATAAATTGCAAGCTGATCACGGGCTGGACTTTCAAGCTTGTCATGAGCTTGAGCCGAACACGAGCCGGCCTTTAACACTTTCGAGCCGAGCTCGAGCTGGGTCCAGCTCGCTCGTGTTCGGCCCGTTTATAGCCCCAATCCAAGGATAACTTATTTGGTATAAGAATTTTTCAGTATGGTTGTAAGTAGAAAGTTTGATTTTTTTTTTTTTTTTTTTTTTTTACTTCTGAGAGGTCTTTCTATTCATAATTTGGTAGGATGGTATATTTCACCTACCGGGTGATTTATCTTATTCTAAAAAAGTGTCTTGAAATCTGAAAATAATATTATATTCTAAATATTTGATCATACTAATCATCATCCAAATGTTCAAATTTCTTGAATAAATCAGGAGAATATACCAAACAAGATATTCATGCATTCAAGCAGTGCTTAAAGTAATTTAGTATGTCATCAACAATTGCAGTCCTTTAGTTTCAGTGCTTAAAGTTAGAAGAGGAGGTTCCTTTTTTTCTTGGAGCGGAGAGGCGTCCGATAGAGATTTAAATCTATTAATTGGTATCAAAGCTACAATTAGGAATGAGAGATCCTAACGAATTATATGCCTACATATGAATGTGTGAGATTGAATAATTGTTTTCCTTATTTATGAATATGCATATGACTTTATTCTATAAGTTATGCTTTAGATTATATAGCAGCTTGTTAACAAAGTTCTTCAATTTACTTCTATTTACTTATATCTGATTTAGACATTTTAATAAGTCACATTAACTGGAAATGGCTCTCTTTCTAATTGAACCTTTATGCTTTTATGGGTAAATATAGTTTTCCTATTATAGCATAACAGTTAGTAAAGAGGGAATAATCATTTCCAGAATGTTGACTTTCTCATAAAAAGTGAAATTGAGGCTTACTCAAAATTGACTTCTCCTGAAGTTCACTTCCAATCAGGAAGTCAAGATCCTATAGCTTCCTACTCTCCTGTAAGTGGCTTCAGAGCCAATAGGGCCGAAATGTTGGGGAAGTGAGCTCTTCATCGAAAGTTGTGTTTTGCTATTTCTTGCACTTCCATGGAACTAAGCAGCTAAACTCACCTCTTACATTGGAACTTAGCTTCAGGGCCCTCATAATTCAAAACAGCTGCTTAGGCACCACATTCGTCATCATGAAAGAAATAGGTATATGCCTGTGTTTGATTCACCGACATGTAATACACTAATACCTTTGTAATCCTCAACACTCCTATGAAATGACATTTTGAAGATAGTCGGTGATGTAAAGTAGATGACTTTTATGTTTCTTTGTAAGCCCATTTTTAATGTGCTGAATAAATTTTTGGGTGTAACATGTGTTATCGAATACTCAATGCCTACATTAGCTATGACTTAACATTTAGAATCGAATATTGTTTGCTCATGTATGGCCAAAAGTTCTGGTAAAACCAACGAGCGGGGATGGGAGGCGATCTGTACGCGTTGGACTTCGACGGCGTCCTCTGTGACAGCTGCGGCGAGAGCTCCCTCTCCGCTCTCAAGGTTTTTTTTTTTTTCTCCTTATTTACTTTTTTTTCCTAAAAAATGGACTAATTTTATTGTGGGTTAATTATTTACCTCTCTTTGTCTCTGAAAATAGGCTGCTAAGATTCGATGGCCTTTGCTGTTCGATCAAGTGAATTCGTCCACGGAAGAGTGGATTATTGACCAAATGCACATCGTGAGCTCAGCCACTCACTTTTTCCCTTTTTTTAATTTTTTCAAGAGAAACTACATATTTCATGTACTCCAAATCATCAGAGATTGTTGGAATATACCCAATTTATTTAACTTTGAATATACAAAAATTTGAGGTATTTTCTTGTTCTTTGTTCCGTTGAGACATGACAGAGCGAAGCCAAAATTTATGTCCGGGGGGCCAAAAATACATAATATAAGTTCAGCCTATAAAGAACAAGGTTTTTACGAAAACAATTTTACTTTGGCCTCTAGAATTTATTATATCTTAATTTTTTCTATACCATAAATACGGACCTCTATATAATTTTTTTAAAAGTTGAGGGGGGACCATGGTTACTGTGGGCCTCACAATATTTCCATCCCTGGATATGATCGACACTATTAGAAATATCGAGAAATTAAAGTCTGCAATTTTTGGAGATCTTTTTCCTGCTAATAGTAGATGGTAGCGGTCATGTTTAGACATGCGTCTACTTTTATGCCTTGATAGGATCAAGCAGGCAGCCAATTCTCTTGCTTGTAGAGTTTAAATCAAATATGATGAAGCAAAGCCTTAACGACCACTAGGAATAATATATTGATGTAGCATGGAAAAAAAAAGTCTTTATCTTTCAAGAGTAAAAATTTAGGCCTTGTTTGATGTTGCTGCATTCTATTGTTTTTATAAATAAAAAATACCATATGATTAGACGTGCAGGCTGGTGGATTTCTTGCTTTTGTTATTGTCATTTTCAGATAGCTTGCAGTGAAACTTGGCTGGATGCGAAAAGTAGCAATTTTATATTAATACTGTGTTCGCTTAAGCAAATTCTGTGAACATTACATCAATACCTAACAAGACCTTAACAATTCATTTTGAGTGATAAACCTGTCTAATCTAACAAATATCTCTAACTTTTGCTAGCTTCGTCCTGTGGTCGAAACTGGATATGAAAATCTGTTGCTTGTTAGGTTGCTATTGGAAATTCAGATACCATCAATTCGAAAATCATCGGTAAGCACTGTTATCAAAAAATTATATATTTAATGTTGGGAAGAAATCACTACGCGATAGGTTTTGTCTCATGAAGTTGTACTTCTGTTCTATGCACACTAGGTTGCAGATGGGCTGAGTATTCAGGCCATATTGGAGAACTGGTTGCAACTGAAGCCCGTCATTATGAAAGAGTGGAATGAAGAGAGAGATGCTTTGGTTGATCTCTTTGGTAAAGTGAGGGATGAATGGATAAAGAATGACTTTTCCGGGTGGATTGGCGCTAACAGGTAATAAGTATGAACCGTTATTTCTTCAATCACATTTATTATAGGCTCTTACAACGAGCACTCGACTCTTGCGTTGCACAGAATCCATTGTTCGATAGTTAATGGTTAAGAGTATTCACTTTTGAAATTCATTTTAGTGAGAAATGATATATATGTATATCAAAAACTATTCCATAATTTCCTTGGAACATAAGTTTATAACAATATTAGCCGCATAATATTGGTAACAACAATAAGATTCATTGTATTTGATTCTAATTGGTGAAAGTGTTTGGTGCTATCAAGGTGCTGTCCAGTTTTTATGGCAATTACTTTTTTTTCATGAATTGTGTAATTATTCTTATTATTTATAGAAACGAAAAGAAAACCCTCAACTGGTAGAATGTGTTGTTCATTGTTTCTTTTTTCTTCGATTCTGTTATTCTTAGTTACTCATTAACAAGTTGCATTAGGTCTTATTTTTCTTTGGAAAACAAATATTGAGAATAAATCAGTAACTATATTAATTTCTAATGCTTACTATACTTTTATGAGTATGAAAGTCTTCATGCTCATAAGTTGTTTGCAATGATAGAGTTTCAGAGTTGACGATCCATACTGTTAAATATGATCGAGCATTTAAAGTATTTAGAAACTAAATTTCATAATCTTTCGAAATTATTATAAAGTCCATCAAGCGGGTATAAAATGAACGGTCAAAATTGAACCACCTTTTAAATATAGAAGATCGGATTCTTCAATTGAAGATTAGAGTTTTTTATTTTGATTTAGATAGTGAATAAAATTTTCTATCAAAAATTCAACCGATTCGGATTCTTCTGTATCATCGAACTAGAAAGCACCCCATACCCGTTGTTAATATTGTCAATTTTGAGGCCTTTTGATCGTAAGGTATTATGTTAAAAAATCATGAAACAGTTTCTAAAAGGTTCAAATGCGCTAAATCGTTTTTAATGGTATAGATCGTCTATCTGAAATTTTTATCATCAAAAACTACTTATGAGTATAAAGACGATCGTACTCATGAAAATATTCTAATAATAATATTGATAACAACAACAGTGAGTTTGCAAACAAACTAATGAGAACAAAAATGAGAGAAAAGTGTGAATTTATAGTCTCTTTCACAACATAGCAGATTCTCTATGTTGACAATTCTAATATAACTGTGTAATCTCCTCCGTTACAGCTGTCAACCTCTCTAGCATGGCAAAATAGTCGATGTTTGTAATCTGTTTCTCTTTAGTTTCCAATCACTCGCAACCTTTCACAATGGCTGTATTTTAATACATTCATGATTCTTCACCAAATTTGGATAATTTGAAACAGTTTTAAGACCAAAGCTGGTTCTTATTGACAAAATAGTAACAGAAGATTTTCTGAACTGTTACAACATCTAGTGAAATTAATTCTACTATAACTACACAACTTCCTCCTTTGATATAAAGAAGTGCGTAAATAGCTACTTTTATTCATATACTTCTTTTAACCAATCAAAATCGAGAATTCGTATATTGACCAGTAGATGACACTGCAGATTTTATCCAGGTGTAGCCGACGCCTTAAGATTTTCAAGCTCTGAAGTGTATATTGTCACTAC
Source organism: Puya raimondii (assembly GCA_016920855.1). Classification (NCBI taxonomy): domain Eukaryota; kingdom Viridiplantae; phylum Streptophyta; class Magnoliopsida; order Poales; family Bromeliaceae; genus Puya; species Puya raimondii. The sequence continues at coordinate 54,648,153 of JABWPP010000050.1, read as the reverse complement.
AAAGCAGGTATTGTCTTTATTTTCTTTTAAGGATTCCTTTTTGTTTCTACAATTGTCTCTTCATGTCAAACTCCAAAATCTTTTTAAGAGCAAATGCTTTAAGACGTAACACTTCTCATTTGTAGTATAGTTGTATATGCTATCATATTTATACTGCTGTCAAACATTGTAGGATCTGTTTTTGTCCTTGTATTCTCTCCATCTCTAATTTGTCTTGTGTTGGGTTCAGAGCAGATTTGCCGAAGCATTGTTGCGAGAACTTGCTGGAGTTAATATCCCTTCTGAAAGAATATACGGCTTAGGGACTGGGTTAGTATAAATTTATCCACTTCAGTTCTGTCATTCCCATTTCTGGTCATTGTTTTATGATTTGACATCTTATTGATTTTCAGGCCAAAAGTAGAAGTGCTAAAACAGCTGCAGTCAATGTCACAGCATGACGGTCTGAAACTTCAGTAAGTTCTAACTCATGTGGTTCATATTCATGTAATGCGTCAATTGAACTCTCCATTTTTGGTACATGTTAACAGTTGTAATTATTGTAAATACTGCATGTGTTCCTTTGTTTTAGTAGTAGTCTCTTATGCTGTACATTATGATTCTTTTCCCCTAACTCATGTGGTTCATATTCATGTATATGTGTCGATTGTAAACTTACCATTTTTGATACATGTTAAAGTTAACAATTGTAACCATCTCATTTTCTAAATATTGCATGTGTTCCCCTGTGCAAGTAGTACTATCTTATTCTGCACATTATTGTTCTTTTCCCCTAGTTCATATTTTGTCGCATTCATAAGATGTAAAAAGATTGGTCTTTAAGACACCCAACAAATTATCTTTAGCAACAAAGGGGAGGAAAAACAAAATTTTTGATTACTGAAGTGTGATATCCTCTCTAAATAGAATCTCAAGTGCTACTTCTATTACACTGGAAAGCAAAGGATTTACTTGTTACAATACCAGACATTCAGAAAAGCAAGAGAAAGAAGGTTCTTTTTTGCATATCAGAATTCTGTTCTTCTCTCACTCTGATGTCAAAGCCAAGTGCATTGAAAGAGTTCAAATGCTTGTGACTTATTTAACTTTAGCCAGCATCATCAGACAGCCAAAGCATGTAGCCATTCCCATTAAATGTGGCGTAGCTCTTGGTCTAATGAGTAAACAATATATCAAACCACATAGATTATCCAATAGGCGACACACTAAAAGTGAACAATATCTGAATTTACTTAACAGGAAGTTGAATTTAGCTCTTCATTGAGTTTGAATCATGTTCATATAAGATAGAAGGATTGAGAGGAATATGTAGAAGTAATGCACTTCTTCCATCCTATTTGTCTATGACAAGCGCATCTTGAAATACTTTTGCTTATTTTACTATTTGGTCCTGGCCAGTTTTGTTGAGGATCGGCTTGCAACCTTGAAGAACGTCATCAAAGATCCCGCACTTGATCAATGGAATTTGTATCTTGGTAATCTTTTTTGTTTCTGCTTGTTTGGTGTTATAGTGGTTGTTAAGTACCTCTCTAACAACTGCTCTTAATATTGTCTTCTTTTGACAGGGAGATGGGGATACAACACGGAGAAAGAGAGGGCGGAAGCAGGAAGTATGTCAAGGATTCGCCTTTTGGACCTCACTGACTTCAGTGAAAAGCTAAAATAGCTGCATCTTAGGCTTTGTTGATGCTTGCGAATCCAATTCATTCAGGTAGATTTGGGCAATTGCAAGCACATAAATTTATACATGATGAAATTGTTTTTTCAAGAAACCACATTTCAAATTCTTAATTTCAAATTTTAGATTTTTCTATTATTCCCTTTTTTGCGCCGGTGATTGAGTTTTCTGTATAGATTTTTGCTAGCATGGAATGCGTCACGAAGCTCTACAGGCATCAACTCGACTAACTGGTTTGGCCCGAATTGAAGCTTTTTCCAAAGAGTTGTTTTGAGTAGATCTGGTTGAAAAAACTGTTTGGTTTTTGGAGAAGTGTGGAAACTGTTTTGTAGGAAAAAAAGTTTCTACGTGGCTTTTCCACAGCTTTTGTTTTCTGGATAAAAAGTTTGAAAAACGAAAACACTAATTTTTTATGAAATTCAAACTTTTTTTTCAGAAAAACTATTTTTTCTAGCAATGAACAAATGGTTTTTCAGATAAACTATTTTTTAGAGATATGTTGTTTTTCTAGGAAACTAAACGCCCCCTAAAAACCTATGTATGAATAATAGCGGACTTTTTTATAAAATAACTTTTTAAAATTTTATAATTTAAAAAATAATTCTATCAAATTTATTTTTGGCAAACTAACCTTCTAAAAGCAGTGAATCATTCACCGCTTTCAGAATATATCGTACGGCTTAAAGACGGTGAATTATTTACCGTCTTATTTATACTTATCCATTTAACAACTATATTTCCTTTCCTTCTCCTCCTTCTAAAGGCTGTGAATCATTCACCGTCTTTAGAAGTCTTAATTTTTTTTGAATGCGGTGAATTATTCACCGCGTTTAGAAAATTAGTTTGCCAAATAAAAATTTGGCACGATTATTTCGCTAATTATTAAATTTTATAAAGTTATTTTATAAAAAAATCTAATAATAGCACTTGTCAAATCGATACTAGATATCAATTACGTGCCCGAGGGTCTGTTACAATTACTTTCTTTTCCTCTTTTAAGTTTTATGCAATAGTGCAACGCGAAGATGGCAAAATGTTTGCAAACTTTAATATTCAATGCAGTTTGTTCAGGCAAAGGGAAAGTTAAAGTTCACACATTTTTTGTTTTTGACTTAGATTTTCAGAAATATTAGTTTGCAAACAATTGAATCGGATATCTATTTGCCGGCACATTCAGTTGTAGTTACACAGCGAACTCGAACTACTTGAGGAACTCAGAACTCGAACTACGTTAAGGGCATGTTTGGTTCGCGATTGGAATAGGAATGGAAAATGGAATTGGATTGCTTTGGAATGAAAAATGGAATGACGAATCATCCCAAGACGTTTGGTTCATTAATGGAATGGGTATCGGAATGAAAATCTAGAATTTTTTAGAGGGTGTTTTGATTAAGAGAGAGGAAAGTGATGAAGGGAGAGGAGGGGAGGCGTTGGTGGAAGAGAATTTTTAGTAGTTTACTTGGGAATGGGCCAATCCGGTATTCAAGGCCGCATTGGACCATCAATTGATTTAGTCATTTCCATTCCAAAGTGGAATGAGAGTTGAAATCCGATTCCTTTAAAACAAACAACAATTATTGGAATCAATGAATCCCACTCCGATTCCATAGTCTAAAATAGGTGAACCAAACATGCCCTAAGTGTTCTAGGAACAAACAATAGGAGTAAGCCCACATCTCCTCTAGGCAATAGAACCTGAAGATGAGGCAAAATTTTGTTAGCAACTTTCCAAGGTGGTGCAAAGTAGTATCAGCATTGATAATTGCAATGTCGCCAGTGGCGAGTACACAAATTCCTTTCTTCACTCTTGACAAACCTACGTTCTTTATTCGTTCTCGACAACCTGTGTAAAGAAGAATTGATCGAATTTCAACCTATTATTATGATGTTATGATCCAATAACGTAGTAAAGATTCTTGATTATATCTTCTTTCTATCAGTGACACAAAGGCCGCCTCGTAGCAACTCTACAACTCATCTTCGTAACCAACATGATCTTCAGCAGAAGCTTGGTTCTCAGCAGCACTCCTCTTTCTCCTCAGCGTCTCAATGACTTCGTCGAGAGGAGGATCTCCGGGCCTTCGATAGACAAGATCCCCGATCTTTATCTCATACGCCTCTGGCTGGCTCAAGACAAACTCTTTCAACTACAGAATAGAACATGAGTCAGAACTACTTGTACTCAAGTGGACATTTGTCATTATGCCGTGAAAAATAAAATCAATAATATTTGCCAAGAGAATGTACCTAAATTCTTAAGTTCTGAATAAATTAACTAGTTTCTTTTTCTTTGCAAGGAAGGTACACTGCTAGCAATAATATAATACTGAAAATAATGATTTTGGTTTCGGACAGTTGGAAGTATTGAGATATACTACGACAGAAGCAATTTTTGAACAGGATCAAAAGTAGTTCCGACCACACGATAGATAGAAAGCCAAACAAATAATTCCTAGTCGTGATTAGGTGTATGCGGTAGGTTATCAGATTGACTTTGACTACAATTAAGTCATACCTCTTCTATATCTTGCCCCCTCTCCATGGTGAACATGATGGTACTCAGATCGAAAGCCATGAACTTGGTCTCCACAGAGCCAGTTCTCAGTAATTTGCTCCATTTCATAGCAATTGCAGGTATTTCCTCCTGAAAAATTTTCAAATTAGTGAAAACCATCAATACACTTGAACATCATATGGAGTAAAATTTCTTTCATATCATCCTGGAAAAATTAATATCTATAACACATAATACAAAAGCTGATCGTCCTTTTAGGTGTTGAAGAAAAACTTGTGCAGTCCTCAACAAAACTAACAAATTGACACCCATAATTTAAATAAGTCCACGTAATTAGAAACCAACACTTCATAACTGAGTTACATTGAAAAAAACACTAAAAACTTGTCACATGCTACAAGTGCAGATGTTAGTTCTGACTATGTCAAATTCCCAGTAACTATGAAACTTTGACATCGAAGGGAAGTGATCGTGTTTGCCAAACAGCGGTAAGCACGTTAGCATTCTTCCACAACATAATTTTACGTCAAGATGGTTCAATTATTCCTTGATCAACTGTCACTTGTGATTAACCTTACAATCTGGAATAATTAGTCATGAGAAACCAATAAACGAGATTACTCTTTGATGAAACTTAAACTAATAGTGTGAAACTACTAAAACGATATACAAGGTTAATGATCGTGGATCAAGGGGAAAGTCCTATTTGATCCTCCATGAGAAATGCCTAGTCAAGGAGGAAAATGATGCTAGGTCTTATATGGGCAACTCCATTTATCTATGAATGAATAGTTACTAGCCCAAAGGTCGACAACACCAAGCAATCAAACCTTCAAAACAGGAAAACTTCAAATCCTAAGCATTCAAAACTAGATGTTAAAACATGATTTTTAACAAAAAAGATAAGTAAGACCAACTATAATCACCATTTTTTTGGCTGAAAGCTGTTCCGCACAATGCGGAGAACAGTATATAGCTGGAGCACACTAAAACCTTTTTGGCTATTAACACTATGATTCAATCATGCCTTCACTTCTTACATTTTAGTGAAAATTTAACCAACCCAATCACCAACCAAACACTCGTATTCTCTAGCCTTCGTTTTCACTCAAGAATGATATTCAGCACAGAAAAGAAAGATCTTTTCATATGAGAAAATTTTGAATTATCTTAGGAAGTAAAGTTCAGTAAAAGTAGGAAAACAAGATATTCAAAATAAGTATGTTCCAATAAATTAGAACATATCACACCATGAGAAACATCGCAGCCAGGAATTTGGCATGCAATCAAACAATGAGATTTCTTGAAGAACAAGGCATCTAGATGAAGAAAGGGGGAAAGAAAAAGTGAAATAAACCTTCAAAGGTTAACGCCTTTCTGAGTATGAATTGCTGCAATGGCATGTTTAAGGTAATTGCTATTATTCAAAGCTATCTCATGTTTGCATCTCTCATTAACCATTGGACTATCACAGTCATGCATTCAACAATGTTGAATGACAAAATTTCCCATCATTCATCCATGGCAAATCACCAAAACCTCGACTAGTATAGCTTACAATATATATATATGGTTGTTGAAACGGTTTCATTATGCACAATGGGGATTTACCCAGTGACCAGTGATCACTCACTGAAATCATTAATGCCACTAACCCCTCACAGAAAATGAGTATTCGCTTCTTACCAAAGCTAAAATGGCTACTCATGATAGCAAAGCAGATAACCAAACTAAAATTTAAAATCTAAATTCTTAATAAATAAATGGTTACAGATATAATTGTTAAATATATTCCAAGGTCATTTTCGCTTATATCGAAATTTGCTAACATGATATCAGAAACAATTCCAAACTCATTCGTTCTGTTACGTCATGGTTTTGATCCCACCTTAATCGCACATGCCATGTATCTAAGAATTTCTTACTCCACATTCACAACATAACAAGTTTTTAGTAATAATTCAAACAACAAACAAGAAGATAACAGTTCCCCAGGAGAAAAATCACAACAAACGACGACAATCCCGAGATCAAAATCAAGAACCAAAATGCACAGCATTCTCAATAACGCAACAAAATCAACATAAGGACAAAGCATCGGAACCTCAAACCATGATCTCAAAAATTCTAATCTCATTTTAGCTCAATTTACTCAAAAAGTACTCAAAATTCCTAGGAAACGAACCAATTCGCGACAGGCGTAATCGATCGCCATACGTACCCTAGAGCGCGAGACTCCGAGTCGGAGCTTGACGAATCCGTAGGAGGGCCCGGTGTGGCTCCGCATCAACTCGGCCTGGATCTCGGCGGGGTTCATACGGGCGAAATCCGGCAGGGGCTCGGAGGAGCTCCGCCGCTGGCCCCGGCGCTTCTCCCCCCACCGCCGCCAATCCTCGTCCTCCTCGTCGTCCACCACGTCGTCGAGCTCGTCGGGGATGCTCACCCTGCGCTTCGACCCCTCCGATACCTTCGCAATGAGGAAGAAGATGAAGACGAAGAGGAAGAGGAGGACGAAGAGGGAGGAGCTTCGCGGCATTGTTGAGGAGCTCAGAGCTCGTGCTTGGAAATTTTATCTTTTTAATAATCTTACAAAATATTATAATTATTAAAATAGTTAATTAATTATAAAAAATAAGGAAAAATAATACAGAAATTGATCATTTTGAATTGGATTTATATCTTTAAAATTTTTAATCTTATTATTTAATTTTTAAATTTATTTAATTTGAATCAACAAATAATACTTTGACTTCAAAATTTTAACTAAATACTTATATTAATAAATTTATAGTTTTAAAATTTTGTATAAAGTACACTTACTATTCCTATAAAGATAAACGACACATTAAAATTTTAAAGTCAAAATATCGTTGGCCGATCAAATCAAACATATCGATAGGTTGGAGAATAAAATCAAAAATTTAAAAACTTGGTTAGTAGATTTAAAATTGTTCGTAGCTCAGAATTTTTTTTTATATTTTTACACAAAATTATTTATAAAATATGCCTAAATTTTGCCTCGTAGTATGGATTTAAGTGTCATGGTACGGGATCGTGTCGGAAACTTGCCGGCAGTTACGGCACGGTACGTGCCGGGCGTTGCCAATACGTGTAAGTCACAAAAAATACATGTGTGCCAACACATAATGATATGAAATATTTATTTTCTTTAGCAACAAAATATTCTAATGGTTTATTATATATCTTTTATCAAATTTTTTAAATTTTATTGAGAAAATTAATTACTAATTTGAAGAAAAGAGGGTTTTGAACTGGATCATCGACACGGGGGTCGTATCGTGCTAATATTTTGTTGGCATGATACGGCACGATAAATATGGTCCATATCGATTGTCACTTAGATCCTTACCTCGTAAGCAGTTAACATATAAAACTGTAAATGAACAACAACAAATCGTCTATAGCTTTATTTGTTCTCCTACTATTTTTATTGTCATACTACATTTTTTAGGACCTATCAAACCAAAGTGGGGAATCTGGTAAAAGTGGTAAATATTATACTGCATTTAGAGGCATTAAAATATGATGAATGGCTATACTCTGTGGTCCAACACCTGGAGCAATTTCGATTGTGGATGGAAGCTCCAAGAAGATGGATAGAAGCTTAATAAATGTTGTGATTGTAAAATCGTATTTGGAGGTAGTAATTCATTTACCACTTTAATAATACAACCATCTAATCTGATCTAAAATATTATAATTATAAACTTACCTAAGGTTAATCTAAGCATATATAAACTATTGTAATTACAAAAATAGTTGTTCGAAGAAATTAAGGACTGCGTTATGAAATTTTCTTATGGACTTACTAAATTGGTGTAAGAAATTAAGAAATGAAGCTACAACATTTTTAGACAATGTAATGGTGCTTCTTTTTATCTTTTTCTTTTTTTCTTGAAGTTTTTTTTTACTTACTTGTTAGTTTTTGACCGAATATTTTAAAAGCTAAATTACAGAAAACCCTCCGTCAATATCCGCTTTTTTACTTTTCCCCCCTATCATTTAAAAACCTATATTTTGTTCTCTTGTAAAATAAAAAATGTACACAGAGAAGTACGGTGTTAACTTTGATGGCAAGATGACCAAAATGCTCCTCCGCCCTTCATGCCTCACCCTCTCCCTCCCGCGCTCCCCCGACCCCTCCTCCGCCACCACCACCTCGGAGCATCCCTCTTCCTCGCCGCGGCCCTCTTCCTCCACCTCCTCTCCTTCTCCGTCGTCCTCCTCCGCCGCCGCCGCCGCCTCCGCCGCGCCTCCTCCACCGCGAGCGGTGGCGCCGCCTCCGCTGCGGCGGAGGAGGAGTGGGACGGGGACGGGGACGGGGAAGCCGTGCCGGCGGAGGACGCCGACGGCGAGGCGGGGGACGGTAAGGTCGGCGGCGATGTGGAAGAAGAAGGGACTCAAGGGTATTTTGGGTATAAAAATATATATAATAATATTTTATTAACGGAACCCTAACGGCAGGGGGCAAAGTGTATATTTTTTATTTTACAATGGGGCAAAGTATAGATTTTTAAATGATAGAAGGGAAAAGTGAAAAAACGGGTATTGACAAAAGAATTTTCTGTAATTTAGCCTATTTTGAATGTTATTTGACGCAATGAGCAGGTCATATCTTTATGTGACACTATTGTGACGCAGTATATGATATTAGATTTAGATATCAGCCTTGCTATGCAGGTAATTATCTAACTAGTGTTAATATCAACCAGTCTCCTGTCCACTTGAATTGCTGTGTAAATTTTCATCGTTTAATTGGTTGCTATATTCTGGTTATGGATGTTGACTAACAGATCTAGCATAATTCCTGGGAAGGTAAGGAAACAAATCTAGTAATAAAATGCTATTTGTTGAGCTCAGAATATCTTCATTATGTCTAAATTTTATTCTAGTTATTAGCTTATTAAAAATAAGATTTAAAAAATCCAAAATATATTGGTATTTAAAAGCTACTATAGCTATAAGTTTGTTAAAAATATGCTTTTAATGTTTCTTTTAATGCGTAAGAATGCATACTCTATAGTTCAATCAGTTCTTTTTTCAGTTATTTTTTCATTATTATGATTCTTCAGTTATTTGGAGGTATTTATTTGTTTAATTGATTAATCTTATTTTTGTTGAGAATCTGATACTTACTCTGATATTAGTTGTTGAGAATCCGCAATTCACTTTGATACGAATTGCTATAAATTCGGTACTCGCTCTAGTATTGACTGTTGAGATTCGGATTTTTACTATAAACTCATATTCTCTATAAAAACTGATACAATCACAAAATAAAAAAATTAATTATTTTTTTCTATATAGAATAGCTTTAGCATGAGCTCTCTTTCTAAATCTTTTCCACCCCTATCTCGTCTTCTAAATCTTGACGTCTTCTTTTTGAGCTATTGCTCTACAAGTAAGGTCTACTAATAAATCACGGCCACGAAAGTTGTGTACGTCCTCTCGCACTCATACACCTGATGTACACCATCATGACAACTTTGGGCCGTACACCACGGGGGCTTGATCGGCCGTACCCGCTCATCCAAAGGAAAAATTCTAGAATACAACGGATATATTAGTGACGTGGCATTCCAAGCCAATCAAATACCTTCTTTTTAGTATATATGTCCCATCATGATTATAAAAAATTATTTTTATTATACTTTTTTTGAAAAAAAGAGATGTGATTGGCTTGTTATTGATGACGTGGTATAAGCGTGACAGTGTAGACTTCCTCCATCCAAAAGCACCCTCAACAATTGCTGATGCACTCTATAGAATGTACTCAATTCTAGTTTAATTGGAAGTTTTATTCTAATTGAAATTCAAAATCTATTTAATTTATCTCGCATATATTTCAATATCCAGCCTAATCTATCTTGAATTTAACTACAAATCTAATCACATTCTAATAATTTTATAGAATAAAAACAATTATATATTAAGAATGTTTAGCGTGGGAAGCAGAAGAAAAAATTGAAAACTAAGTCGTACTTAATTTATTGTACTTGTTATAATTAATTAAACAGTACTCGTTATAATTAATTAATATGGAATGGTGGATCAGTATTTAGTTGTACTCATTAATTTCAGTAGAATGCTAAGATTATGTAACCGTGTTAGGACAAAAATGTGGATGCATAAGCAGATAAGCTTCATTATATGGTCATCATGAAAGACGCATTCGAAGATTTACTTTTCTCTGCAAAGGTAAATTAACTAAAGATATCTATCAAAATTATTTCTTATTTCTTTATTAGTTCCTATTTTACCGGTAAATATTGCATATTTACAAATGAACTAGAGAATTTGATTCCTTTTCTCCTTTCATAACGGATGCTATAGACAAACGATAAATTTTTTTTTTATAAATATCCGCTTTTTCACTTTCTTGCCTTGACTTTTAAAAACTTATATTTTAGTCCCTCAATATTTTCAAGTTGTTGCATTTAACCACTCTCCGTCAAGATTTTATCATTATTTCATCAATTTTTTATAATTTATAACAAAAATATCTTTCAAAATGACAGAAATATATAATTTTTTTTTCTTATAAAAAAAGTAAGAGCAGTTTGGTCATTTTACCCTCTCCATTAACACCATATCCCCTGAAAACATTTTAAAATTTTAAAGGGACAAAATATAGATATTTGAAAGTCAGATAGAAAAAATAAAAATATACATATTTACAGGAGGCTTTTTGTAATTTAGTTTTTTTTAAAAAAAAATCTTAAATGGCTTGTGAAATGGTATATGTGTGCTTGGGTCTCCACATTTTGATCCTTGTATACTTGATAATTGTACTCATTGCACCGAGCTCTATTTGACGAGCAATCGTTTCACCGAAATTGGATCTTGGGTTGAAATAGAATTCAGTGGAAATTGTTTCTTTCTTTTTGTTTGTTTCATAGTTATGGAAGTGAAATTTTTTCAGTTTTATCGTTTGTTTGGCATAAAGTAAATAATATAATACTATAATTTATGTATAAATAATAAATAACTGAATAACAATAAATTATAATATAATAAATAAAAATAATATAATTATATTTCTATATAATTAAAAAATTTAATCTAAAATAACTAAATTATTTTTTATATAAAAATTATAATAGTACAATAATAAAATTATAAAGTAAAAAAATAAATACTTAACTAATCAATTTTTATCATATTTTAAATGTACAAACTAAATGAAGGAAATACTAAAATTAGGATCGAAACTTAAAAGCGGTTAATAAAAGATTGTATTTGGAGGCAGTAATTCATTTATCACTTTCAGAAGCTAGGGGAAAATTTTTAATGAAAGCGACGAAATAATTGTCGTTTCTAGTAAAATAGTAAATTATCTAATACTTTCTTGAGTTATTCTGCTCTGTTGCCATTTACGTGGTTGGTGCGTACGTGGTGTAAATTGGTCTATTTTTATAAATAAAAATTTTGAAAACCTATTTTTATTAATGAAACTTTTTCAAGGAGTAGTTGGCAAACTTTTTCAAGTAAGTAGTTGGCAGAAACAATCTTGTGCTCACGTTTTCTTTCGAATTTGGCTTTTTTTTTTTAATTTTCTTTTATCGTTAGCCTTATCTAATCGGAAATCTATAAATTAGAGATAAAAATATATAATAATATCTTGCTTACTGGGGGGAACCTTGTTGTACAGAATTATAAATAAGTAACCCTCTTTAATTTTGTCTAAGATTGAATGATTTTTACTTTTTAATATTAGAGTTATATATCAACTTTATTTATTTTTATGAAAAAGATTTTCTTCACTAAGAAAATACATGCAGTTAGAAATAAATTCAACTTGCATGTTGTTATTTAATACCTTCAATGAGACCCATCTATTTAATGGACTAATGTATGTACATAGACCATGTAAATCTCTTTAAGCAATCTATTTTAGTATGAAATGCTTCAAGTTGGCGCGCCATGGATCATACCTACATAAGGAGTTACATATTTAACCGATTTTTAATTATTATTATTTTTATTTTTTTTTTAGAGAAAGGTAGCACGCTATCCGCTTCGTTTATTTCGTATAAAAATAAATTTGGCTGGAAATGTGAATCAACTAGAATTCGAACTCGGGATCTCGGATACCAACCATCAAGTACTTTGCCACTTGCGCTAGGAACTGTCGGTAACAGATTTTTAATTGTTGTGGATTATACCTATATAATAAGTTACATGATCGAGATCATAACAGAGGGAAATTTTGTGGATGTCACTTAAAAGAATTAATAAAAAAAACCGAGAAAACGACTTTACGGTCACATTGATTAGTAATAAAAAATACAAGACGGTAAGTAAAAAGATTCCGAAAGTACGTAGTATTATTGCAGTAAAAATAAAATATAATATAATTAAGCTAACTAAGGAGGAGGTAAAAAACCCAACAAAAGAAAGCAGTCATGGACGCAGGGAACATTGATTTGAGTTGGGCTCTAGCATTTAAACTTGGGCACGGTGGTCTTGACGACGCCGTTTTTGTAGTAAACGTGGCGGAAGGTGGGCCTGTATGCGTCGGCATCGTCCGGCAGCAGGAAGTCGCACGAGACCTTCGGCCGCCCGCCCCAGGGCCGGGTGCCGTCGTTGCTGATGGTGATCGTGCGCGTTCCGTCTGCTTTCTGCCACACCAGCGTATTTATGTCGCAGCCCCGGATCCCCGGCTCCATGTGCGTCGTGAACACGTAGGCGTCGCTGCACTCCTCCATGGCCGTACGTGCCCCCTCCTGTGCACGCGGGCCTCTTCCTCTTCATATCCGCCAGAATTTCCGGTACAGCCCAACGCGCCATATGAATAATTAAGCTAAGATGATTATTGATTGATTCTTTGTGACTGAGGCCTCCGTTAGCCGGGGTTTCGTATTTATATTGAAGTTACCTAATTGCCTAAGCAGGATAGAATAGAAATAGAAATCCTTGTATAATTAGGATTCATTCATTCGTTTCGGAATTAGGAAACAACAGCCTCACATTCCTAATATTCTTTATGGAATTAATTCACACAGAATCTTTTTTCATAAGAAACAATGAAACTTACTATCTTTAGAACCTGACACTACACTGCAGCTCAAAATATTTTAGTGGATTGACTCTATTACATAAATTGATCATTCCTAACTTTGAATATATATATATAGTATATAAGCTGCAATCTTTCACTTCTTCTTGCTATTTTTTCCCCTTCCCATTCTAATTCTGAAGCCTAGAGCGTCATCAATCGAAGAAGATTAGTAAAACGATTTAGAATAAATTATTGACCAAACCAGATTCGCAGTTTGATTAGGCGCTTCCTACTTCGACTTAGCAAGATTCTTAGCTTCTTCAACTTTCAACTTTTCCTGCTTGCCAACTTTCTAATTCTTCACAATAAAATAATTTTGGGCCAATAAATTAGGCCTTTTGTCGAATTACCATCATTTTACCAAATTAAAAAACTCTAATTATTCAACAGTTATAGTCCAACTCGTAGTGCCCTCATGTCACGGCATAATGCCCACCAATAGAAATACAACTTTCCTTCACAGTGCATGGAGTAAAACAATAACTAAAGAAGACAATATTCTCCACTTTGACTTTTGTTATTCTTCGCCATCTTATAAACTTTTCTCTTGAGACATTCAGTTGTGTAAGTTGTTTAAGTGGGTGTTTGGCCTAACTTTTAAAAAGTAATTTTGAGCCCAAAAATAATTTTCGACTAAGTAGAGCGCTTGGCAACAGCGTTTTCAAATCTAATTCTGATTTTTGGAATAAGTTTTTTGATTTTCGAGACTCAAAATCAGAAGCAGCTAAAACTTGCTTCTTGAAATCTCATGATGATTTTCGACTCAAACTACAATTTTTTACTGTGATTCATAATCAAATTTTAAATTTAAATTTACATTTTAATTTTAAATTTTAAATTTCTTTTTAATTTTCAAATATTCAAATCTTAACTTTTGAATTTCAAATTTCAAATTTTAAAATTTAAAATTTAGATATAAAATTTTATATTTTATATTTCAATCTTGAATTTTAAATTTAAATTTTAAATATCAAATTTTAAAATTCAAAACTTTAAATTTCAAACTAAAATTTAAGATAAAATTTAAATTTTGAAATTTTTGATTTTAAAATTAAAAATTAAAAATTAAAAATTAAAATTTTAACTTTTAGTTTTTTAAAATTCAAATTTTAAATTTTAACTTTTCAATTTTATGTTCTAATTTTATAATATTGAAATTTTCATTTTCAAACTTTTAAATTTTTTAAATCTTAAATTTAAAAATTGCAAAATTTAAATTTCAAATTTCAAATTTAAATTTTAAATTTGAGCTTAAAATTTAAATTTTGATTTAAAAATTCAAATTTTAAATTTTAAATTTTAAATTTTCATATTTTAAATTAAAATATCAAATTCATAATTTTTGTGCAATTTTAAAATTTAAAAATTCAAATTTTTAAGTTTTCAAATTTCATATTTAAAACAATATATCTGAGTTATATCACTTATCCAACTTTATTATTCACATTTAGAAGAGAGATTCAAATGGGAGAATTATCACATTAACTCTAAGGTATAAATAAAGAGAGCTCCAATAATCTCTCGCTCTACCCAAATAGTATAAATCACACCTCAAAAGGAAGATCTCACCTCCTTCTAGACCAAAATCATGCTCTAGGGTTTCCTCTTTTTTCTCCCACTTCTTTTCTCATTCTCTACTTCTCTCTCTTCTTTTCTCTCTCTAACATTCTAATATCTCATTTTAGCTCTTTAAGAGAAGAAGCTATCAATATGGGCCTTTGGATCAAAAGAACAATAATCCAAAGGCTTACAAATAGGGGCCCACATGCATAGTAAGAAAATATAAAGATAGGAGAGTAGACTTTACTAAATTATATATAGCCCAAATATAATAAAACCCAAATAACAAAGAGGCCAATATAATTTGTTAGTTACGGGGGAGCCCTAAGGATCTATCTAGATACTATCAATACCTAGAGGGGGGTGAATAGGTATAACGGCCCAACCACAAATCTCGATGCAATAAAATAAGTGCGAAAATAAAAATAGCACACCGAGATTTACGTGGGAAAACTCTAACTAGGAGTAAAAAACCCACGGGACCAACACGCGATAACAATCCACTAAGAAATAAAAGATTACAAGGTGATTACCGACTCCACGGACTCAACCTTTCCTTTATTTTCTATGGATCTCGCGCGCACCACTAGGTTGTCCACGCCCCACGTTCGAATCCACGAACGCCACGTTCCGAATCCACGAAACGCTCAACTTCGAATCCACGAAGCCTTTATCACGCCGAATCCACGACGCCCACTCGAATCCACGAGCGCACTCCGTCCGGAGCAAGAATAATAAAGTCGATGATGATTTATTGCTTAGAATATCATTGAAGATCTGTGGGAATAATCTCTAAGCAATTCTCAAATTGATTCTAGAAGAACATTAAAGATTTAGGGCACCATGAATTAATTTGAGAGAAGTTTGATGTAGAAGATGAGGAAAACGGCTACCTACAAGCTTCTAGGGTTTCTAAAAGATAATCTATATTTAATCACGTCTTAGAGACATCCCCACATTTTATTTATAGGTTTAGAAATAATCCGAAATAGACTAGGATTGAAAACTGATTTTAAAAAGGTTTGGAATCAAATTAGGATTGCAAAACTGATTTTAAAAGGTTTGGAAGCAATTAGAATCAAATTGGGATTGCAAAACTGATTTTAAAAAGTCTACAATCTTATTTATAGGTTTGGGAGACATTAGAATCAGAGTAGGAATGAAAAAATATATTTTTAAAAAATCGCGACGGGTCGGGGTCCGGACCTTGGATGCAGGGTCCGGACTCTGAAACTCTCCAGCGTTTCATAGTCCGGACCTCAGCCCTCAGGGTCCGGACCCTCCCTGCGTGACAGCCAGGGAGGCGTACGGGTTTCGGACCTCACCTCAGGGTCCGGATCCTGAAAATTAAAAAACTTAATTTTTATATTTTAAATTAATTTTTATATATTCTAATGTCTTTCAAACACTTGTAAATGATTATAAATCATCATCAAGATTATTTAAACTTACCAAGTATCGTGAATTCATACGTTGAGTCTTCGAGTCTTCAAATTTCGTCTCTTCTTCTTTGAATCTTCAAGACTCCGACTCACTTCACGAAATATGTCAATATAAAATCCGTAACATAATTAGCTTAACAAATGATAATGAATATATTATATATGTAGTAAGGATTTCATAGGGAGTTCAATCGAATTTATTCTTCACTAAATCCAAATGAGAGTGTAAAATCAAAGGATCTAACTGTTTTTTCAACAATTGATTGTGTTATATCAATACAATAAATTTTATAGAGATGCTAATCAATATATGTACCCAATCAAATTTCATTTTAGAATCTTGGAAAGAAAACAAGTCACAGATTGGGAAAGAAAAATAACCATTTATCTATATCATAAACCAACCTAAACGATAATATGAAGATGTTAGAACCTTTCAGCTTTCACATACCTCCTAGAACATTTTTCAACACTTTCTTATTTTTAGAACATGTTTGAGAAACCTTCAAAACTCTGTTTTGGACCACTTTATTTTGTTTATTAAAAAGTCTTTTTTTTTTAAGTTAGCCCGTTTGGATGGTCCAATAAGATAAAATTATTACAGTGTAATATAGGCTTTTCAGAGTAATATTAGGAAAAACTAAAAAAGAGGTCGGACCGGTTGAAAAAAATTTCCTATTTATCGTTTCGCTCCGTACGTATCCTCCTCACCCCATCGCCACTCCCTCCGGTTGTCTTCAGGTTTGTTCACTCTCCTCCTCCTCCTCCTCCTCCTCCTTCATTTTCTTCTTCTCCTCCTCCTTCTCCTCCTTATCCTCCGCTGCCGCCGCCCTCCGACGCTGCTGCCCTCCTTCGTCGCCGCCACCGCCGCCGCCATATGCCGCTACCTCCCGCCCTCTGCCGCTACCGCCCTCCGCCTCCAACACCGCCGCCGCCCACGCCCTCCTCCGTCGTTGCCGCGGCCCTCCGCCGCCCCCGCGCGCTCTGCTGCCGCCCCCCTCCGCCTCCGACACCGCCGCCGGCGCCGCCCTTTACCGCCGCCCTCCTCCGCAGCCGCCGCCCTCCTCCACAGCCGCCCTCCGCCTCCAGCTGCTGCCGCCGCCATCCGCCAAACACCAAAAATTATTTTTTTACGTCAAATTATTTTTTTTTCGGATTTGAACCAAACACCAGAAAACGGAGTAAAAAATTATACAGTTTTAAAGTTTTTGTACAAATCTATTACAGCAAAATATAAACCTCTGTTGTAAATTTTTACAGTTGCCAAACAGGCCCTTAAGGGTAACTTCTTACTTTGTGAAAGAGTAACAAAGGAAAAGAGAGTAGAGTGAGGGAACTATGGTCATACTCTTTTTCTAAATAATGTATAAGGTCAAGGTAAAATTCAGCTACTTCTACCAAAAGCATGAGATGGCACTTCGGGAACCCTTCTTCACATAAGGAGGTGATTTGTCATTCTCTAAATTTTTCTTGAAATACTTTGTAAATTCTTTTTCTCGTTGATCTTATCCTCTCATTTGGGCTGGTAAAAAAAATATGAGGTGGCCAAGACAACTCACTTTTTATAAAGGTCCTCAAAGTTTTCACATATTTGTAGTAGGGCCTAAACATGATGTGTTATTCCTATACACTATATGACAACTTCTTATAATAATTGTGGATTTATACTATTACATATGCTCTATTTATTATACACTAAACGTAAAAAACTTCAATACTCACTCATAAATTCAGATAATATGAAGGTAAAGTAAGTTTAAGAGAAGTGTTGCACTAATAAATTTATAACTCTAAAAATTATTGTAATTTGAGATTGTCTTCAAAATTCTTTGGGTCTTATATCCTTTCTTCCTTACAAAGAAAAAAATAGTCATCTAAATTAACTTATCTGTTATTTGAACAAATATGAATATTTCTCCTTCATCTCGTCCTCATGTTCTCATGTAGCTTCTTCTCTTGAGTGATGTTGCCATAATACTTTTAATAATGGTATTGCTTGACTACGCAATACATGTTCCCTTCTATCAAGAATTTGAATAGGTATCTCAATATATGATAAGTTTTATTCCAAGTGAATTGGTTTATATTTTATCACGTGAGACGAACCAGGTACGTACTTTTAGTTATTAAAATTATATAAAGTGCGTTGTTTTTTTCTAACCTTTTAGTTATGTTATATTTTAGTTGCTGATATTTAAATTTGACATTTGAAAAAATAAATTTTTAAAAATGTTTCATCCTTCCATACCAGTATTTAAAGGAAAAAAGGGGTTACTACACCTCGTGCAACCCTTCTTGCATCCCACAACCCAAATAAAAAATAAAAAAAATTGCCAAATGGTATTGGTATGCTCAGAGTCATCATATTTTCATCGTCAGTTGGCTTAATGATTTTTTTGAGAGAAAGGTAGCACGCTACCCGCTTCGTTTATTTCGTTTAGAAATAAACTTAGCTGAAAATGTGAATCAACTAGGATTCGAACTCGGGACCTCGGGTACCAACCATCAAGCCCTTTACCACTTGCGCTAGGGACGGTCAGTTGGCTTAATGATTGTATTGCTTTATTAACCGATTCCACAGATTCCATCTTACGTGGCGATATAGGATGTTGCCTTTATCTGACACTTACAATTATGAATTATCAGTGTTTTGTAAAATGATGTTCGCATGATCAAGAAACTAACCCTTTAGGCTTAATACTTGCACTGTTTCACTACATGATTCCACTAGTTCCATCTTACCTAATGGCATGATCATATAAATAATGAATCCCAAATTAAAACTAAAATTTAAAATTTGAATACAAAATTAAAATTTGAATTTGAAATTTAAATTCAAAATCTAAATTTAGTTTTTGATTTTTGCGGATACAGATTCCAAAAAGAAAGTTTTAGCTAATTCTCTTTCTGCTAAGGTTATGGTCTTCATGAAATCCAACACAGTAAAGATGCCACAAAGTAGAGAAGAGAGCTACAAAGACAAACCAAAGGAAACAAAAGAAAACAATATAAGCTATCACATAAAAGTGTGAAAGTAAAATGGTAAACAACAATCCAAATCTTCAATTGGACCACCGTAATACACGATTACTTCCAAGCAGGCTCACCAATAACTGAGAACTTCTAGACTCATATCAGGGGGGAAAAATTTTATAAATTTTACAGCATAATATTCTGCCTGAAAAAAATAATGCAACTTTACCGAACTAAATAATGAAATTCTATACAGCACAAGGCACAGCAGTGACCTGAAATCAGAGAAGAGCTTTGGTTTAAGCAGCAGAAATCTGATGTCTCTTATGCTCACACTACCTACTAATTTTTTAGTGGTTAACCTGACCATAAAAACCAGCATGTGATAATTCCCTATATTTCTTGTAACTGGAGTAGATGCGTAATACGTGGTGGATAAACTAAATGCTCATACACAGATCACCACAACATTTTAATTGAAAAGGAAAAAATTGCCGCTAGCAAAAGAGTTAGGCACTGATCTTTGGTCATCTTTTTTGAAGAATGTACACAAGTGAAGACATACAAAGCTAAATAGATATGATGTATGTGGGAAAAAAAAGGTTAGCATAACCATATAGTCAGTGAACAATTGCAATTGTGAAAATAACCTCATCGCGTGACATAAAAGGAAGTTCAAAATCTAAAAGAGGATGCGCAACGATGAAGTCAGACCAGTTGCATCCCTTGCATTTATTCAGGCGTTGCACAATTGCTGATTCGGTGATAAAATTCTTAACATGTGGCTTTCCATCTTCAATCACAGGACATTCTTCAATCTATACTTTGAGAGTAACAGCAAAACAAGTTGCATGGAACTGTCTTGAGCAAGAGGGAGGAAATGTGCTGAGCGGAATGACTGGAGAATTGATTTTACCTGTCATAATAGGTTCAAATGAGAAATATGAATCATGAACAAGATATACAGATGGCCTTATGAAACTTTCTTTCCAGTGGGAGAAAAACTTTTTCTACAGAAGGACTACAGAGTTCTCAATTTTTTTCTGTTTCAGAACAACAAGACTATGATGTGTAGCCTTCCTATTCAGTTAGCACTATGGCAAGTGGACAAGTACAATTGTATACTAGAATTATGTTCCCATATGGGATTAATGGTGATTTATATCTTGAAAATACAATATACTTCTGGCATTTTACTGAGGCTTTTTCATCTGTAAGAGGTTAAGAAGATTGGTCGCCTCAGATTAACTAAATTAACAAAATTTATTTCACCGAAAATAAGCAAATTAAACAAACTAACAGTTGTCAATTTGAAAGACTCTTCCTAAAGGAGGACTTTGTAGAAATCATCCCCCAAATGTGAAGAGAGGGGACGGGGGAACTAAAAACATCAAATTAGTGATGAGAAATTTTTATTTAACTAAAACAAAGGCCTATGATTGAGGGGGTCACTTTGAGAATGGCCTATGGTCGAGGGGGTCAGTATATTTCATAACTCCCCAAACCCCTAGAACCTACAGTTACAACAATTGACACCCTTTGCAGTTTCTACCTTGTTACATCCAACTCAGTGTTTTCTCTTGAAATAACTAGCATACTGCTTCTATCTTTAACAAACCAAAACTAAAGGGCAAGGTAGTCATCAAAAGAACAGAAGATTGTACAACATAAGCCCTACTAAGAACTTCTCTATCTGAGGCCACTTCATTAACTAATTATAGAACGACAAGAAAATAAATGTTGCATCACAAAAAGACTTCTCTTTGAAAAGTAAAATAAAAAATAACACAAAAAGCCATCAATAAGGCCAATTCTGCCCTAAATGAAGTTCATAACTTTGAATAAATTTACTCTTAGTTACATCATAAAGCTACCAACTAATTTGATAATCCAACTATGACCAAGATAAAAAGAACATAAAAAGTGAAAAACCTAATTTAACAACGATTTTGACAACAATTCACGATCTGATCAATCTTTAAAACAAACAAAAAGAACCGACTTTCCAAATGCATCTGCAATTATGTGTTAAAATTAACGAACATGACTTCTGCCAAAGCATGTGTATATTTATCCACAGACTTTAATAGGGTGTTTTGCACATATCTTGTGCAAATATGCAAAATTCTGTAAGTTAATTGACGCCAAAACAATCTCAAATTTTTTTAGAACCCTCATCATTACGAAAGGAGGTTAAAACCAAAAGCAAGCAAATGTTTACCATGTAACAGAAACTCCAAAAACACATAGCCAATCACACGAACCCTCGAAGAACCCTAAAAATTCACACTCCAACCCCCAATTCTCCAGCACAGCAAACCATAGCACCAAATAACCGTTCCAAGAGCTCAAATTCCATCAATTTCATCAACACAGACCAACCGATTTAACGTTCGAGCGCGAATTAAGAGCAACAAAAGCTGAGTTTCACATCACTTACCCGTACAGAAGCTTCACAATTACAGCATAGCAATCAACAACAGAAGCAGCAAAAAATCCTAATTGGAGCTGGAAAAGCCATTTGACGCGCGGATTTAAGCCAAATTTCACCACGAAGTGCGATAATTAACTTATATTTTGATTTGAAAAATTGATTTTCGTTAAAGTGTTTTGGAAAACAATTTTTGTGAAGTGAGTTTGTAAACGGTTGGGAAAATATTTTTTGCTGTTTATAAATAAAAAAAATTTAGTGAATCTAATTTTAAAATAATTTAAAATTCAAATTTATATAAAAAATCAAAATGATACAAAATTTTTAAATTTTAAATTTTAATTTATGTATAAATTTGAAAATTGAGACTTTAAAATTTAAAATTTGAATTTTTAAATCTAATTTGAAACTTTCATTTTAAAATTTAAAATCTAAAATTGAAACTCAAAATTAAAATTATAAATTTAAAATTTTAAAATTAAATTTGTAATTCAAAATTCAAAATTTGAAAATAAAATTTAAGAAATAAAAATTGTAAATTTGGAATTTTAAAAATATAAATTTAATTTAAATTTAAATTCTGAATTGGCTTAAATACTCATAAAGTGATTTATGTAGAATTTATTTTGATTTGAAGAATTGATTTTCGTTAAAGTGTTTTGGAAAGCAATTTTTTTGAAGTGATTTTGTAGACAGTTGGAAAAATATTTTTTGCTGTTTATAAATAAATAAAAATTTAATGAATGTTATTTTAAAATAATTTAAAATTTGAATTTTTAAATTTTAAATTTTAATTTATTTATAAATTTGAAAATTGAGACTTTAAAAATTAAAAATTAAAATTTGAATTTTTAAATCTAAATTTAAAACTTTCATTTAAAAATTTAAAAATTTAAAATTAAATTTGTACTTCAAAATTCACAATTTGAAAATAAAATTTAAAGAATAAAAATTGTAAATTTTGAATTTTAAAAATTTAAATTTAATTTTAATTTAAGTTTAAATTCTGAATTGAAATAACAAATAGAATTTTAAAACTTGAGTCCAAAATCGAAATCAAATTTTGATGGGCAGATTTTAGTTGTTTGGGATTTTTAACATCAAAAATCAGAAAAGTAATTCTAAAATCTGAATCTAAATTTCAAAATAATATTGCGAGAATGAGTCGAAAATTATTTTTAAACTCAAAATCATTTTTTGAAAATTAGGGCGAATACCTGTTTATTTCAAATGTGTTATTAGTGAAATTTGAGATTTGAGATTTGAAAATAAAAAGTTTAAAATTTTAAATTTGACATTTAAATTAAATTTTTAAAATTCAAATTTTTGATATTTAAAATTTAGAATTTTAATTTTGAAATTTAAAACTTAGTACATTTTTGGGGTGAGAGAGCTAGCCCAATAATGGTGAAATTTTTTTCCTTTGGTTGGATTGGATTATAAGTTTACTCTATTTTTTGGAGTATAGTCTAACTATACTCCAAAAAGTACTTCATTTTTTTTGCTTCCAAACGCTTCGCAGAAAAATTTTCCTACGGGCGTAGCATAGTTTAACTATGCTACGTTTTTAGGTCCATCCAAACGGGGCCTAAATGTGGGACATCCATAAATTTTTTATAAAATAATTTTGTAAAATTTTGTAATTTACGAAATAACCATGTCAAATTTTTATTTGGCAAACTAATCATTTAAACGCGGTGAATCATTCACCGCATTTAAAAAAAATTTCAAGCCTTCTAAAGACGGTGAACGATTCACCGCCTTTAGAAGGAGGTCGTCTTTAGTGATATTCTGAATGCGGTGAATGATTTACCGTCTTTGGAGGGTTAGTTTTTCAAATACAAATTGGATAGGGTTATTTTGGAAATTACAAAAA
Source organism: Puya raimondii (assembly GCA_016920855.1). Taxonomy (NCBI): domain Eukaryota; kingdom Viridiplantae; phylum Streptophyta; class Magnoliopsida; order Poales; family Bromeliaceae; genus Puya; species Puya raimondii. The sequence goes on along the minus strand of JABWPP010000050.1, from coordinate 54,624,596 downwards.
TTTTAGGGATTATTTTATAAAAAAGTCCTCATCCATCGTTCCCCTCACTACCACCCTCACTGCCGCCCTCATCCTTCCAGCTCGCTCATTCCTCCTCCGACGGTAACTTTCTCTCTCTTCCTCGCTCTTTCGCTACTCTCGATCTCTATCTAGGGTTTAATAATTTAGTAACTCGTTTTTTAGATGTATTATTTTTGGATTGGGAAGCGGATGGGCGCAGTGACGGCACGCGAGATTATTCGTCTGGCTCTCGTCTACTTGATGATGCTGAAAGTTTATCCCGTGCCATGGCTGGAGCACATGGTACTGTAATTATGGGGATCGCATACTTTCTTTAGTTTGCTCATCAATTGAGTCGAGGAAATCATCTTCGCTGAGGAGACGGCGAATGGTGGGTATGGATCGGACGACGGATACATCGCCTGTGGCTACGGCAGAGTCCAGTTTTGGGATGACTGGGGCGGACGTGTCGAAGAAACAACGGAGGTCTGCATCGACATTTCGGATGGGAACACTGCGAACCTTGAAGAGGGTGTGGACGACGCCGAGGGAGGAGGCGGAGGAGAAGTAGGGGATATCGAACTTGAGGGTCTGGACGATCTTCTTTAGGGGTGACTCCAGCTCCGTTAGTAACCCCTTCATCCTTCTTAGGAGTTCCAGAAGTTCCTATTAGGCCCTGGTCGTTTCTTTTATGCTGTCTCTGTGTGTCGTCGCCCAATTTTGTTCGTGGTCTTAATGACCCAAGTAGGTGATGTCTGGTTATGCATTAGTTTCCCAGTCACTGCTTCGTGATATGAAAGTTTTCAAGTTTTAGTGCTGCAATGTTACAAACAAGTAGGCGACACAAATCTTTACAAGTAAAGACAATCGTGAAATATTTCTTTCCATTGAAGAAAGTGACTGGGAAGTATGATTAAAAAACAACAGCTTCATTTGATATCTTATATTTATTTTGATAATTTGGATTATGTTTAGAATCTTACTTTTCTCATTTTGATATTATGGTGAAAAATTTTGAATGTTCATATAACATGTGTTACTCATCTCTTGGATTATGACACAATATGTAATATTTTGAATCATGATGCACTATATAATATTGATGTTTCAAACAAATATGTGTGCACTATATAATATTGATGTTTCAAACAAATATGTGTGCACTATATAATATTGATGTTTCAAACAAATATGTGTGCTTCTTATTACTTATTTTATATAATTGATTGCATGTAAAGTGAAGTACTGATAATTGTTACAATCTCTTACATATGAAATGAACATTATAACCATACAAATAACTATACTAAAGTATGTACAATGATAGACAAAGTAAGGATTGCTACTTAAGAATTTCTAGCGTGACGTCTTCCAACATAGTCATTCCACATATGATGTGCAATATCATCTCGTTTTTTATTGCCGGCTTGTCTTTGATTGTTCATATATTGAATATTAGCAGCATACTCTTCATCGTCGTCAGGCATCATTATGGCATGATCTTCATTTATGCCGGTGGAATTTTCGTTAAGCCAGTTGGTTTCACCATTATATATCCGTATAAAATTGTGTAGAACACATGATGCAATGGCAATATTTGTTTGTGATTCAATTGGATGAAAAGTAGCTACCTTGAGAATTGGAAAACGCATTTTTAAAATACCAATAATACGTTCTACATGATTTCGTAGTTTTGCATGACGTAGATTAAATAATTCCTTATAATCTTTAGGCTTCTCTCGACTTTGCCCTTACTCTTTTATGTGATATCTTGTATTGCGATAAGGTGCAATAAAATTGGGAGTATTTGCGTATCCAGTATCAACCAAATAATATTTGACTTGTGGGACCTCAAAATCGTTGTCAAGTGAATCTTGTAGCACCCTCGCATCAGAAGCCGATTGTCACGCCCCGGGCTAGTTGATTGCGAAAAACGGGTTTTTTTTTTTTTTTTTACAAGCCTAGCCCGCACGGCTTACAGACCCGCCACAAATACAGGTTCCTCTGTCTATGCGGACAGAGTCTCCTGTATTTTCACGACGTACCATCAACATACAACAGGATCACAATCACACTTTCATTCACCAATCCACATATACAATTATTTGAATACTTGCATTCAGCTATCCCTATATGCCTCTAAGCACTCCTTAGGCAAATGATGATGCGATGCACAGTACAACAGACATCCTATTAAAAATGCTTCCTACCTGAAAGCTTTGATTTTAAACTCTAATAAGCATTAAAGAGAATTCACAAAACCTTTAAAATTGTTCCCCACACGGGAACCTCATTTTGAAACACTAGTAGCCAAAAGAACGAAATTCACTTGAAAGCCTTTCTATTTGAAAATGAGCTACCTCGAAGGGTAGGAGACATCATTTGTAAATCCAATAAAATCATTCTGAGTCATTTATTAAAACATTCGTACGGTATTAGAAAAATAATAACCACTGAATCACAATAAGTCTAAGTGCATGAAAGTAAAGGGGAAGGGACTAAACCAACTATACTAATCGGGACCGAAAGATCGATCGTCCATCGCGCCTCACGCACCGTCCCGACTCGCACCTCCCAAGTCACCTGAAAAATGGTGGTGGGGGGATGAGAACATGTAAATATGTCTCTCCCTCCCAGTGGGTACCGCAAGCCGACGAAGGCCGGGCACACACTGGCAGACAGAAAACTGAAAGGAAGATAATACAGTAGCAATGCAAGTAAGTAGAGAACGAAACAAATATACTACTGCTACTGTAAATGTAATGCATCAACAAATGAATACAACAAATATACCCAATCTAAACATGCCATAACGGTCCGCAGACCTCAGGCCCATGCCACTCCTACTCTGCCAGCATATAAGTGCCCCACTGAGCTCACGGGTCGAACGTACGACCACTTTTCCGAAAAAGAACACCCTCTTGCGGGGATCAACCGCTGGTGTTCGTGAAATGCGCAAGAGTAATGGCGATCGATGCAAGTATGATCAATAACCGTTGGCAACCAGCCAATAATCCACCCCTCCGGGTATACCGACCGTATAGGTCATCAGACAACCGTGTCAAGAAACCTCTCAAGAAGGTCACGAGAATACATCCTGTCAGATACTGATACAATCATGTCCACTCTACTGCTAGAACAGATAAGGAATGCAAGTAAAGTAAGTAAAGATCTCAAGGTGCCGGCTCAACTCATCTCATATATATATGCGGAACTGAAAAGGGAAGGGTAGAAGGAATGTCACCGAGCATGCACCACTAGACCAACTTCGGGTCGAAGTACCCACCTGTCACAGCCGCGTCGGAATCCGAGACGCATCGCAAATCAACCGGACCTACGATAGGTCCACCGAGTCAGGGACAAGCCTCAAACGACTCAATCAGAAGACACATGCACACACTCCAAAAATCCCGAGACTCGGTTTCCCAAAACCGATCTCCAAACAGTGCCGGAAGTCCCGAAATCGCATCGGGACGTCCCCGGGACACACGAACAGTCCCAAAAGGTACCGATTCGCTCCATGAGTCGACCGCTGCCCCAAAACACATCCATTTGGGTGGTCTTGGCAGCGGGCACAAGATCGGACATCGAAACAATCATTCGCGGATGATCGTCTTGATCCGGATTCCCGTAAGTGCCGATTTCGACACCGGAACCCACCGCCGCTCACCGGACGTCTCCGAACACACGAGACCACCCCGACAACCAGCCAACAAGGCTCAGCGGCAAACCCAAACACATTCAAACAGTGTCGGATTGACTCCGAACTGAAACTGCGTTCCGCCAACGAATTTCGTCGGAAAATGCTCCGAAAACTCTTTTTCGGATGAACGAAGGGCAGCGGACCTTGGACAATCAGTCCACAGGTCACGCGTAGCGTAAACACGCTGCCCACAGTGACTAAATTGCATCAAAGCCCCTAAACATGCATCCATTTGCATAATAAGCAAGTATTTTACGATGTTTAGGGTCGTTACCTCATTTCGAACGTTATCGAGGCCCGCCGAGACACACCCTGTTAGGTCTCGACGAGGCGAAGGTTGTGCTCACTGTACGGGGCACAGAGAACGACCGAGGAGCATGCTAAATCAACCAAAACCTCAACCGAAAAGGCGGTCCGGGAGCGACATACGAGAACTTGCTGTTTCGAGCCCCGCAGATAGCGGAATAGGTGAGCACGGAGGTACTCGGCACCTCATGAAGGCCGTGCTCACCAGCGATGTCGACGGAGGCGGTCCGGATAGCCGGAACAGCGATGCGGCCAGAACTCAGGTTCAGCCCAGGCTGAACCGAGAGCACCAAAGATACTCCGGCCGGCGGCTGCCACGGCGGAGGGCTCGCTGGCGGTGGGAGGGTGCGGCGGCTGGGGACGACTAACCGTGGGGTCAGCCGGCGGCAGGGTGCGGCGCCGGCGGCGGGCGGTGATGCCCTAGCCCGCAAGGATCCGAGGAGAGCTGGGGTTGATCTTCACCGGCGACAGCGGCCTCGGGGCGGTATCGGATGATAGTGAGGAGCTCACCGAGGTCGCAAGGGAGGAGGGGGAGGCCGGCCCGAGCCGCGGCGGCGGTGCACAAGGCGGTACGGCCGCCCGAGCAGATCCATGCTCAGGCGCGGCCGCGGCGGCTCTCAGCGCGAGCGGCGGCGGCGACGGCGCCGTTCTAGGTCGGACGCGGCGGACGGGGGTACTCCGGCGCGCGCGGCGGCTGCCTGCGGGAGTTCGCGGCGACAGATCTGGAGCAACTCGATCCCGCACGAGTCTGCTTCGGGTTCAGGCAGCGCTTCCGGCCACGGCGCGGGTCGAGGCGCCTCGGGGCGGCGGCAGTCGGCGGGGAGGGTCGCCGGGGTCTCAGGGACACAGCAGAGAGGGAGCCCGGAGGTAAGGGCCCCCCTGGTTGGTCCCTAGCAGAGAAAGGGAGAGAGAAGGATGGTGGTGATGATGGTGAGGGAAGGTGAGGGTGGTCCTGCAGTCCCTGGCCGGCCGGATCTAGGTCGCCGGCGGCGGCGGCTGCGTGCAGGGACAGAGCAGGAGGGGGGGTCGGCTGGGATGCTAGGGCTGTTAGGGTTCGGGTTGGTATAGGAAACCCTAAGAGCTCACAATATATACACATGCACAATTGCACCAAAGTCCACTAGTTTCCATTTTTTCTTCTTGGGTCCCTCACAGCGCGTGTAAATCGCGTGAACACACCTCCACGATCGATTCCGTGCGAATCGATACATAAAATACCGGAGCTTTTCGCAAAACATCAAAATTGGCATTTCGACCCTTCCTCGAAAGATGCATTATATCTTGCGATCCGTCCGTCGGATTTCCGAAATAACACCAGCGCGTTTAGCACTGATGAATCATCAAACTCACGATTTTGTTTCGTTCGATTAGGTTGTCGATTCGCGACGAACTCATCCTCTTTCCGATTCATCTATACATCAATTGCTTAACAGTCGATAATCGCTTTTAAATCCTCTCGATTAGCGAACTCGCAACCAAAGTCCATCGTCACCAACTTTATTTCACAGATAGGTCCCTATCCGAGGGTTCACACGCAAAGCGGAGCTTCGGTAAGCTTTGCATAGCCAACACAATGAAGAATAAAAGTCCATTTTTCGACAAGGTCCAGTTTTCTTGAATCTACACAATTAAATAATCCATCTATAAAAATTATATATATATAATCTACACAATTAAATAATCCATCTATAAAAATTATAAATTTATATACCTAACATAATGAACTTTAGAAGTTAATGTTACTGATTTTTACACGTGCTTGATGCATAAGAATTAGATTTTTAAAATTATAATATATTAGATATTGTACACAAATCTGTATAAAGACCACCTATATGTTTGAGATCATTTCTGTTAAATTAAATTTTAAGATATTCAAAATTTAATCTCAAATTCAATACTTTTTATAATTAATGAAACGAATGGTATAATTGTAATTATATATACTTACCGACAAAGAGGTGGGGTGAGACGAAACTATCAAACTTATTTGCTTATAATTACAAAAACTATATATATATAAAGGCTGAATTACAGAAAATCCCCTATCAATACCCGTTTTTTCACTTTCCCCCTGTCATTCAAAAACTTACACTTTGCCCCCTCAAAAAATAAAAAATATTCACTTTGGCCCCGCCGTCATCATTCCGTTAGAGTTCCGTTTATCTCATACTTTTTATACCCAAAATATTCCTGAAAATTCTCATCTTTCTCCTCCTTTCTCCTCCTTCCTCACCAACATCTTCGGCCGCACTGCCTTGCCCGCCTCCGTCGCCTTGCTCTCGGCCTCGCCTTCGCGCTATCCGTGCCCAGATTCACGTCCTTGGCTTCCTCTGCCGCCTTACCCTCGCCCTCGCCCACCTCTCCGCCCATACCCACCACGATTTTCTCCCTAGAGTCGCCGAAATAAAGGGACCGCAAGTATGTTGGAGGAGTATGTGAGGAAATGGTGCCGCAGCTGGGGTCGAGAAAGGCGCCGGCGAAGGTGCGGGTTCTGTAGGCTGGGGAAGAAGACGAAGAAGATAAGGGTAATTTCGTCATTTTGTCACACCGTACCCCATGTGAACATTTTTCGTTTTTCGAGGGGGCAAAATGTAGGTTTTAAATGATATGAGGGGAAAGTAAAAAATCAGATTTTGACAAAGAGTTTTCTGTAATTTAGCTATATATAAAATGGGCATCAACAAAGGCCGATGGGTATGTATGGGTAGGGCTGTCAACGAGCCGAACTCGAGCGAGCTGGAGCCAGCTCGAGATCGGCTCGAAAGTGTTCAAAGTCGGCTCGTGTTCGGCTCGAGCTCGTAACGAGCTCAAAAAGTCCGGCTCGTATTCGGCTCGCAGTTTATTCGAGCTGGCTCGTCGGCTCGTTAGCTCGATTATTTAATGCTACAAGATCTATCTAAATCTCTAAAAAAAAAAAAATCACATCAAACTCTGCTTAGAAACTCAAGAAAGAAAATTTCTCACATTCTACTCAAAAAATCATAAGAAAAAGGAAAAAAAAATGAAGATCAATAGAATAAGGAATCTGTTGAAAGCGCTGCTGCCGGAGCTTCATCGAAATGTGCGAACGGCGAAGAGTACGCTGCCGGGGGTGTGCGAACGCCGAACAGTCAAGACTGAAGAGCCGCTGCCAGGGGTCTTCGGGCGTAGGGAGAGAGAAAAAGAGAGAGGCTGCTGTGGGTCTTGGGCGAAGAGAGAAAGGGAGAAAGAGAGAGGCGGCTGTGTTTGAAAGGGGTGAAAAAACAAAAGGAAAAAGAATTAAGGGTTAGAAAGAGGAAAAGTTAAAAGATGTTATCCCTTAGATCTTGATCCAAGAGTTGAAATTATAAATATAAATGGGCCTCTCTATAAGTAAGCTAGGCTTTGTTTTTAAGTTGGGCTAAAAATTCAAAAATAATAATTTGTATAATATATTTATATATAAATATAATTATATATTTATTTTTATATATAAATATAATATATAAAAATTATATTAATATAAAATAAATTTAATCGAGCTGTTATCGAGCCGAACACGAGCGAGCTGACCCCAGCTCGTGTTCGGCTCCTTTATTTAACGAGCTGGAAAATCCAGCTCGTGTTCGGCTCGTTTACTAAACGAGTGAGCCGATCTCGAGCTCATTTCGAGCCGAACACGAGCTGGCTCATTTCACTAAAAGCATTAGCATTAAACTTTTGGAATTTTCATGTGTAGGTCTATTAATTATTGTAGAACATGTCTCTCAATTGAATTTTAATTATATATATATATATATAATTTGGAATTTTTTATATATATTATTATAATTTATATTTAGAAATTAAATATATTTAAAATTATAATACACAAATAACATAATATATAAAAGTTATATATTTAGGGATATTTATAAATAATTACAAATTTATAAACAAAATATTATACAATAATATCTTTATATAGAAATAAATACTATATGTATAATAAATAAACATATATATATATATATATATATATATATATATATATATATATATATATATATATATATATATATATATATATATATATATATATATATATATATATAGAGAGAGCTAGGCTGCTATATAATCGGTAGCACGGAGGCCTCCGTGCTACCAAGTTGTTTTTGATGATGCGGCTTCCGAATTGACGATCGGCTCCATTAGACTTGTTCTACACTATTGATAATACTTGGAAACTAAATTTCATATTTTTTCGACATTATTTGAGTAGTGATCAAAAGGTCTCAAAATTAACAATTTTAATGGCCGATTTGAAGCGTTTGTGAATTTAACGGTGTAAAACAATCCAAATCAAATAAAAATTTTATAGAAATTTTTTTCACTATTTAGAGTAAGATCAGTATCTCTGATCTTAAATTCGAGTCTTTTATCATCATTTTTTATGAGATTTTTATTTTCAGCCGTTTATTTTTAGACTACTTGTTTGATAGGTAAATGATATCGAAAAATTATGAAACTTAGTTTTCAAATACTTTCAATAGTGTAGATCAAATCTAACGGAGCCGATCGTCAATTTGAAAGCCGCATAATCAAAAACAATTTGGTAACACAGAGGCCTCAGTGCTACCGATAGTATAGCAGCCTAGCTATATATATATATATATATATATATATATATATATATATAGAGTTGAGCTAGAGTACTTCTAAGAGTATCAAAGAGGTGGTGCTTGTGGGTTTATAGCCTTTGGATTGAGATTTGGAGGGTTGGGATGATGGTGGTAGGTGATGGTAGATGGTGGTAGGTGGAATAGTGTTTGATCTAAAGGCTATTAGTAATTAAAAAATAGATCCAATGGCTAAAAATATGGAAGCACCAAGGGGTTGGTGCTTCCAAAAGTATTCTAGCTCAACTCTATATATATATATATATATATATATATATATATATATATATATGAGCTAGTCTCCTATACTTTTTATAGTACCGGGGCTCCGGTATTATAGTCACTTTTTCGATCTTAGGGTGTTCAAATCAACGATCCACACCGTTGAAACTGATCTAGGATATTTGAAGTTCTTAGAAATAAAATTTTATAATTTTTCGACGTAGTTTACTTTGTGATCAAACTGTTTCAAAATTGTCCAATTTTAATGGTTATTATGGTGAGTTTGTAGTTTAACGGTGGAGAAGAATCTAAATTTATTCAAATTTTGATAGAAAATACTTTAAATTACATAGATGAAGGTCAACATCCTTGATCTTGATTCGAAACTCCTATACTCAAATTTTAAGGATTATTCAATTTCTACCGTTCATTTTGACATAATTTATTTACTAAGTAAACGATATCGAAAAAAACTAAAATTTTATTCCTAAGAACTTCACATACCCTAGATCAGTTTCAACGGTGTGGATCGTTGATTTGAACACCCTAAGATCGAAAAAGTAACTATAGTACCGGAGCCCCGGTACTATAGATAATATAGTAACCTCATTCTATATATATATATATATATATATATATATATATATATAGAGTCCGGCTACTATCCTCTTAAGAGGATAGAAGCCTTTGTCCTATCAAAATTTTGGCCGTTAGATCTAACTTTTAATCATTTTCAACCGTTAGATTATACTATTCAACCAACCACCCACTCAACCCTAGGGAGCTCACTATCAACCTAACCGTAACCACTCTCATCCTAGCCGCACATCTTTTCATCCGAACGGTAGAAAATTTAGGAGGACGAAGGCTCCCATCCTCCTAAAAGGATAGTAGCTGGATTCTATATATATATATATATATATATATATGTATATATATATATATATATAGAGTCCGGTTGGTATACTATCGGTAGCACGGAGGCCTCCGTGCTACCAAGTTGTTTTTGATGATGTGGCTTCCAAATCGACGATCGGCTCCGCTAGACTTGATCTACACTATTGAAAGTGTTTGGAAACTAAATTTCATAATTTTTCGATATCATTTACCTATCAAACGAGTAGTTGAAAAATGAATGGCTGAAAATAAAAATTTCATAAAAAATGATGATAAAAGGCTTAAATTTAAGATCAGAGATAATGATCTTACTCTAAATAGTTCAAAGAATTTTTTATAAAAATTTTATCAGATTTGGATTGTTTTACACCGTTAAACTTACAAACGCATCTCATCTACCATTGAAATTGTCAATTTTGAGACCCTTTGATCACTAGCCAAACAATGTCTAAAAATTATGAAATTTAGTTTCCAAACACTTTCAATAGTGTAGATCAAGTCTAGCGGAACCGATCGTCGATTTGGAAGCCGCATCATCGAAAATAACTTGGTAGCACGGAGGCCTCCGTGCTACCGATAGTATACCAGCCTAGCTCTATATATATATATATATATATATGTATATATATATATATAATGAGAGGGAGGTCCACCGTGGACCTCCCTCTTACGTGGTCCACGAGGCTAGTTCGAGGCCTCGTGGACCGCATAAAAACGCCGCCATGATGAGCCGCGTCTCCTCTTTTGATTTTCGTCGCTCTCCCACGAAAAAGGAAACGAAGAATTTCTCCCAAATATATAAAATTGTTTTCTCTCTCCTCTTTTTTTCTCTCTCCTTTTTTTTTCTCTCTCCATTTTTTTTCTTGTCACTCTTTTTTTTTCTCTCCGAACGGCGGAGGCGGAGGCGGAGGCGGAGGCGGAAACGGCCCACCTCGCCTCTGCCCCTCACGCCCTCGCCCTCGCACGCGCACCCTCGCCCTCCTCGCCTCCGACCCCGGCGAGGCCGCGCCGCGCCGTGACTCTTTTTTTTTTTTTTTTTTACCTCTCCGACCGTCCTCCACCCGCCGTCCCCACCGCCGCCGCCGGCGACGAAGAAGTATTTCTTGGGACCGAGAAGCACGCCGGCGATGGAGGGAAAAAAAATTAGTTACACTCCGGCGAAGGCGGTGGGTCGTGACCAAAAAAATATTGTAAAGAGAAAAAAATAAGAAATAATGAAAAATAATATTTTTTCCTACAGAAAAGACCAAATATTATAGAAGAAGAAAGAAAAAGATGAAATTGCACTGTTAAAATAATGTTGCACTATTTTTAAAAAAATTTACACTGTTTTAAATAACTTTGAGATATAAATTACACTCTTTGAGATAAAAATTATACGTTTTAGACTAAAATTATACTCTTTGGATAAAAATTACACTATTTCTTTTTCTCTTCTTCTTCCTCGTTGCATCATTTCTCCTCGTTGCACTATTTCTTTGCACTCTCTCCCCAACCAAACTCGGATCCGGTCACCTCCCTCTCCGGGTCGCGCGGCGCGGGGCGGATCTTGAGGAAGCACTCGGAATCGGGGGGAGACGGGGAGGAGGAGCACGACGACGACGAGGAGGAAGCCTCAAAGGAGGAGGAGGAGGAGGACGAAGACGACGACGGGCGCGGGCGCGGGCGTGGAAGCGGGCGCGGGTGCAGGGGCGCGGGGGGCGCCCAGGGGGCGCATCCCCTGCGCCCCCCTCCCTGCGCCCGCCCCGGGGCGCAGGGGGGCGGGCGGGGGCCCGGGCCCGGGCCGGGGCGGGGGCGGGGGCCCGGGCGGGGGCGGGGGCCCGGGCGGGCGCAGGGGGCGCGTCCCCTGCACCCCGCGCCCGCGCCCGCAGGGTGGGCGCAGGGGGCGCTCCCTGCGCCCGCGCCCGGCGCCCCCGCTTCCGCGCCCGCGCCTGCTTCCGCGCCCGCGCCCGTCGTCGTCGTCGTCCTCCTCCTCCTCCTTTGAGGCTTCCTCCTCGTCGTCGTCGTGCTCCTCTTCCCCGCCTCCCTCCGATTCCGAGTGCTTCCTCGAGATCCGCCCCGCGCCGCTCGGCCCGAAGAGGGAGGTGACCGGATCCGAGTTTGGTTTGAGAGATAGAGTGTAAAGAAAAATGCAACGAGGAGAAATGGTGCAACGAGGAAGAAGAAGAGAAAAAGAAATAGTGTATTTTTTTATCAAAAGAGTGTAATTTTAGTCTAAAAAGTATAATTTTTATCTCAAAGAGTGTAATTTCTGTCTCAAAGTTATTTAAAACAGTGTACAATTTTTTTAAAACAGTGCAACATTATTTTAACAGTGCAATTTCATCTTTTTCTTACTTCTTCTATGATTTTTGGTCTTTACTGTAAGAAAAAATATTATTTTTATTATTTCTTATTTTTTTTCTCTTTACAATTTTTTTTTGGTCACGACCCACCGCTTTCGCCGGAGTATAACTATTTTTTTTCCCCTCCCTCGCCGGCGTGCTTCTCGGTCCCAAGAAACACTTCTTCGTCGCCGACGGCGGCGGTGGGGACGGCAGGTGGAGGAGGGTCGGAGAGGTAAAAAAAAAAAAAAGAGTCGCGGCGCGGCGCGGTCTCGACGGGGTCGGAGGCGAGGAGGGCGAGGGCGTGAGGGGCAGAGGCAAGGTGGGCCGTTTCCGCCTCCGCCTCCACCGTTCGGAGAGAAAAAAAAAAGAGCGACAGAAAAAAAAAAGAGGGGAGAGAAAAAATAAGAAGGGTATTTTGGTCAGTTTGCTGAAAATCCGGACCGAATCTGCAAAATCGAAAATAGCGACCCAATTTTGTAAAAGCCCAAAACTAGTGGATTTTTATGCAAAAAGGCCTATTATTTATATATAATAATTATCAAAATATATATATTATTATTATTATTATTTATATTTGTAAATTTAATATATTAAAATTATATTATATGATAAATTGATGAGCATATAATATAAAAGTAATAATACACAATACTATATAATAAATATATATATTTTATAAATAAAATTATAAAATATATATAAAAATTTTTTACCCTCCCTCTCATATATATATATATATATATATATATATATATATATATATATATATATATATATAATATACATATATATAGGGTAGGGCTACTATACTCTTATGAGTATAGGACCCTTCGTACTCATAAGTCGTTTTCGATGATGGAGCTTCCGAATCGACGATCCACACCGTTAAATATGATCTAGAGCATTTAAAACTTCTAGAAATTAAATTTCATAATTTTTTGACATCATTTGCCCTATGATCAAAAGATCTCAAAGTAGACAATTTTTAACGGCCGGTATGGGATACTTGCTCGTTCAACGGTGTAAAAGAATCAGAATCTGTTGAATTTTTGATAGAAAATTTTATTTACTATGTAAATAAAGATCAATAACTCGGATCTTAAATTGAAGAATCCGATCATCCATTTTTAGGACGTCGTTCAATTTTGACCGTTCATTTTATGCCCACTTGATGGACTTTATAACGATTTCGAAAAATTACGAAATTTATTTTCTAGAAGTTTTAAATACTCTAGATCATATTTAACGGTGTGGATCGTCGATTCGGAAACTCCATCATCGAAAACGACATATGAGTACGAAGGGACCTATACTCATAAGAGTATAGTAGCCCTACCCGATATATATATATATATATATATATAAGAGAGAGAGAGGGAGTAGGTGAGTGGTCCACTGTGGACCACTACTCATGCGGTCCACGAGCTCCTGTGAGAGCTTGTGGACCGCGATGCAGAGAAGCCTGAGCCGCGATTTTTCCTTCGTGTGCTTTGGATTTCCGCGGAGACGCGGCGGAAAACGAAAAGTTCATTTTTCCTTCAGATCCGTAAAATAATTTTTTATGGAAAAATACAGTACGCCAAACCAAACATTGGAAACACTATTTTCGGACTGAAATTTTTTTTTCAGCAGCTTTTACGTGGAACCAAACACACTCTTAATTTTTACTAACTTTTTTTTTAAAGTGACACCAAAATAGTGCCACCAAAAATGACAGAAGATTTGGAACTTTGTTTATCTTATTGTTCATATACCTAAAAGACCGGAAACTATTCTAAGCTATCAAAGAGCTGGAAAGGATCGTCAAAAGATTCGATTCATGGACGGGAGACCTACGTCAACAAAACGTTAGTATGATGATGTAGTAGCTGAATTAATTGCTACAAATGCAAAAGAGGGACAATCCTTTGTCCCTTCTCGAGCAGACTGGTAGTTGAACCAACTACAATATCATTCCACTAATGAGGATAAGGAAATTAAACATCATCCGTAGGATGGAACAAATTGTATCAGCATCTAATGAAGTAATCTCCACAAGAAAAGAAGAAGCTTAAACATATAAACACTATCAGAATAGGCTAATGGCATTACATCCTGTTCAATATAGCAAAACATTAAACAAATGGCATAGTTCATATCAACACGTCTATTGCATGATGCCTATTCAAACAATTACAAAATACAGTTCAAAGCAGATATTCAAGTAGCGCAATGTATATATTCTAGACTTGTGGTGCTTTTATATCATGAGAACGTGATATATACCATTTCGACTAAAGTAGGATATGCAATAAAAAGAGAAGCTTCCTCAGATCGTATTCAGCATGCAATAACCCTAGAAATCAACAGCAGTAGATCATGTTACCTTTCACTTTTTGTTCATAAGCAGGACGATCACGCATCAGGCTCAATTCTATTTCATATTGTGGATCAAGATTCTCTATTCAAAGGAAATCCTTAACGGTTAAACTAATTTTGTTTTGATGAAAGGCGATGTCGCCCATATCGTATAGTAGTCTAAATAATTGGAGTAGGGATGTCAACGGGTGCGGATACCTGAGATTTTTTTTTTTTTACCCGAATCCGAATCCAAACAAGATGTGTTAACTCATGTTAATCAGGCATGGTCTCGACTATAGGTATAAATACGAGATTCCGACGGATTTGGGTTCACGTATAGTTTTTATCTGGATTCGATCCGGATACGAAAAAGGATTGTATTATATAACGTATAAAAATTTGAATTTATTTTAGAAATTTAGATTTAAATATGATATATTTTCAAATATGGTAAAAGGAAATGAGTGTTTTTGGATTTGGGTTTTTAGGTTCGGTTTCCGATTTTAGTTATTTTATCAGGTTTAATATTGGTGATAGATTTCTAAAATCCAACAAGTTCGAATTCGAGATCCGGATGTTTAAAAATCTGTCCTAAATCCAATCCATTGACCGCCTTGAATTGGAGGTTAGAAAAGGTAAAAATGTAAAAAATTAAAATCGTTTGTTTTGATAAAATTAGTGATAATTTGATAAAATGTCTAATTTATTAGCGTAAAATAATTTTATTGTGGAAATTTGAAAGTTGACCGATTTACAACCCAAAAAAAAAAGTTTAAAGTTGAGGTAAGCTAATAGTTTGATAATACTAATATTTTGAAAATCGGTCGAATAGCGACTCATAAATGTTAATTGGCCAATGGTTACTAGTTCAATCAGTAGGTCAACCACTGGTTGAACCATTGGCATCAGTACAACGTCATAAATATTTAAATATTATTTTAAATTTTATTATATAGAAATATATATGTATTATTTAAATTTTTTACTTAATAATAAAATATTGATTTCGAAACCAAATTGAGTAGATATAATTTTTTAAGTTTTACTTTTTACAAGAGTAATTTGTGCTAATTAAAATAAATTAGCTAAGTCGATTTTAAATTGTTGGTTTTCCATATGATTTGATAGAAAAAAAGGAGTAATTTTATCAATACCCCTTTGGGAGACAATAATTTCATGAATGTCCTTGTAAATTTGAAAATATCTTTACTGCTCTTCTGAAAAACAAAAATATTCACAGATACACTTTTAAGATTAACATTCCTTCAAAAAGTCATCAAATATTCTTTAAATACCATTTTTACCCCTAGCACTAATTTAACTAAGTGTAATAATTTAAAATTAATTATATGATCAATTCCTAACGTTTGAATCATATAATAATTTAACATTCTCTTTAAAATCTTACAATTAAAGATCTACAGTCTATTAAGTGTAATAATTAAATCTCATTATCATTTTTTTTCTTTCAAATTTTACATAGTTGTAGTGCAATTGTCCATAGTAGCATTCAACATTAATTATTTCAAGATTTCATTTTTTAATTTTATTTAAATAACTCGCATATTTCACACTAAAATATTTTGATATCAAAATTCTTGATATTAGTGCTGAAAATTAAAAATTTTATCAAATTCATGTGTGAGGGATCTCAATTGAAAAAATTTAACTAAAAGCCTGTTTGGTTCCTCGGAAAATAGTAGAAAATTATTTTCGGAGAAAAAAATTTTTGTGGAAAGGAAAATTTTTAATTTCTGTTGTTTGGTTCGACGGAAAAGAAAATTAGTTTTTCATGTACGCATGTTTGGATGGTAAGAAAAAAAATAATTTTTTTTTATTTCTATTTCACTTGTTTGGTTAGTTTAAAATTTTGGTATATAAACATCTTCCAATCTTTTAAAATTTAACATAATACATACAAATTATTTATAATATAAATAATAAATAAGTAAATAAAAATAATTTTAAGTATATTTTGGTGTAGGTAAAATAGTTTCACAAAGAAGATAAAGATGGTTGATATGGCTAGTAGGAGATGATAATTATGACGTATGTATATATATATAGCTTTAGGGAGATAGAGATGATGGTAGAAGATGTTTAAGATGACGCTTGGGTGGTAAACGTATACCAATATATTAGAAAAGAAAAAAAAATTTACTCCTCAAAACGTACGTAAGAAAAAAGTTATCGTTTTCCGAAATTTTTTTTTGAAAACTGAAAAATTTTTTCCGTGAAATATGAAAAATAACTTTCCAAAAAACCTACTTTCCTACGAACCAAACACACGGAAAAATCTTTTTCGACCTAAATAAGTTTTCTGGGGTATTTTTCAAGGAACCAAAATGGCCCCAAGTAAAGCCGAATTTTTTTAAAAAAAACTGAACGTTCAAGGGCTCTTAATGTTAAAAAATTAAAGTTAAAGGGGTCTATTTCGAAATGACCTATACGTGAGGGATTTCCATATATTTCTACCCACTAATAATTAGTGCAAGAAAATGTTAATTTTAAAATTTAGAATGGTACTTATGAAATTGCCCCATAATTATTTGCTGCCAAAATAACACCACAACTTTTTAGGGGTTAGTTAGTCATTTTATAACTTAACTCTTATTTAACTAAACTTTAATCATGGTAAAGTAACGGTTCGTTAGAAGGAAAGATAATTGTGATAATTTTCTACAGTTGAAGGGGTATATATGATATTTTTATTTTGTAGGAATATTTATGACATTTACATATTTGAGAGAGATAGTGGTGAAATTGTCCCAAAAAAATATGAACGATTTGAATAAAACCAGAGCGGATGATCGATTGATAGTCGAATCGTCGGTTCGAACAGGAATTTTTTTGTAATCTATCTGGTTCAAACGGAACCATACTATTTTATAGATTGGGTCATGATTGGGCCGGTCGAACCGATAGATTTGACCTAATTTTTAAATAATTAATTTATTCTTGGTTTGGTGGAATAGCATAGATAATTTTTTATATTTCTGATTTATTCCCAAATTATACGGAGTTTAAAATTTTAAATTCTAAATCTTAAATCCTAAAAAATGTAAATTATTATATAAAATTATAATTTTAAAAAATTAAAAATTAAAAATTAATTTTATGGTGCACCCAGTATAGGCGCACCAGGTGCACCCGAAGTTCCACCGCTCTCCCCACATTGGGAGGGCAGTAGTCGATGGGCCCCACGTGGCGCCTGTGCCATGCGGCGCCCATCGGGGAGTGGCCCCAAACTAAGTAATTTGGGGCCATTCACCATAGAATTTTTGTCGCCCCGCCGCGCTGTCACCGCCCCTCCCCGCCCACCGCTCTCTCCCTCCCTTTTTTCTTCTTTCTCGCGATCTCTCTCGTGGGATCATCCATGGCGTCCTCTTCCTCCGGCTCCGTCCCTGTCAATGGTAAAATTCTTTTCCCCCCCGATCTCCCCCTCATCATATTCATCTCCTCCGCCTCTCACTTCCTCTCTCTTCTGTCCCCAGAAGCTGTGCAGGTGCTCGTCTCCTCGCTCGCCGACGAGTCCCCCGTCGTCCGCGAGGCCTCTTTGAATGCCCTTAAGGAGATCGCTCCCTTGTAATTACTCTCGCCCGTTTGTTGCCCTAATCTCGCATTGTCCAATTGAATTGACGAGTCGAATTGTGCAGGAACCCCCTACTGGTTCTGGATTGTTGCTCTGCGATTTCCCGAGGAGGCCGTAGGGTACGTTATGTTGTTATGTATTTGTATTAATCGGAGAGAGTTGGTAGGATCATGATTTGATTGGGGTGCTATGTTTTACGCAGAGGTTCGGCAATTTGGCTGGGGTGTTTAGCGTGATGGCTTGCGCGGTGCGAGCAATGGACCAGAAAAATGTGGAGCCCACGTACATGGCAAAGCTCGCGAAGATTGCAACTGCAGAAATTGTCACTTCGAAGGTATGGGTAACCCAATTAGAGAGGAAAGGAGCCTTTTTGGGCTTTTTTTTTTTTGAGTTAAAATGAATTGGTTAATACTATTTTGTGTTCTGAGATAGATTAGATTTAAACCGGTCTTTGCTTGACTAATAAGCTCTGCTAATTCTTCGCCTTGTAAAATTTAAGTGCTTTGATTGGTGCAACAAGCCCTTAGACACTGCGGTTGGAAACAGATAATTTAATTGTGCGAGGAACCTAGGTCAATTTTGTTGTTGACTTGTTATAACTCATTGGACGATGAATCAGATAATAGGCATTATTTGTGAAATAACAAAGCTTCAGTCTTTTCTCTGTTTTTCTTTTCAATCTAATTTTGTTCTAGAAGCTTGAGACATGATGTCAAATGACCGTATCTAAAATGGAACATTTTGCACAGTGATAGTCTGTCATAATGTTGGGTTTTCATTGGTGATTTTTTCGTAGAAAGTTTGATTGTGGTCCATTGCATAGTTTTAATAAAATGACTTTCTAGAATAGTGCATTCCAGGTACAGTTTAGAAATGGGATTTCTTATTTATTGTTGCTCAATTTTAGACATCTTTTTGTGCCTCTCAACAACGAAGTGAACCAACAATTCCTTGAGCAAGTTGGTGGACGTGTGGACGGATAAATCATTCATGCATCAGAATAGGCCATATAATGCTTTGTTTACCTGTCAATGTTGGATTGTCGCTGTGATGAAATTATCTGACAATCTCAGCTCTGCACTAACTCATGAGTTCCGTTGTGAAAAGGTTTTGAGAAAAGTTTTTTTGATCGTATTGTTCCTCCTTCATACTACCCTTCACCAGTACATATTGAGACCTTATTTTGACATATCAGATTTGACTACTTCTGTTTTCTACGGTTTCAGTAAATTTTGGATTTGTAACTTTTGATCTTGTACGAATTTGTAAGAGATAGGAGAGAATGCCAAAGCTTTTTGTAATTGTTCCTTGAAGAGAGGTAAAGTAGAACTCAGATTTGCAAGAAAGACCTAAAATAACACCTAGCTTAGCTAAAGGTAGTTTTGGAACTTATTGAAAAATAAAGTACGGCTATGGATGTATCAAATATTATTGTTGTGATCCAAAGTAGCGCATAGATGCACTTAAATACAATGTATTTAGAGAAGCAGAGGTTACTTCACTCTAAATAAATTGCAGAAACAAATAATTTGAAACAATTGGTATGCTAGCAGTTGAAAGAGAAACTTGAAGAGAGAAGAAATGCAAATTGTTGTAAATCAAGGTCTGTCGTGTCATTCGTCTGTTTGTGCTTGTCATGGGCCAGCATGGTATGTGTGTGGCATGCAGTGAAAGGCACACCTTATGTGCTGCTAGCAAAGTGCTGGGAATTCTAAGTTTGATTATTAGATCACATGGAAATGAGTCTTTTCAGGACAAAGTTTTAGGAGGTTGGTTTTGAGGAAGCACCCCAATGTTATTCAACATAACAAAATACAAAATAAGTGGAGAGTTAGAATTGTAACTAGCATCCTAGTAAAATATTGTAGATACCCTCATACTATGCCAATAACCTGTCGGTATGTGCGATCTCAAGTATTCTGAACGTGGAAAATTCATGATTTAAACATTAACAAGAGAATTTACTACTATAACTTGAACAAAGAAAATATAGTTTGTAGTAGGACAAGTACATTAAAGCTGGATCTTAGTCCATGATGAGTCCTCTATCTACTGCAGTACCTTACTGTAACTGGGACCATTTTGGTTGGTGTTATGGGTATTCTTGATAGTTGTTTTAATGACATAATAGTTGGACAGTTCATAAATAAAACGGCATAAATCTTTATCTACAAATGTTTTTGGGACACATGGTTCAACCAATTGATGTCTTGTGTGTTGTCCAGGATTTCAATGCTGATTGGCAAAGAGCGGCTGCTAGTCTTCTTGTTTCAATTGGATCGCATATTCCCGACTTGGTAGGTTTTTCCACTGAATATGAGCTTTCTTTGAAACAGGTCTTTTTTCCTCTATATAGTTGACTTCTATTTGATGGCAGTGTTTATCGGAAGGAGCTAAGTAGAAGCTTACATTTTAACATTTATCATGTCAAATTTTATCGTGTGAGACTCTTTAAATGTGGGCCGATTGCTTATATGAGATGTAGGATTGCAGTCTCGGGTTACCTGCTGGATCTAAGAAGTCAAATGATGTTGGAATATAACATTGACTCAAATTTAATATGTATTCTTTGTCTATCTTGCTGTTTGGTAGGTTTTGGACTAGATCTTCCTTTGTATACCACAACTGCTTTTGACATGCTTAGTTTTATAATCTAACAAAAAAGCACCCTGATCGGTTGGTTCCCTCCTATTCTCTGATCTTTCTGCTGCATGTAGTTGTTTACCTCTACTTTGAGCTGACCGTTCGTGTTAGAGATTATGTCACTTGTTAGGATTTTAGCTTTGCTTTCTACTTAAATAAGTGGATTTTCGCGTTACAAATTAACATAAAGCTATTACAGTTCTGGCATCTTTAGGTAAGCTGTGGAAAACCTAAAGCCAAAATCAAAACATAGAATTTTGTGTTTCATGTTCTCATTGAATAAGCACCATCTTCCATTCTCACTCTGTGGTTGATTGGTATTAGTGTTCTATTGCCTGCTCTTTCCCCTCTTCTCAATGTAACAGTCATGTTTTTGTTGATTCTCTGGGCCTTTTTCTTCGTAGATGATGGAGGAAGTATTTCTTCACCTATCTGGGCCTAATTCAGCTTTACCAGGCATGGTTCAAATACTTGCTGATTTTGCTTCTGCGGAAGGTTAAATCTTAAACACTTGCCTGGTTTTTTTTAACTTGTCTTCTTTGTGATGGATGTGACAATTGAAATAGTTCTATTTCTGTTTGTCCATTTGAAGCTTTGCAGTTCACTCGACGGTTAAAAGATGTGCTTTTACGTGTGTTACCAATTATTGGCAATGTACGAGACTCCCAGCGACCTGTTTTTGCCAATGGTACTGTCTCTTTACAGCTGACTATATGCAGGAACTTTTATTTGACAACTGTTGTTAATCATGAATGTTTAGTTTGGCATAACATTTTTCTTTGGGTATCCTTGTTTTCATTAATATATTTTCCCTCTTATTTTTTGGTTCATCAATTTGGGCTATTGGCTTCCAGCTTTTAAGTGTTGGTGTCAGGCTGCATCTCAGTACCTTAGTGATTTTCCTTCGGAACCACTTCTCGACAGTGATGTTATGTAAGCTAGTTTGTTTCATCTTAAATACAAAATATATATGGTGTTTTCTTATGTTATATATATATATATATTTGAGATTTTTACAGGTCTTTCATGAATTCTGTTTTTGAACTACTGCTGAGAGCCTGGGCAAGTTCACGCGATCTGAAGGTATAGATTGCACTAGCATTTATTTCCGTAGGTTTGGTTCTTTTGTGTATAAGTTGTTGCTTAGGGATGCATCTGTTGTTTTTATCCAGTCATTAAATGTAAAATATTTTATAACAAGTTGAAATATTGATAATTCCAATTGTTTTGCATGCCAATGTATGTTTGACATCATTACTTTGTTTTCAAATTATTGCTTATTGCTATCAAAATATCCACTTGGGTAGACATTGGATCTTTTTTAGCTGGATATCTTTAAAAATGGAGTTCTTTTATTCATGCCGTACGCTAGTTCTTAGCCCCTGTATATTGTATCATATTTTTATGGTGACCTTGTGTGCAAATCCTTTTGATCAGGTGCGACTATCTTCTGCTGAGGCCTTAGGAGAAATGGTTGGTCTAGTTACTCGCTCACAGTTGAAGGCAGCATTGCCAAGACTTATTCTGACGGTGTTGGATTTGTGAGTATTCTGCTAGTCTCTGTTGTCATCATATGTTGTAAGGTAAGGTGCATGTAAAATGTTGGGAAAGTTTCCATTTAATCTCTCTCTTTGTTTGTTTTTTGTTTTTTGCTTTTTTGTTTTTGTTTTTGTTCTGTGTACTTTGGGGTGGGGGTGGGGGTGGGGGTGCGGGGGGGTTGCAGGTGTAAGAAGGAGCAAGAGATTGCGTTTGTTGCTGTGCGTAGCCTTCATAATATTTTGACAGCCTGTTTGCTGTCAGAAAGTGGTCCTCCTTTGCTTGATTTTGAGGCATGTAGAAATACACTTTTTCTTTATTTGTTTAGTGATATGCATTTGACACTTAGATTTCTTTAAATTTAAGAAAGACTAGTGACTTAATTTGATAAATATTAATGATTCCTGGACTGTCATGATCTTTGGAATCTTCTTAAAGACTGAGTAGGTAGCTTTCTTTCGTTACGAGATTAATTGTATGTACTGAAACTGTAACCAAAACTGTCTCAATTTTCCTCATTTTCTTCTTGGTATGTCTAAATAGATTTCAAGAAACTTTTGTTATTTAGATATTAGTGAAACCTTTTGTTGATTTAATTTATTGCTTACAGCCCTATATGTTACATGTGAACACATTTGTGGAATGCGAGAATGTTTGGACCTATTTGTCATATCATATCATTTGTGTTGCAGGAACTTACCATTACCTTATGCACTCTTCTTCCAGTAGCATCCATCAACAATACCAAAGATGAGCACACTGACTTCTCGATGGGACTGAAGGTGTTTCATGTTGCCAAGCACTTTTGCTCCTTTTAATCATAGTATATTAAAGTGTCTTTCTCTTTTAAATGGATGGAAGAAAATATTGTAATATGTCCTATGTTTCTGATGTGGAACTCTGGCCCTTAGTTTCTTGCTTATTGTTTTTTTTTGTTCTTTTTGTCTTATATTATTTTCTAGTGGCTAGGGACAGTCTTTCTGTTATTCTGTAGGCCAATTATTTACATTCAATAAGTGCATTTTAGGTGGAATTTGAAACATTGGACTGCATGTTTTCAACGGCCTGTTGTAGTATACTTCTAGCGTAATGTCCATCTATTTATTAGTTATTAAGTTATATCTCTTCTGTTTTCAGAATTTGGTTTTTATTTTTATTTCTTTTTATATATTTTTGTGATTGATTGTAGTGACTTGGTAGCTTGCTTTGTAATTTTTGATGTCCACTTTGTCCGTGAGCAGCTTACTCTAGCAAATCACGATGGTTTTTGGTGATTTACTATTCCTTTTCGATTAATATCTAAAAAAGTAACATTTGTGCTTGCAGACATATAATGAAATTCAGCATTGTTTTTTGGTGATTGGTTCAGTGTACCCTGAAGATCTTTGTCTCTTCCTTTTGAATGTGAGTCAATAGTACAGATTCTCTTCAATTGTTTTTCTGCTGAATTTCTAACTTTTATGTAGGTTATTGATAGTGAAGCATGTTTCAGCTCTTGAAGTTGGGCAAACTTAGGCCTCGCTTGGCATAGTTGCCATTTTTTTTTAAAGAATTTCTATATAAATAGTGGAGGGAATGGTGAATTGCTTGCATCCAAGGTGGTTGTTTGGCAACAAAAATACAAAAATTTGGAAGCAAGTATTTTGCTTCCAAGTTTTTTTTTTCCTCCCTTTTAAAAGAGGTTGTCAGCCATACTTTGTCGGGGTGCCATTACAAGCTAACAAGCCATGACAACAGAAGGAAAGTCCTTCCACCAGTATATCAATTTATATATAATTAATGTTTAAAAAGAAAACCAAAATTGGTAATGATGCCACATGAGGCCTTACTTTCTTGCTATCTGTTGTTTACATCATTTTATCTCTTGCAAACAGAAATGCAAGTCTAAAGATGAAGCATCCATAATTGGGGCACTTTGTGTGATAAAGCATTTATTGCCCAGGTCTGTTACTTCCTTTGTAGTTTGGCTTATTCTTTTCTTGTCAATTCAACCTTCAAATGATCTTGATGACCAACGCTTCATTACTGTAGGTTGTTGGAAGTTTGGCATGGTAAAAGAACTTCGCTTGTTGAAGTTGTGACCTTGCTGCTAGATGAGCATAACTTGGGCGTTCGAAAGGCACTTGCTGAGGTATTCTCCTAATATTCCCTTTAGATGCATTTGGTTGATAGAACTCGTTACATGATTATTGTCCTTGTTGCCTATTGGTGATCAACTTGTTAAGCTTTTTGTTCATTCAATATATAGAATCATATTACTTATTTTTAATTCTGTATCAGTTGATTGTTGTTATGGCTTCACACTGCTACTTGAGCGGACATCCTGGAGAGTTGGCCGTTGAATTCCTCATACGACATTGTTCTATATCAAATGAGGACGTAGATGATTTCAAGACTAAAGAAGTTGCATGGAAACGTGGCCCCTTTCTATATAAGAGATTGGAGGTCTCAAGCGGTTAACAATTTTTTTTTTTGACTATTACTTATTTCTGGCGATTAGCATTATGGACAAATAACTTTACTGCCAGGTGATAATAGGGCCTGTTAGTCCTATGGAACTCAGAGCAGTCTGTGAAAAAGGTCTCCTTTTACTGGCCATCACCATTCCTGAGATGGAGGTAATGTATGTTTGTTATGCAGTTCTTAAATTCTTCTTTTAAAATATTAATGGAGATTATTATTCTAATTGTTTTTTATTGTATATTTTTCTTCTTTTTGGTTTCGGAGTGTTACATGCTGATAATATTTTGGTTTTCTACTTTCTATTTTTTCCCCAGCATATTCTCTGGCCATTTATTTTGAAGATGATCATTCCAAAGAAGTATACAGCTGCCGTGGCAACTGTAAGAGATGCTTATTCGTTGACTTATTTTTAATCTCCTTCATCCGCAAATTCAAAAATTGGAGATGCAGTTATGTCGGCCGTATAAATGTGATTTAAGAAAAAACAAGTAGTGAAGTCACATTTTTCTCGGAAACAAATGCATAAATTGAAATAGCCGTCTCTTCGAATAGCACGGAGAGACAAGACTAGTCTGATTGTTATTAGAGCTTCCATAGGAGAAATTCTTCCAATACAATTCTAAAATAAGGAAAACTACGATTAAATTTGAGTTGATAAGAAACCAATAGATGTCACTATAATAGTCTTTTCTCTATCGAAAATAAAGGGAATAAACCATCTTACCTTGAACCTGTTAGAAAGATTACGTTAATATAGTTTAGCCCTTGTACATATGAAGAAGACTAGGGGATAGGGGATTAAGGAAAATGAGAAACATGTAACCCTTCATCAAGCGCACAACGATTTTCTTTTAGGAAATAGAGGTTAAAGATGAAGCTTGCATGTGGATAGTTTGAAAGCATTGAATGCTATGGGCCTATGGTGATTGATGGGTGTAATGTGTTAGAAAATTATTTCTTTAGTGGATTCTAGCTGAGGAAAATGGGAGAGGAAAGAGGGGAGGGAAGGCAAAACAAATGGAGAAAGAGTTTGCTGCTGTCTGTAATAAGAGGATTAGGTTGAGAAAGAAAAGATAGAGAGGATAGGTTGACCAGCATGGTACAAAAGGGAGTGGTACAAATGGGAGTATCACTTGGCTCGTTCCACTCTGCCTTTTTCATTTTCTTCTATCTAATTAGAAATTGGATTGTGAATTTTTTGAACCTCATATTTTTATGTTTTATGATGTCGGTCTGAAATGTTTTTAAGGTGGAAAAAAAGTATTAATTACTCAACACTTATGCTAGTGGCACAGTGGATAACGTTGGCAGCCTCTCTGGACTTGCACATTCCGTGAGCGCCAGGAAAGGCATGTGGTGTACTGCGATACTTATATCCTTGATGCCAGGGGTTCTGACAAATGAAACTATCTGTACAAGGGGTGTGCCTACTGTACTTAGCATTATAATGGATATAGTGCAACACATGCTATGCCGATCACAAATTGGCACAATGCATCTTGTGGCCAGTAATCCACACTAGAGAGGATAGGTTAAAGCTAAACTAAAAGTGAATGGTTTTTGTACTTTTTGTTAGTGTTCGTGTAATGGTGGTCATCGGTATGAGCATGCTGTGGCAAGTAATTCCATACTACAAGTAATGTGGTAGGATAAATGAAACTAAAATATATTCTGCGATTGTTTGTAGTTGTGGTCTCTTGCATTGTGATATAATTCTACTTTTGTCATTTCTTTCGGTGATGTACAATTTTGTAAATTCTTTTTGCAGGTTTGCAAATGCATAAATGAACTGTGTAGGCATAGGTCCTCTCATACAAGTTCAACCTATTCTGAATTTAATTCCTCCAATGATGTTCCTAATCCTGAGGTAGAGTCCATGGGGAAAAGATTTACTGTTTATTACTCGGTTCTGTAGACTTTGTGACATCATTGTATGCGATTCCTTTATGATGCAGCATCTTTTTGCTCGTTTAATTGTGCTTCTGCATGATCCACTTGCTAGGGAGCAGCTGGCTACTCAAATATTGACGGTCCTTTCTCTTATCTTTATCCTTTTGTTACATTATTAGGCAACATTAAATTGCTTCTTTTGATGGTGTTCTTTTGCTATGACTCATTGATCAGAAGACCAGAGCATCTTGTAGCTTCTTGCTCTTATACATTGTTCTCTTGAGTTTAAAGTTTGTATTGCTGTCTTTTAATATTTATAATAATAATTTTAGAATGTCATGAATTAGCTTGTCAAAACTATATTCATGGATTTCTTTCTATTGTAAGCCAGTGAATTTTTTTCTTTTCCTTCTCGTCTTCTCTCTTTTGCAAGAAGCATATTTTCTGGTACTATTAGATTTTGTTTTTTTGTTTTTTTGTTTTTTGTTGTTGTAACAATTAAAGCTTTCCACTCATGGTGGGAATGAGTGACATAGGAAATCCTGTATTAATCTCTGGCCCCCTTGTGCATCTTACTTGGACCTTGTAAACACATTGTTGGCTACAGCCTAGCTACAGCCATGCGTCTATGGGGTACCTGTAGACTGTGGAATTACATTTTTTTTCCCCTTGTTTTCCTTTATCTTTTTGAAGTTGTAAAATATTTTAAAACTTTTATTCAATGGCCTCTTGTTTTAGGTTAGGAGTCTAATTGTTTATTTCATGCAGACGCTCTGCTACCTAGGCCCACTATTTCCAAGAAATCTTAGTTTACTTTGGCAAGATGAGGTATGGCAAATTTAATATATTTATCTTTTTTCTCAAGTATATTGTTCTGTTAGTGAATACTAGTATTCATTTCTTTGAGTTTGTTTCTGTTGAGTGTGTCAGTAATGCTTATTGGAACGCAATGTTTTAGCTATGATGGGATACCTGTGGGCTTATTTATTTGGTGATATATATTACTCTTTGCACTAAAATGTCTTAATTAAGCTAGACAATTTGGTGATACATTACTCTTTGCTAGTTGTGGGTAGCTTTAGTTACAAACTATCATTGCATAACTGCTCCCTGGTAGCATTACTCTTTTAGATGCTAATTGACATTGCGTCTGTGCAATTATGCTTGTAACATATCATGCTGTGGGCTTATTTAGGTGCCATATAACCTGTTGTAATTTAGTGCCTGCTTGGATGTTTGAAAAAGTCTCCGGTGATAACTAATGCACTAAGAAAATTTTATTCTTTCCTTAACAGCCTATGAGTTTTGCTTTTAGTTCATCACTTCATTGCAAGGACTTGACGGTCATGATTTTATAGGGTAATAAATTCCACTACTAGGTGATTTATCTATTCCGAGAAGGTGACTTAGAGGCCATATATACTATCCTGTTGAAGACATCTAATCATACTTTTTATCCATTAATTACTGCATTGCCCTTTAATAAATGAGAGAGATGTGCCGAACAAGATGTCCATGCATCCAAAAATGCCTTTAGTGTTGAAAATTGTTTTACATATCGTTCCATTTGCTATAACATCTTTTACTATATCTCTTCATGGAAGTAGCTTACGTAATCCTTCTTTTGGCAAGTATTAGGTCCCTAAGATGAAGGCCTACATCAGTGATCCTGATGACCTAAAGCAGGACTCCTCTTACCAGGAAACTTGGGATGACATGATAATCAATGTAAGTCTGAATTAGTGAATCTTTGTAGACTTGCAGTTACGCATATTTTTATAGTATGCATCTTTCTTTTTCCCTTGAATCTTTGGTTATATCAGGGAATTTTCTTGTAGACACACTAAATTTATGTTAAAAAAGAAACTACAGAGTTTTCAGAGTGTGGAGTTTCTTTTCGAATAATACTGCTTTTCCCCTTCTCTTCTTCATAGGGTTTACCATTTGTTTGTCAGTTTTTGGCAGAATCTTTGGATGTTGTTCGAGACAATGAGTGGGTCATGTCTTTGGGTGATGCTTTTGCGAGTCAGTATATTTTGTATGATTCAGACGATGAGCATTCAGCTATGCTACACAGGCAATTCTCTTGTGCACTAGTACTTCTCTGTTAATTTTACTTTGTTAACTAGTGACCAACATATGTACCATAATTTTCTCAGGAGTAATAAGTATAATCAAGCAAAATTTATCAAGTTAAAATGGTTCATTGTCTAAAATCTGCTCTACTCATTAGCTTATTAAATATACCTCAAGCCACAATTTTGCTTATAATCTACTCTAATTATTAGCTTGTTAAAATAGGCTTTTGATGTGCCTTACATAATGCGTGAATGTATACTTTTGTTCTATTAGCTCTTTCATCTCTTCTTTTTTCATTTTTCTGATTTTCTTCACATTAGATATTTTATAGGGTTTTACTAGTTCAATTGATTTATCTTGTCTTCTTTATGAGCATGTCACTATAAATTGTTTGAGTCTGGCATGAGAAGCGAAAGGAAGAATTAAAATAGAATCATTCCTCCTTGTGTGTTTAAGGAGATAATGGTTGATATGGAATGATTAATTAGTATTTTGCTTGTATCTAATAAATTTCAGACAAATGGACCCTAAAGAGTATAATCAGATACTGATGACAATGAGATTGTTTACAATCATGTAAGCATATAAGGACCAAAATGTGGATACATGAGCACGCAAGAATTATTGAAGAAGACAAATATGAAAACCATATTCTGAATTCTAGCCTTTGTTGAAGGCAGTTATTAATAGCCATTTAAAAAAATGATCTGTTATTTTTTGGTATTCATTCTCTTTTTACTGGTAAATTTGCATACTCAACAACAGTCTAGTATTCTTTTTGGAAATTTAAGTTCTTTTTTTTTTTTTGGGGGGGGGGGGGGGGGGGACTTTTAGCAATATTTCATGTTAGATATCTGTATAATATTTGCTCTTGCTATCTAGATATCCTGACTATATCTCTATCTTCAATCTTTAATGTTTTGTGAATTGTGAAATGATATCTTTGTGCTCAAATGCCATATTTTGATCCTTGTATGCTTAATGATTCTACTGATTCCATCTCAGCTAGTGGCACCTTATCACACTTTTATATACTGGGCCTCTATATTAGGAGGATTATAGATATAAGGATAGCAGTTAAGTTAAATACATCATAATTTCTATCAATGAAATGTGCCTATTTCCTTATTGACAAAATATTGAGAAAAATCGTTATCCACTTCTCTTTATCAATCTTCTATATTTCCGGCAGGTGATATCCTGGCAAATGTTTATTTGTTACACAGCAAAACTACCTATCCTTTTCAACCTATTCTTTCTATCTCAAGTTTCTATGTGAGGAAAGTTTTAATTTACATTGACGTGTCGTAGTTAATTGTTGTGTACTTTTGTTAGACAATCTTCATCCATAGACTATTTAAAATCTTGGCAAATACCATTTGTATTTTAATAGGATTTTGATATAGTAAGTCTATTTGTATCGTGGAATAGGATTCATCTGATTGTGGCTGCTTTAAATGAATGACTAAGATAGCAAGCAGTCGAGAGATTTTTAATCTAATGATAAGCTGCAAACTGATGGCAAATGTGCAATTTCATTCCAACTATGCTTTATCTTTTCTTCTAGATGTCTGGGCATGCTTCTTCAGAAGGTTGATGATAGGCGCTACGTCCGTGAAAAGATAAATTGGATGTATAAACATGCAAACATCTCGATTCCTACAAATAGACTTGGTCTCGCTAAAGGCATAGGGTTGGTATGTTTGTTTGCCAGATTGCTAATGTTTAATCTTTTCTTTTGTCCATTCAATTTTATTTATTGATTGCTTTTGCAGGTTGCTGCTTCACATCTTGATACTGTATTGGAAAAGTTGAAGAACATATTGGACAGTGTTGGACAAAACAGGTTCCAAAGGTAATTTAGCTGATTAAAATTCCAAAATATAGCCCTTTTCCATTATATAGTGCTTGTTTGGTATGGCTTCTAGAACACATTGTCTACTTGAGTAGCTACCCATGTTACACAGACCCTGACACGGGACACGGGACACGGGATACGGTACTACTCGGACATGGCCTGTCGTCAATTTTAGAAAAATTAGGACATGAACACGACAAGGCCAATAATAAAATATTATTTTTTAAAATAATATTCTATATATATTATGTACAAAAGTATTAGAATATTTTAAAATTAGTAAATAAGTAGATCTCTTGACGTTAAAAAAATTTATGAAATTCGGATAATAATTTTTTATAAATTGAACAATTTAATACTGTCTCTTGCTACTTAACGTCTAAGTATTAAGTTTTTCAGAATTATTATTTTTATATATAAAGTTAAATTGGATTTAATTTTAGATCATTAATCAAATATTGATTGTGGTGTATAATAGATAAGGATATACTGGGTGCGAGAAAATATATTTTCCATTATTAAAATCTTTGAAACTCTTCCTACGCGGAGACGGCCTGTGTGATGCACGCGAGTCCCTCTCAATATCTCTACGGGACTGGCATTTCTGCGTGCCGTGCTGACACCTAGCCGACTGGCATACCAGCCCGCGCCGTGCTGGGCAATAGGATATCGGCTCATGGCTCTGCACGGCCCCGTCCCTTTGGGCTGTGCTTAAGGGTGTCGACCCAACCTATTCTTTAATTTTTTTTTTCTAATATAATTTCTATATTTTCCTTTATTCTTTCAAATTTTAATTTAAACTATTGAAATTGTAAATAAATTTTTTTAAAAATCATCTAAAACTTATTTATTTAGTAAAAATATATATATATATTTTATAAAATCAATGGTAAAAATTTTCAAAATAAATTAAGAGATAAAAAAGAAAAAAAGAAAAAAATGGCTAGCCCATGGCCTAACACTGCTCGGCCTGGTCGGAGCTGTGGGTTGTTCTAGGCCATGTCTTGGAGAAAGGTGGCCTGGCCTGGCCCGACACAGATTAGAATCCTTGCCGGGCTAGCAAACGCTGGGCAACCTTGTGGCCTGAAATGGCCTGAAAAAAAATGTGGGTCGGCACGGCCCACATTACACCTCTCTCTCTCTTGCGCGCGCGCTCTCTCTCTTGCGCGCGCGCGCGCTCTCTCTCGCTCTCTCTCTCTCTCTCTCTCTCTCTCTCTCTCTCTCTCTCTCGCTCACTAGCTCGCTCTCTCTTTTTCTTTAAATCCCTAGATGCTCAGTAGACACGTGGTCACATGTCTGCTATGCACCCGATGCCCGACTCGTGTCGCATGCGGATGTGGCTTCCTTGGAGCTGCATCCGTGTAACTTAGGTAGCAACAGCCAAGCATGTAACTTACAAAAATTGATGGTACTAGTAGCTGAAATGAGCTTCAGAGTCTGCAGAAACTCAATTCCTCTTCCTAGTTGCTGTGGATAACTGTAAGAGGTGCTTTCAGTGAAAAGCCTTAGGATTTTCCTTAAAACGTTCTACCCAATCAGCATTTTTTGCTGTAGCTAGTGAAGCAAAATTGGCACTTGTTCTCATCTAATCATTGATGTTTGATGGACACTTAAGATAATGATTTGAAAGCTGAAAATTCACTCAAATTGTTAGCTCTTTATTATTCCATAGTTGTCTTTTTTGAGGATCGTTACAATATTTGAAAAGTAATCTGTTCCAAATATTGTTGGTGTTTCCGTAGCTTTCTTAATATTTTTTGATGAAGGGAATTATCATTTAGATCTTGAAGTTGTCTCTGTTGCAGACCTGTTACAATCTTTTGGTAGTATGAATCTGTTCGAAGCATTGTTGGTACTTCAGTATACCTTTATCCTTATGGAATGGCTTTATCCTTATGGAATGGCCTTCTTAACTACTTTTGCGAAAGGGAATTCTCATTTCAAATTTGTTGTACATGAGTCTCAATGTGACGTAGTTTCTTGATGTTTGATTCTTCTGATCACTAATATCTTTCTGGCTATTCAATCGTTGTAGATTTCTAGCCCTTTTCTCAAGTAGAGGTAAATTAGAAGATGGTGATGATACATATGCGGCCCTAGCTTTGATGTATGGTTATGCTGCAAGATATGCTCCGTCAACTGTTATAGAAGCCAGGATCAATGCACTTGTGGTACGTTATTATTTTTAGAAATAGCACTTTCCCTCATAAATCTATAGTACATACAGGTACATCTTCATCTTTCTTTTTTTTTTTAATGAAATCTCTTTGGTAAGGCCTTTTTTTCCCTCCTTTCCTTTTCTTTTTCTTTTTTTGGTGTTTGCTGATAAATGCATCTGTGACTGTAAAAATTCCTTATGATTGTGATATGGTTTCCTATCTTCAGTAGACTTCTTAACACAAAAGGCAATTCGCATTCTTTCCTGTATATACATGCATATTGGTGTGACATTGCGACTCATGATACCTTCAGCAGCTAATTTATGCTAATGGAAAGAAAGATTTGATTTACCATTGATAATTGATAGCCATTGTTGAATTGATTAAGTGTGCAATCCTTTTTCTTTCTTTTTTTAACTTCCATAGTTATTCATACATGAGATTGTTGGGCCAACTCAAGTTACATGCATCTGAAGCACTTGCTGTTGTCTGTGCAGCTCCCTGTTCCATATTGATGATACTTGTGTTTGTGTGGGATCGGCATAATTTTTCATGTTTGCAAGTATCAAAACGAAGATGTTTATTGTCACCTGTTTTACCTGCAGGGGACCAACATGCTTTCAAGTGTACTTCATGTCCAGCATCCTACTGCAAAGCAAGCTGTCATTACTGCTATTGATCTATTAGGTGATTTTTATTGATTTTTTTGGTTTTAAGCACCGCCTAGAGCCATCTAAGGTTCTTTTATGCTAGAGTTATGCTTGTGTCTCTCATTCCAACTATTGCAGGTTGACATGCCTGGACCATATATGGAAAAACCATATATGGAAACCTATAGTCTGCTCATTTTTTTCATTATACTTTAATACTACAATTTAGAGCATGAACTTTTGGATTTTCACAGTTGAAAATGCATAATGTTGAAGGTTGTGAGGCTTATCAATGATCAATACATGCTTTAGCAGACTAAATTTAATGTCTCATTGAAGTGCTGCTTATTCTTTTATTTATAAACTTGAAGGTAATTGCCATGTAACTTGGTGTAAATGTTCCTGATATGTTCTGCGGAATGGATCATGTCAGAAACAGAAGAACATAAACCTTGAGAAAGTTTTTTCAGGGCTAATAATGCTAATCCAAGCTTATATTGTGGTCTTGGGTATTTTTATATGTCAAATATATCAACCATTTCGACCTCCTTGAGTTTGCACAAGAAACTCGTGATATTGCAAAATTAACTGATTTGGGCCAGATCCTAGATTCATACTGTGATTAGACAAAAAGAAAAAAAAAGTGCAACTGGACACTGATGGTTTTTATTGTGGTCAATGCTTGCACATTTTATTTTGGTTGAGATTGAGGAGCTACTCTTCAGTTGATTATCATAAATCAATGAAGTTGGGTCATGATGTAGTTCTTGTTCTAAGCCGGGTGCCATATTAGTGTATGCTAAAATTTGAAAACAAATCTTGTATGACTTGCTTTCATTAACAC
This sequence comes from Puya raimondii, assembly GCA_016920855.1. Taxonomy (NCBI): domain Eukaryota; kingdom Viridiplantae; phylum Streptophyta; class Magnoliopsida; order Poales; family Bromeliaceae; genus Puya; species Puya raimondii. Next base: position 54,590,468 of record JABWPP010000050.1, on the reverse strand, counting down.
TAAAATGGACCTCATATTCATTAGCAAACTAAATGCCATAAGAGTTTTAAAAAAAAAAATTTGAAGCCAAGTGAAAGTGATATGATACATCTCCTAGTTGGCGCATGTGATGGGATATGGGAAGGTCTAAAAGCAAGGATTGACTCATTGTTTCTTGAGCTCGTGTAAGCAAGTTATCTGCTACATACATGTTGACCAGCTTGTTTGCACATGTAGTGTACTCCTGAATTCAGATAGACTTGTAATGGCTTGCATAATATGCTGTCTGCTATCCTTTATAAGACTAATTGGTTTTGATGCAAGTGTTTCTTTTGATTAGGCCGAGCTGTAATTAATGCTGCTGAAATGGGTGTCTTATTCCCGCTAAAACGAAGAGATCAATTGCTTGATTACGTACTTACTCTAATGGGTAGAGATGAAACTGATGATATTGTGGATTCAAGCATCGAGCATCTTCATACTCAAGTATGTGTGCAATTTGATTGATTGATTGATTTATTTCTCTTTGGCAATGTTTTGTGAAACCTGTTTGAGGCTTATTTCGCCTTTTGTCTCAAGGTTAGGCTCTCTTATTATGGCTTTTCTTGCTCATGGCTCTCATAGAATGATGAGCGTGTATTGCATAAGAACCATGCGACAAATAAAATTTTTAGAACGAATGTAAAACATCAAAAGAGTCATAATAGCGTTTGCTTAATTCCTTAGCAAGTGAAAAAGGAGATATATATTCTTTGCTGTTGGTCGACATTTCCACATGGACACAAATGTGAAAACATAAATTGGGAGGATATATGGAGTAACCAATGGCCTCCTATCTAGGTAACTAACCTAACAATGCCTGGTCTTTTTCAAAATTGAGCAAGTTACCCAAGGCTTATACAACTGAAATTGTCCTTTGGACATAGCATCTCATAGACTATAAATAGTTGTAAAGATATGTGAAGCTTATGCCCTGTGACTTGAGGCTTATGCCTTACCTCATGGGCGGTCTAAGTTTTGTGTTTTTGCCTTGTCCATATTGAACATTTCTTTCTAGCTTAGTGTCCAAATTTTTAAATTCATTTACTTGATAATCTTTTAATATGTTCTGCATTTTGTTCATTTAATGATCCTTCTCAGAGTCTTGCTTTAAGTGCTTGTACTACTTTGGTTTCAATAGAGCCAAGGTTACCAATGGAAACAAGAAATCGTGTCATGAAGGTACTAGATTTTTAATTACTTATGATTCTGCAGAAATGTGAGCAATCCTTTTTACTTCAGCATGTTTCATGATTTCATCAAACTTAAATTTCTATTATTTTTCCATCAGGCTACTTTAAGCTTTTTTGCTTTGCCAAATGAGCCTTCAGAAATAGTCGAACCACTAATAAGCAACCTCATCACCCTATTATGTGCCATTCTCTTAACAAGGTAATATTTTCTTAATGGTAACTTTAATAATTTATGGTGTAATGTCTTTCACCAGTTGTTCAACATTCCTATCTGTTCATTTTAAATCTATATTTTGTTTCCGTTGCACTATTGATGAATTTCTGCCCATATATCTACATTATTTAGCTTACTTTCTCATATCTTGTGAAACCTCTCAATCATGGTAGTGGGGTTCTTTTCTTGGATAATCATATTTTATTCTTATGTTAACCTTACGAGAAGACAACCAAATTGTTATAAAATTAGATATTTGAAGGTAAAATTATGAGAGAGATGGTTTATAAACAATTTAAGATATCATTTGAGCCATGAAGTGTGTTATAAAGGTTTAGGCATCATTTTTGCTAAGAAAAGCTGCATGAACTGACTACTTGTGAATACTGGGGGAACTTCTATTCAAAATTGTTGGTCAATTGATCTTATAAGCAGATCTATGAATATTGGCGATTTATTCATTTCACTGCAGTGGATCTGTCTAACAAATAGTTTATAACTAGACGGAAAATATAATTGTTGTGTGTTAACGATTAAGTTATGATTCTGCCAAAACCATTTCCATCACTGACAGGCTTAGCATCTTAAGCCTAAAAACATGTGCCTGGCTGAAGTAGGCTGGACATTGATATATTAATGTTGACACTCTGAAAATTTTAAAATGGGAGCTTTACCTAATGGACTAAAAATTGATAATTCTTGCAGACTAGGGCCAAGCATAGGATGAACTAATCTCTCTTGCTATTAGATATGTCATACACCAAACACACTAATATAAGTTAGCTTGTTGGGCCTAAACCACTTGGTGCAAAATGTTTAAGCCAAAAGTATATTAGTACCCTTCTACTTACATACCCAAGCAGCTTCACATTACTCTGCAATATGGGATTATTTGGCTTATGACAATCTCCCCCTGTTCAGACCATGACATCCTCGTCAGGCTGGTACAAACACAGTTTAGGACCACTAAGCAGTGTGGGTTCTAGAGGTGACTCCTATAGGTTTAGGGGGGGGGGGGCGGGGGGGGGGGGGGGGGGGGGGGGGGGGGGGGGGGTTCTACCATGGTGTAGTACCTTGTCCTGCATATCACTTAGTTCCAAACTTCAGTTGGTAACCTGCTTTGATTCCAAATTGTCACATGCCAACCACCACCTACTAGTATAAGTAGCTTGTTGGGCCTAAACCACTTGGCCCAGAATGCTTAAACCTAAGTAATTCATTCTAGTTCCCAAGTTGCTTCCCATCAATTTTCAATATATGATTATTTTAGTTTTGACAGATGGCTCCGTTAGGGTATCTTAACATCGATGCAGGTAAATACTGAAAAAACATCTGAACGTTATGGAGGCAATGGAGTTGCAAGATAGTTACTGTCTTGCAGAACGACTTATGAAGCCATTTTATGCTTTACTAATTCTTTCTTTTTAAGGCTAGTGTCCTTCTTTCTTCAGGTTTAACATTGATGCTTGCCTATTTCTAAAATCGTTTATGTTCTTAACGTGTTTTAATGCTTTAAAAGTGATTTGCATTTGACCTGCTGTCACTGTGAAGTATGGATGTTTTGGGTTTCGTTGCTTTGTGTCTTGTAATTATATAACCAAATGCTTATTGAATGCATCAAGCAAGTTAATATTAATGCTTTATACGCTTATCCTCAATGAATCTGCTGAATAAATCTGCCATGATCAGCGGTGAAGATGGTCGTAGTAGAGCAGAGCAGCTGTTACATATTCTTAGACAATTGGATTGCTATGTTTCCTGCCCTGTTGAACATCAAAGAAGAAGAGGCTGTGTTGCTGCATATGAGATGCTAATGAAATTTCGTGCTCTTTGTTCTGGTGGGATTTGTGGGCTTGGATGCCACTCAAGTTGCACACACAGCAAGCAAGTAGATCGAGGGGTTCAGAGGAACTTTTCAAACTTACCATGTATGACAATTACCTATGCTCGATACACCTAATACGATTATCTTCTGATTCATGGCTTCTCCTGCAGCTGCATTCGTATTGCCAAATCGGGATTCCTTGAGTCTAGGAGAGAGAGTCATAGCGTACCTTCCGCGTTGTGCAGATACTAGTACTGAAGTTAGAAAGGTAGCAGTTCAGGTCAGTGCAAAAATAATAGGAACTAAAAATTTGTTGATTTATGGCACTGTGATTGTATTACCAAAAAAATTACGTTGAATTTGAAAAATGTTGGTTCTGCAGATTGTATGCCTTTTTTTCAGCATCTCCTTGTCACTTCCAAAGCTTGCATCCGGAAGTGTCATTGATCTTGAGATGTCATATGCTGCATTGTCCTCCCTCGAAGATGTAATCGCTATTCTCAGAAGGGTGAGTGTACTGTCTTACGGTTGTGGTAGATTTCTCTTATAACTAGTGTGTCGATTAAACCCTTCTCTTTTTCTATATAGGATGCATCTATTGATCAGTCAGAAGTCTTTAATAGGGTCGTCTCTTCTGTCTGTGTTTTACTAACAAAAGACGAGGTAACCCTTTTCGTAAAGTTTGTATTGTACTGAATGTTTGTCTCCATTGATCTTAGTATCTCCCTAATCTATCTGTTGAACAGCTAGTTGTCTTGTTACACTCCTGCACTACTGCCGTATGTGATAAGATCAAACAGTCAGCAGATGGTGCTATTCAAGCTGTAACTGAATTCATCACTAAAAGGGGCAAGGAGTTAAATGAATCCGATGTTGCAAGGTGCGGCCACCTGGTATATTAATAGATGTAAATATGTCATTCTGAGCAATCCGTTATGCAATTTCTGATAACGAATTCATCTATTGGTATAGGACAACACAATCTTTACTCTCTGCTGCTGTCAGTGTTACGGACAAACATATTCGTCAAGAAGTTCTCTATACCGTATCCAGTGTTCATTTTTCTCTGCAGAGTTTATCATGCTATCTCATGTTCTAAATTTACCTGTGTTATGTTTTAGTGCTGACCTTGTATAATTTATAGGTTCCTTGGTCCTTTTCCTTAATACTACCAGATATCTTGCTTGGCAGAGAGTACAAATCATAGTGTTGTCTTTATTGAAGTTCTGGTGGCTGCGGGGCGGGATCTAGTTACAAAGGATATATCAAGAATTCGTGGTGGTTGGCCAATGCTGGATGCCTTCTACGTGGGTATTTTGGCATATACATTTCTATTACATATGCATAGATATAACATACTGCACACTGTTTAAGTCATAGCAGAATATCATGCTTGCTCTTTAGGTTTAGTCAAGAGGAAGTCTGTATACTGAACACAGAATTTTGGCAGCCTTATATTTGTATGAGTTCTTCAAAAACGTTTAGTAATACAGTTAGCTTAAGAGTAACTGAAGTCTTATGGTTTACGCATATGAAAGTAAAGTAAAAAACTGTTAGTTATTTGCATCTACAGACACCCACTAGAGCTGTGTGACATTTGAAACTAGATGAATAATATTGTGTCCGTCGATTCTATAGCAGCAACCTATTTGGGAAAAAAACATGATAAATTAACTAAACAATTGCTCAGCACTTCTGATGCAGCTATTTATTCCTGCAAGTATAATTTGTAAGGTAGAATTACTAGCATATCCAGTTGGTTTCTTGAATCTCTAACAAACTTGTGTCGGCCTTAGCAGTGAGCAAGGAACATTTAGACAATAGAATAATTCAATAAACTGATAGGGTAGCGAACCTGCCTTCTTTAATGCTTTGAAACCCTAATCTAACTAGGAAGTCGAAACTCTTCTTACTAGTAATAAGAGCGTTAACATTTTAATTCGTGATTACATATATGATCTAGTTAGTTCTCCGTGGAATTCATGTTGAAGGAACTAGATGTTAGGAGGGTCGTCATCTGAAGATATGGATAACATTATTATTTAGCAACATATTATTGGTCCTTGCTCTCATGAGACGTGTAATAGCCAAGTAACCCACTTGTATTAAGCAACTTGTTGAGACTAAACCACTGGCCCAAAAGTGCCAAGTTACCGTACTAATGTGCCGGCTCTTATATACTTAACTATTGTGTCCACACTATGCAATGTGGTATACTGGGCAATCCTGACCTGACATTTATGTGCTTTGATCCTTTTATCTTTCGTTGATCTTAAGTAGTCCATGTGTCTGGATATGTTGTTGAATATTCTTCTGCATCTTGTAGGAACTGCAGATTGGCCAAATAGGATGCTGTAATGTTATTATTTTTCAGCTACTATCTTTTATTTCCTAATTTTTAATTAATATTATTTCCCATGATTTTGCTTTTAGTTATGCAATTACTAGTAGTGGAAGCAAATGCCTATGATGCACGCTTACACATATTTTGCACATAAAATGTGCAAATCTTCTTACAACTATTGGAACTTTACTTTCCTTGATAAAAATTGAGAAATGTTAAATTATCTTAATGAAGCATATGATGCATTGATATAGATCCATAGTCATATCAGCATGATCTATGAACCTGTACAAATATAAGCCAGGTAACCGGAAACTGTCCTTGACTAGGAGATGAGTACTTAAGGTGTGAGATTTTATAAATGTTATTAACAAAAAAGCAGGAAACAATCTAATGAGGTAAAATCTGTGAGAATGCAACTTAAAGCTGGGGTTAGAAGAATATTTTTTCAGTTAAGAGACCTATTTCACCATGTTTTATTATAATTTTTTCTGTCACGCTAGCTTCTTGCCTTGGTTGAAACTTCCATCTCCTTGAAAAGTCGACTGCTTCGATCTACTGGCGGTTTTGATTTAAATCTAGGGTAAAGTTGTAGTTTCATGTAAAAAAGCCCATCTTTGAGAGTTTAGACAGAATAATTTTTCTATGAAAACTTCTCTTTTTGTGATATTTTGTTTTGTTGGTCCCAACTTCGATTATATAATATTAATTTTTTTGGCATTCTTCCTCTACTTATTTTCTTTGTTCATTCTTTATTTGCCTTCCCTGTTAAAATGGGGTGTGATTCTGATGGCTCTTCTTCACATCATTGGCTTTAGGCATTCTCCCAGCATGCAGTTCTCTCAATAAAGTTTCTGGAGTATATTGTATCCGTGCTTAATAGAACACCTACTTCAAACAACGACGTGGAGAAAGGAGAAGCGAGTAATGAGTCATCCAGTGATGAAAATATTCAGCAAGCAGCTATTCTTGCTGTCAATGCGTTCTTCAGGTTCCTATATGGACTCCGCAATTATATGAAAATTATTGCTTGAAGATTTTTCCTCTTTGCATATGCTTATAAAATCTTTTGTAAAACTGTTGAAAATTGTTGAATATAAATATTAAAAACACTGTTCTCTGTAAGCTTAAGCTATTGGAGAAAAGCGGTTGTTTCACATAATTTAACATGATATCAGAGCAGGAGGTCCTAACTTTGAATCCCACCAGGCTTCTAGCTTTATTACTTTTCTCCCATTTAATTTAAGTTCAGGTCTTGGATCTATCAAAATGTTTTGGCCCAGACATGAGGGGGAGTGTTGAATATAAATATTAAAAACGTCATTCTCTGGAAGCTTAAGCAATTGGAGAAAAGCAGTCGTTCACATAATTTAACAAAAACATTCCTTTCTTACAGAGGCGGTGGTAAGATGGGGAAGAAAGCAGTTGAACATAGTTATTCTTCTGTTCTTTCTGCACTTATAATTCAACTTGGAAGCCGTCATGGTGTTTCTGGATATGGACAACAGGAATATTATAGGTGAACTTACAATAAGCTTCCAAGATTTCATTTTGGTTGGCTTTCTAACGTGGTTGATTGACTAATAATATGGAAATTCTTCTGTTATTGTACTCTGCAGATCACTGTTGACTGCTTTTCAGTCATTTTGTGATTGTGTTGGGGATATTGAAATGGGAAAGGTTGCAGTTTCTGAATTCCTGGACATGTTGCCTTTAAATTATAGAATGCAGCTATATCATATATAATGTTTGTTCTTGTGTAGATTTTGGCTAGAGATGGAGAACAGACCGAAAAAGAGAAGTGGGTCGAACTTATTCAAGAGATTGCATGTTGTACCTCAATAAAGAGGCCTAAAGAGGTAATTAGTTGAGATGTTGTGGTTTCTGTTCCCTTTACATCTTGTCAAGAGCTCTTTTAGGCAGCCTAATTAATAGGATCTCTTAAATAAAACTTTGGTTTTATACTGTTTTTGTGTTTCAGGAAACTATAACAATTCCATTGAAACATATCACATACAGCATACCTTTTTGCCATTTACTAGAACCTCTTTTTAGGGTATTTCACAATTTTTTTGAGGTTTACATTTGGTACAGTTGAAACTGTAACATTGGTTGATGTTCTCTGCCCGAATGATATTGCACTCATAATTGTCAAAAAACTTATCTGAGGTGATGACACATGGAGACACTCTCAACTAAGCCTTTAAAATAGATTTGCCAACTTAATTTTTTGATTGCCTGTTAATGTTTGATCTATTTGATTTCAATTATCCCAGTAAGCTTAATTAGAGATTTGCTACATTTATCAGTTCTGTGAGTTTAAACATTAACTGCTAACAGAACCAATAGTTCAGTTTGCTGAAAAGTGGGTATAACTGTTAAATTTAACAGAATCAACATGAAATTTAGCAAAATCCCTATTAAACTGGATGGAACAACTCAATTTAAAGCAATCAAAAGTTGAGGGGGTTCAATTGGAACAAAATAAAGTTGGAGGGTCTATTTCACAATGGCTTATAGGAAGTCTACTTTACATCTTGACCTTTTTTAAAATTGTTTATTCTAACTTTATTATGTTATGCTCTCCGTATCGTCGAGCAGCTTCAAGATGCATTTGGTATTGTAAAATAAACAATCATCTGAAGCGAATTGCATTGCTGCATAGAAATATTCAGCATCTATTATCCATGATATAAGTATCACATGATCCTGTTTATTTTTCCTACTTTTCTATCTAATGTTAAGTGCTTTCTATATCTCAAATGTGCTCATTTGTTTGTTTAGTTACCTTCCTTGCTGACCTTTTTTGTAAGATATGCAGGTTCTCCTATTCGCTTTTATTTGTGTTTGGGAACATGTACCTAGTTGCCTTCATTTTTTTAAACATGTGTATTGGTTGTCACTTTATTTTACTTAAACCGTGTAGGTCTCACCGACCTGTACGATTCTGCGCAAGGCCCTACATAGGAATCAAATATTTCAAAGGGAGGCTGCTGCTGCAGCATTATCTGAGTTCATTCGTCACAGGTAAAATTTGGTCTGTCTTGTTTGTAATTCTCTGTTTTGAAGTACAGTTTTATCTTGCTAACATATTTTTTTTCCTTGCTAAAGAGGCCGCAATGTAACATTTTCTGGCACTGATTTATGGCCATAAGATCTCTGCTCTTTCTGAATATGTTTTCGGTCCAATTTCTCTTTCTTTCTGAGTGAAGGAAACTGGAGTACATGTTCTCATTAACTCTTTCCACATCTTTATTTCTTATATTGATTCTTTTGGAAACTCTGGAATTCTCTATATTGTTTTTAAATTGCTCGAGACCGATTAGTGTATGTTGGAACCTTGAACTTATGTTTCTGCCATTCTCTTGAGTATTACTAGTTTCATTTTTCTTATATGAAGTTCCTCTGAAAATTTTATCACTTTAAAACTTTCTCACTAAATGACTCTCTAGGTATTCATAATCTGGAGGCTTTTTATACACCAATACCATTGCTTCTCCTTGCTGGTGACTCTTTTCCCCCCTTAAAAACAGTTTTCATTTACATGCAGTAATGTCGATCCTTCCTTGCTGGAGCATATGGTAGAGGCTATGTGCCTGCATGTCTCAGATGAGTCACCAATTGTGCGGAGTCTTTGTTTGCGGGGACTAGTACAGGTTTTTAACATATCTCTTCTTGGCACATTAACTACAATCTCATTTTAGTTCACTTTGCGCTCTCGCTACATACCATATTTTTCTACGAATCACATTTCTTAAAGACAAAATTTTAGTGAACCTAAATGATAATTCAAGATATTGATGTATACAGTTCTTTATTTTTACGTGAATGCCATTTTCTCTTTGATCTTCAATTTGATAAATTGTGCAGAACCTTACGGCTATTCTTGTGTTCAACCACTTGTTATTGTGACTTGGTGAGCAATAATTATATCCTAGAACAGATTTTCGTCTTTCATGCTAGTCGCATGAGCTGGCACATACCATTTCAAGTCAGCATGGCACCATATGGCCCCGTGCTGACTGCATGCCTCAGAAACCTCCTTTCTTCACCTTTTTCAAGAAAAAGAGTTCCAAAATTCTTTCCAAGCACTTTATTCTGCAATTCATGCAAATGCAAAATTCGATTTGGTCAAATCGTTGTTTTAGTTCGGGAAGATTGCTTTTTCAAATTTATAACCATCAGCTTCCATGAAATCAAGCAGCTTCTGTAGAGTTTATAACATTAATGATAAAAAATGGTTACATGATTAAATCTTTCAGATTTGTTGAAAACTTTGTCATTTGCATTAGCGATTTTAATTAAATTAAGGCTTGCTTTTGAAATTTGTTTTTTGCCCCAAACTTTAATTTGTAATTTAATGGACTCTAGTATGTCAGCTTCAATTCTTATCTAAATATATTTGTTTAAGAAGCAATTCAATGAATTGAGTGGATTCTTGAAAACATAGTGCCAAGATGTATCATTCAAAGGTAGCATGTCAGTAGCACGGTTGGCCATGCTGCATTTCGACATGATACAAACTGCAGCAGTACTATGCAGGCAAGGTGGTTGCACACTTACCATTCCATGGCAGGCAGTACAGCAATCCTTGTATCCTAGCTTATCCTTTTTGTGAATACGACTTAAGAGTAGCTAGTTGTTTGTATAATTCAAATTTCAAAATTCGGAATAAGAGAGCTACTACTGTACCGATCAGAATTTTCTATTATTTATTTGCATATGAGCAGACAATATGAGAATATAAGATTTTTTTTTCCCCCTTTACTGTTAGCCAACTGTATCAGCTATACGATGCCTTTACCATGATATGCTTAATTTTTCAAGCGTCTGATATAATGCATCTCAGGTACCTGATAGTCATATGCCTAGATACATCCCACAAGTTCTTAGTGTAATAGTAGCCTTACTGGAAGATCCTGATGAATCAGTTCAATTAACTGCAGTTCAATGCTTATTAACTGTAAGTTTTTCTTTTCCTTTAATAAGACTAACTTTAGTTTCCTCTAACAAAGAAAATTATCCGATTTGAATTATGGTCTATATCTGTACACTTCTGCTGCATGTAGGTTCTTAATTCATCGCCAAAAGATGCTGTTGATCCCATTTTGATAAATCTCTCTGTACGGTTACGGAATATTCAGGTGATGTCTCTTTGAATATAAAGCGATTGTCTCATACTTGTATATACCAGTTTAAAGGTCGAAGTTTTGTAGCACAAATTGAAGAAGAAAATTGAGTTTGTCTATCAAGACATAATTGCAATTTTTACTTCTGAAAACATCTTAAAAAAAGTGTAAATATTGGTATCCTTGCCTCATTTTATAATTATGATTCATCTTTCCATGATATGACTGTTCTTGGCTTTATGGATGATAGAATTCATCAAAAGGGTGTATAAGTTGATCCATATGTAACTTTAGACCTAGCTATCTTTCTCTTTCTGCTCCATCCATTTTTTTTAATTAATTTTTTATTTGATTCTTTGCTGTTCCGACGTTTCTTGTATGAGGAATAAGCAGCACTTTAATGGGGGGTTATTGATGTAATTGTTTGATGACAGATATCAATGAATACGAAATTGCGGTCTAACGCTTTTGCAGCTTATGGAGCGCTAAGTAACTATGGAGTAGGTTCACAACACCAGTCTTTTCTTGAGCAGGTATTGCATATCATCAGTCATCATCAATTAATTGCAATCTATTTGGTCAGACTAGGGTAAGTCATTTTCTTTTTTAAATGGTGTTGTGGTCTATCGTGACTATTAAAATGGATCATTATTGACCTCGGAAAATGATAAAGCAACCTACTGTAATTTTTTAATGTTACTTTTCTATATTGGTGACATTTATTTTTGTATAGTGATGGACATAAGTTATATCACATACAGCAGTTGTCTGTAACATTGTTATTGCGATCATTTTAACTTCCTGTGACTCCAATAGTCTGGTCATTGTCTTTCATTTTGGGGCTTTACATTTCAATTTTCTATTTGAAAGAATTGAATATTTGTCTCAAAAGATCTGCAATTTTGATATGTAATCTCTTGCAACTAATGTCCTTGGTCTGGAAATTTCCTTCAATTTTACATGATGGTAATGATCATTACTGCATTTTGACCGAACTAGGCATATAATTTCTTAAATCCTTTTTCTATTGAAGGCGACAACATATATAGAGCTCATGCTGCCCACCACATCTCACTCTTCATGTGTTACAGGTTCATGCCACCCTTCCTCGTCTGATCCTCCATCTTCATGATGATGACCTAAATGTTCGCCTTGCATGCCGGGTAAAGATATTCACCTTGCTATCTTTTTCCATCCTATTTTAATGCAAGCATTGACAAACCTGTATGTTTCTGTTCAAACAGAATACATTTAAACAACTGGCTCCTTTGATGGAAGTAGCCGGCTTGTCTTCCCTCCTCAATAAACAGTATTTCACCTCTGACCGCCGGTTTGTATTGGAGTTTCTGATCATTATACTTGTCAAAATTATAAGAACTTGGAATATCAAACATGAAGAAAGTTCTTTTAATGTGAACAGAAGTGACTATGAGGATTTCATTAGGGACCTAGCAAAACAACTCTGCCAACTTTCGGCTGCCAGAGTTGATAGCTATTTAGAGTCTGCAATCCAGGTTATCTTTCACTGTACCTTTTCTACTAACATACAATTTACTAGAACACAAAAATGTCAATCGTTACTTGCATTTTTTTTTCCCCCCCTGCCAGGCATTTGATGCACCTTGGCCAGTGATAGAAGCGAATGCCATTTGCTTCTCCAGCTGCATGTTGTCGCTTTTAGACGATCAGCCCTCATTGGCTCCTTATTTCTCCCAGGTTTATTTCTTGCTTCTTGCAAAAATTAAACCTAGGTTATACCCCGTAAAAATTGCAATTTTCAATGCCCCCTTGAAGTATATGGCTATGTATTGCCATTTAAACAATAATACTTCATTACTTTGCCTGCTTCCATCAGCGCTCCTTTTGCTGTTCCTTTCGCGAGGCATATCACTTTGCTTATAATCAATAGGGTAAACTCATGTTTTAATACTCTAGGGTGGCCAAGTGAAAATGATGATACTTAGCACTTTGAGCCCTTTTTTTCCTGGATCATCATACAAAAAGCTGAGGTATTTATTCATCAGGTATTTGCTACTTTGGTGGGTAAAGTGAGTCGGTCACCAGATGCAGTTGTCCGCGCAGCATGCTTTTCTGCGTTGGGCCTTTTAGTTAAAACGGCCAATCCTCTTATTTCTTTATCAGCATCACAACAACTCGATCGAATCGATTCATCAAGAAATTCGCAAGATTCAGACCCGAATGCAAAGCCACCAGCTCAAGTACAGGAAGAGGAATCAGCTAAGGATCCATGAAGTGCTTCAAGAAGGATACAGAACAGAATCATTTTCGGGTATTTCGGGATCCAGATTTTACTTGCTAGTGTTAACTGTGGTGTAGTCTATGTGCTTATATCCCTTACTTTATATGTTTTTTTATATGTACATGTGTATGTACAGTAGGTGTACAGCTGACACTCTTATCTTTTCCTCTTTTCTGTTTCCGTAAACATTCGTTGCTTGTAAAATGTGCCATGGACAAAATAATCTGATGAATTTGTTAGTGTAAGAGGTATATTGGCATATCCGTGTCTTTTATGAATTCAATTCAATTGACATCATAAAATACATAGCTTGTAATTTTCTTATTGAGGGAGAGCTCTACATTTTGTTTTACTTCTTCATCAATGGTGATATTACTAGATCAAGATAGTAGTGGATCTTCGATAATTTAAAATACATGTAATGATGACATTTCACAAGTCAAAAGCTGCATATTTTACATGTAAATAAGTAATTAAAAATTTGAATCATGATCGGAAGCTTTGTTGATGCCTTGGAATTTCAATTGTTTGATTGAATTGTTTCCTAAATGTGATTAATGGCATCAGGATTATCTAGAATATAATGGTTTGAGTGCATCAGTTTCTGTATGCGGTGATTATCTGAGAACTTACTTTAATTCCATGAAGCAGGTTTCTTATGAGGTTTTGCTTGAGAGCTCTTGCTATACTAGCTCTCTGTTTCGTATAGGCATCATAATGTTTGGCACATTTGACAGTCAGTCAAACCGCCTCAATTCCGTCAGTAATTTCCCTCTACCAAGGGCTGTTTGGAAATTTTAGAATTTAGTTTAGTTTTTTTAATTTTTTAATTAAGGCTATGTTTGGTTGGGGGGTTAAGGGTGGAATAAAGGGTTTATTCCACTTTTATCCTCCAAATACAAAAAAAAATTAGTGGGAACACTAATTTCTACCTTAACGGACTATTCTAGGATAGCCCGTTAAGGGGTGGGAACTCCAAGGTGGAACAAGCTGGGATAACCCAGCTTGTTCCACCCGTGAAGAGAGAGAGAGAGAGAGAGAGAGAGAGAGAGAGAATTTTTAATTTATTATAAAATTTAAATTTCGTAAGTTCAAAAATTAAAATTTTTAATTTTTAAAATTACAAAATTTAAAATTAATTTTTAAATTATTTAATTTTAAAATTTAAATTTTGATATTTGATATTTTTTTATATTTAGAATTTGATGTTTTATATTTTTAGATTAAAATTTCATCTTAAATTTAAAGTTTAAAATTTTTAAATTTAAAATTTTTAAAATTGTACATTTGAGATTTTAAAATTTTAAATTTAAATTTTAATTTTTTAAATTTAAAAGTTTATATTTTAAATTTTAAAATATAAATATAAAATATAAAAATTCAAATTCTAATATAAAGAAAGGGATAATATCATTATTTTTTATTTATAACTACCCACTTTAATTCTTATTTCATCTTACATAACCAAACGCTATTTTTCTTATTCTCAGAAATAATTCAATTTTCATCCAAACGCAAAATTGATCTAATCCCCGCTTATACCTTAATTTATACATATCCCTGGAATAGCCACTTTTTGCTTATCCCCGAACCAAACGATACCTTAATGTTATGACGTTTGTTCAAAATGATGCGAACCAAATTCTATTATCATGGTGTGACCAAATACCCTACGTACATTCAAGGAGCACATGCAAGTATCTAATATTAACAATAGGAAAGTAGAAATATGTGGGGGAAAAAGAAAAATTAGAAAGTGCACTTCTATAAAGAAGGCATTCATTGCTGTTATTCTTATCCTCCAAAGCAGAAGAAAAATATTTGTTTAGTAAAATATTCTTCTATGAAGCAAATTGTGGGAGTAAGGGGAGTAAGGCATCTACCGTGTAAGACACCTCACAAACCAACTGCACGACTAATATCAGATAGTTGAATAAATTGTTTAGGCGAAGAGATGATGATGGAAAATTTATGTGGTACCTTATTGGCCAGTTACATATTGTGTACGGTTTGAAACATTACAAAATTAGCTCCTGTTTGGAATCTTACAAAAATGAAGTATTTGTTATAAAAGGTGCTGTTGATAGTATTGTAGTCGGACTCTCTCTTTCTATATATATATATATATAAATGAGGCTACTATACTATCTATGATACTGAAGCTTCGGTATTATAGTCTCGTTTTCGATTTTAGGATGTTCAAATCAACTATCCATACTGTTATATATAATTTAAAATATATAAAGTTATTAAAAATAAAATTTTAATTTTTTTCGACATTATTTACTTAGTAAGTAAATCATGTCAAGGATGCTGACCTTGATCTAGACAGTTTAAAATATTATTTATCAAAATTTGAATAAATTTAGATTCTTCTACACGGTTAAACTACAAACTCGCCATAATAGCCATTAAAAATTGACAATTTTGAAATAATTTGATCACAAAGTAAACTACATCGAAAAAAATTAAAATTTTATTCCTAAAAGCTTCAAATATCCTAGATCAATTTTAACGGTGTGTATCGTTAATTTGAACATTCTAAAGTTGAAAATAAAACTACAGTACCGAAATTTTGGTACTATAGATGTTATAGGAGCCTAGCATTATATATATAAATCCCAAAGAGCCATTTGGATGTCTTTTGCAGAAATACTAACTATAACAAACATTCTCATGCCTACATAAATTGGAATAAAACGTAAAAAATTAAACTAATGAAATGTTAGAGTAAAGTTTGAAACGATAGCGTATAAGGGCAAATATCTTATACATAGTTTATATAGTTTGGTAACGTGGTGGATAAAAATATTATTTTTATACTATAAAAGTGCTAAATTTAAAACTAGTTTCAATCTTTTCTCCTTCAATATTTTAAAGTTGCGGTTGCAACCACCACCAGAATCAATTTCCTGACTCCTATCTTTGTTCTCCAATTGGCCTGAGATCATCATCACATCTCTATCTCTTTCTCTCTCTCTCTCTCTCTAAATTATTGGATGAACCGCAGTGTATAGGCAGGTTCTGCAAAAGCTGGAACCGAAGTTATTGCACAAACAAAATAATTGATATCTTCGGAGCAATATCTGACTGTTATCAGAGCACATACATTATATCAAACCATATTTTGAACTTTTTTACTTTGATAATAGTAAATATTTCTCCCGCGATATTAGTTGCCTACCTTAATCTAAATATAAAATTTATAATATTTAAAAGAATGATATGTTAAACATCACACTCTGTCATTACTTTTTGTTTTCAATGTAGGCACTATTGCACCACATGAGGAGTGCAAGACTACAATTATCTAATATGTCGAGGACACAAATTTTTTTTTTCCTGAGGCTAAGAGAAGACAAATGAAAAATCTTCTATTCGTGTGGCAAATATTTGAGTGGGCATTAGGTTTGAAGATAAACTAAGTACAAGTTTGAGCTCTTCTACCTGGGGAGAGATGTTCGTCTCGGTGAGAGATTAACTGAGAGCTTAGAATATAAATTAGGGACTTTTCCGATCCGCTATCTCAGATTTTCCCTCTCGAGTGAGTGGCTCCGAAAGGAGGATTGGTGGACCATTATACGAAAAATAGAAAAACGGATTGAAAGGTGGCAACCTAACCTTCTTTCACAAGGAGGCAGACTTCTCCTTATGAACGCCCAAATAAATTTTACGGCACATTGAAGCCCTCTGGAGTGCCTTTTTTTGAAAGGGAGGGACTGTTGTTGTTGGGGGACACTATCTGATACGTTGGAAGTCGGTGTGTAGAGGCAGAAAGGAGGGAGGACTAGATATTAAGAATTTAGAGAACATTAATGTTGCTTTATTAGTGCAATGGTGGTGGAGATTTCTCTCTGATTCGACCAATCAGTGGGGATTCCTAATCGAAAACTTATACTACGCTCAGAGGAGACTACTTAGAGAAGGGGTTTCATTCATGCCCTACTCGCAATGGTGGCGGAGTATTTTAGTAACTAGAGATGAGCTTTTGGGGCTACTAAGCATACGAAACTTTTTAATTATAAGAATAAACATCAAAACTTTTATTTATAAAACTAGGTCTAAATGGTGAATCATCACCGCTTTCTAAAGCGGTAACTATTCTCCACTTTTACATCAGAACTTCGAAAAATATATAGTATTTAACTTTAACAATAATTTTAATATTTTAAAGAAAGAGGTAAATAATTTACCGCATTTAAAAAGTGGTAATTCAATCACCATATAAACCTAGTTTTATAAACAACTTTTTTACCAAATTATTTATATAATTATAATATTTTTTAAGCCTATTAATAAAAAAAATTACTAGAGATATTTTAAGTGCGGAGTTACATACTCAATTGGAGACGGTCATAAAATGAGCTTTTGGTCTGACCTATGGTGCGGCAGCTCCTCTCTACGGTCCCTGTACCCTCGCATCTTTAACGAAGTGGCGAGTAAAAATTACAGGGTAAGAGATTGTTTCGGAGGTAACGGAAGAAAGTGGCATAATATATTGACAGGTTTTGTCCCAAGCTCGCAGAATGATAGAGAATTGTTCATGGAGTTAAAGGAGTCGGTTTCTGATATCACGTTGTACAATAGAAATGATGAAGTAAAATGGAGATGGGCCATGTCCGAAAAGTTCTCAGTCAAATTGCTATATAACTTCCTACAAGACGGTAGAGTTAAAAATAGGAGTTTCATTCAACTGTGGAAGATCAGCATCCCACTGAAAGTTAAAAGTTTCATCTGGTTAGTTTTGAAACGAAAGGTGTTAACAGTTAATAATCTACAGAAAAGGAGGTGGCGGGGAGAGGAGGGATGTGTTCTATGTATGGAAGAGCCCGAGATGATTGATCACCTTTTTGCAGTATTCGAAACTACTAAATTTTTGTTGAAGGGTTTGTTACCTAATAAGAGGATCATACATAATGCATCTTAGCTGATAGGCTTCGAAAGTGAGCCGGCTCAAAAGTGGCACCATAAGGGGAAGAGAGTTAAAGACAATTGCCGTTACATGCTGGGTTATTTGGTCGGAGTGAATGGAAGAGTATTCGAGACCACGACAAAGGTTGGTGGAGGCCCGTTCTTGCCCCCCTAAAGAGGCTTGGATGCCTCACTTTGTAACTAAATTCACCTCCTAAATAAATGAAGCGGTAGCATGTTATTATTTTCTCAAAAAAAATATATAAGCTCTATTTGGATGCATGAATATATTATACAGTATATTATCTTAACTTCAGAAATTTGTATAGTTGGAAGATTAGAAGTCCGGTCCTTATGTCAATTTTTTAGAATAAGATAAATCACCTTGTAGCTAAAATATGTTATCCTATCAAATTATAAACAGTAAGACCTTTCGACTCTGTTTAGATGCATGAATATCTTGTTAGGTTTTTTTTTTTAATTTATTCGAAAAATTTATACATTTGATTGATAAGAAGTGTGCTCATATAGTTAAATTGAATATTATATTCGCTCTTCAAGTCATTATTTAGGATAAGATAAATCACCTCATAGGTAAAGTATGCTATTTTACCAAATCATAGATAGTAAAACCTTTGAAGGAGCAAAAATTATACTATTTTCTTACAATTATACTAGAAAATTCTTATCACTTATTACGACATTCAACAGAGCTTTCGAGAAGTAAAAATCAAACTTCCTACCTACAATCATACTAGAAAACCCTTATACCAAATAAGTTATCCCTATTGCGACATCCAAACAGAGCCATAATGAGTTATAGATTTTTTTGACAACGATCTCACTCAATACTTCATATTAAGATTTTCAGAGATTACGAAAGTCTTAAGTTCAGAAACGCTACTTGTAAACTCCATTTGAAATTTTTATATAAAAAAAGAAGAAGAAAGTGTCCATAAGATTAGTGTGAAGATACTAGGTTTCGAATAAATAAAGTATAAAATTTGCACTTATTTTTTGGGTATACAAATAGCAATGCTCCTCGCTTTGAATATGTGTATACGCCACAGTCCATGAAATACTTTTTATACTCCTGGTAGTACCCCAAAGAGGGAAAAAAATCTAGAATACACCTTATATATTGCTGACGTGGCGTCCCCAACCAATGGGATCGTCTCCCTTGGATTGATACGTCCCATCATGATTAATAAAAAATATTTTTATTATACTTTCTCTTAAATAAAAAAAATAAGATTGGCTTGTTACTGATGATGTGATGCAAGTGTGACACAGTAGACTCCCTCCCAAAGAGGAACATAAAGCAATGGCATCCTTCGAGTAAACCACTCGGGATATCCAAATATGCCGAGAATAAAGTTGTGGCTTCAGCATAATGTTTTGTGCTCGCCGCATATGCTCGGAAGATACCATCTCGCTCCCTCTTCCTCTCTCTCTAGATTTTGCCAGCACTCGGAGCATACATAAACTCCGTACACCATATCTAATATTAGATGATTAATATCTTAAATTCAAAATCTAAAGACACTACACAAGAATTATTACTCTGAAAGCCGACTATCTAAATATATAAGTAGTTCCAAAATCAGCAATAAAGAAAGCCATTTTATGTCCAAAGTTTATAATTTTTAGGAAAATGCTAGTCAACCCCAACTCTTAGATGGGTAGGAGTGTATATTCTACACCCAAAATGAATATATCCCTAGCTAGGGGTTGCAATTCAGCTCGCTGTTTGCGAGCCAGCTCGTGTTCGGCTCGAAATGAGCTCGAGATCGAATTGCTCGTTTAGTAAACGAGCCGAACACGAGCGAAAATTTTCAGCTCGTTTAATAAACGAGCCGAACACGAGCTGGGGTCAGCTCGCTCGTGTTCGGCTCGATAACAGCTCGAATATATATATTTTATATTTATATATATAAATAAATAATTATATATTATATAATATAAATTTTTGTTATTTGATTTTTTGCCCAACCTAAATATAAAGCCCAACTCAATTATAAAATGATTCATTTATATGTAAAATTTCAACCATTAGATCAAAATGTAATAGGTAAGATCTTATAAATATATTTTCTATATATATTCTTTCTAATCTTTTTAAACTCTTATTCATGAGCCGGCTCGTATTCGGCTTGTGTTCGGCTCGTTAATAAACGAGCCGAACACGAGCCGAATTTTTCGGCTCGATACTTAAACGAGCCAGCTCGTGCACGAGCCGACCCCAGCTCGCTCGTGTTCGGCTCGTTGACACCCCTATCCCTAGCATTGCTCTAATTTTTAAGAGCTTTTTTGCATTTAGCCCCCTCAAGACTTCTTTTTTTACGAATAACCCTAATAAAATTATATTTGTATAAATAGCCCCTCCTTGCCATGCGAGCGTCTCGGTGGCGTTTTTAAGTTGAGCACGGTGATTGAATCACCGTGTTTAATGCGAGCGTCTAGGTGGCATTTTTAGGTTGAACACGGTGATTCAATCACCGCGTTTCTTTTGTATTTTTTATCTCTCCTAAGTTAAAAAAAAAAAGAGAATAGAATGTGGAGACAAACACGATAATTCTATCACCGTATTTAAACACGGTGATTGAATCATCGTGTTCAACTTAAAAATGCCACTGTGGCGACCGTGTGGCAAGAAGATGGTCATATATGCAAATACAAGCAAAAAAGCTCAATTTTTAATTTATGGCTTTTCCAAATGTCATAGAACACATCCGAGAAAATTGATATTGATCCTAAAACCTCAATCATAGGAATTTACTAACGCCATGCATAAGATGCCGCTGTACAGCAGGTGCAGGCAATAATTTTCTTCTCTCTTCTCTCTTTACTTTTGGTGACAACACAAAAGTTTCAAAGGCCCCCCATGGCTCAAAGAGCCACAGATATACCAATAAAACCACCCAATGAGGCTCTCCCTCTTCTCCTCTTAAACCCACGTAAACTTAAGAGTTCCTTTCACTCTGTGAACTCCCCCCTCAACTCCTCCATGGAGGGGTTGCTCTCGCTCTTTGCTTCTATCCGGTGAAGAGCTCGAGGAATGGGAGCGAGTGGGTGTTTATCCCTGGTTTTATGAGCTTAAATAGAGGAAACAATAATTGTCTCTTCTCTCTTGCTCTCTATCTATAAATGGTAGGGCAACATGTATCCTTTGGCATTTGTAGCTTCCTTTGTGATTTTGAAGGTTTAATTCCATAGGATCAAAGGAAGTTGAAGTGGTGGTTTGAGTCTTTTGAGTATGTATTGTTCACTTTCTGTTTTGCCTTTTAAATAAAGATGACTCCATATGAAGTTGTCACTGGTGGCTATTACTCTCTCTCTCTCTCTCTCTCTCTCTCTCTCATTTTAAGGAATTTATAGCTTAGGCACAAGAAAGAGATTATAAAGACAAATTATTCAGAAAAGGTGGACATTCAAGTACGAATATGACAAAGAGAGTACCTTATTGATCGCCGTAATCCATCTCCCTCTAAAAATCTGAGAAATCCATCTCCCTCTAAAAAACTGAGAAATCGCAATGGTCCACGAAGAAGTATAGTTACCTCAAATACCATCAACTTTGCGCCTCTGTATACACCTGAAGGACGGAAAATAACGTATTTTCATTCAGTTCACAATATTTGGGCTCAGAACAATACTAGTTCATATAATACTAGTATTCTTTGCAAAAACACCATTAGCACCAGAAAAAGAAATTGCAGGGTGTCAAGTATCTTCTTTAGTTATTCACTAGGAAGAAAACTTCATTTGTAGTATCAAGTGAATATCTTAACTTTTGTTCAACTAATAAAGAAAACTAAAGTTCAACTTGAAAATGAAAGCATTGAACATATGACAAAATACCAAAAAAATTTCTACCTAATAAAGAACTATCAATCAATATAAATAGGCGAGTTTTCTTCAACAGTTCATGTCTAGGCATTCCGAAGTTCTTTAATCAGATTCTGTAAGCCATTGAACAACCTAAACTTATGAAGATAGTTTCAAAATTTTCTTAAATAATATCTTCTACCTCAGTTAGTGACCCGCCTTTTCCCCTAAACCTATTGTGTATTCATCATAGGTCAAGCTCCGTACAACTCAATAGTATAAGCTCTATTTACATCGCCACCCGGGAAATAACATAGGGCAATCTCCGAAATTTTGGAACCACAATTTAGGATTTATGAACTCATAAAGAATGATACAGAATTACTCTATCTTACACCAAGATCTTTGATTTATGACTCAAAATTGGTATCCTCTACACTTCTGCACTCATAGTTTTCTTCAAGCAGGTACAAATCGGTAGCAAGTTTTGACCGCTGTATATCAGTGTGAATTTGATTTGTCAAAAAATGAATAATACATATAACGCCCAGGAAACAAATAAATTTTGACACCTAGGAAACATATGCAGGGAAGTAATTTGTACTGCAAAAGTTTCAATTAGCAATTCTCCCTATACGAATTATTTTATCAACAACTACATCAGAATACAAGCAAAACACTATAAGCCACCTATAGTTTGTTTCCACTTCAATTCATATATCAAACATTCAAACTCAGCAATAAGATAAAAAGTAACAAGTATATCTTCTCAAAAGTTAAATAAAGAAATATAACTCCAATTTGGCTCAAATAAACACAGCCACTTTGTCTTCAACTTCGACCGTTACACAAGTTTGATTACAAGTATGAACCATTCTCCTCACTAGCTGAGCATCACTTAACATTAAACTTGACAGTTACACAGAAGATCATTTAAAGCGCTCGGCGATGACAGAAATCCTAGCGTATTTCTTTTGCTAACTTGACTGCAAAAAGCAGGGACAAAGTATGATTCCAAGCATCCTCAATGTGCTAGCACACAAGTTAATTAATATCAAGTCCTCCTTAACAACAATTAGCCTAAATACAAAATGATACAACCATGCCAATGTTCCATCACAATCTTTTTGCCAAGGTAGTAATCTCCACATCCTGCACTCCTAATAGACATCCATAAAGCACAACTGGATATTTTATTCACATATATACAGGTTGCTCTAACAAGGTATTGATAGGAGAACCAGTACAAAAATGCACTCATTAATCACCATAAACTGATCAGAACTGAACCAACGGTTTTCATGCATTTGAAGCAAAGTTCAGAAAAGACAATAACCTGTGAGGAAACAAAACACCCAATGCAAAAGCGAAGCAACGAATCCATACAAGTCTTTCTTCACCATTGAGGCAAATCATCAAACACTTCTCGTGCAACTCTCCCACACCTCCACGGACTGCTCGTCCTTCCTCGCCAACACCATCCTGCTCCCCCCAAACGCTAAATGTGTTATCTTCTTCCCACCCCTATCTTTGGCCCTCCCCATCCAATTCTTTCTCATCACTCTCTCTTCTTCCGAAAAGCCTTCTCTTCTTCCCCCCAATACCACTTCGGTCCAGAACTCGACTTCGCCTCCTCGGGTACAGAACACATGTTGCCCATAGCATTCAATCAAGCAGCCGCTGCCTTCTCTTTTCCCAGTTTCCACCTTCCTCCGATCTCCGAGACAAACCCACGGCTCCTCCGCGCCCAATTTCCGGAGATCCGCCATGAAGACCTCTCCCGAGTTCACCCCAACCTTGAACATGGCACGCAGGCCATCGGAGACCGCCACGTCGGCGAAGCAATCAATGCTCTTCTCCTTGATTTCCCAAGCTGCTTTGTTGGATCTGATATCCCACAACGCGATGTTTCCGGCGAGCCCGGACGGGCCGGCGTGGGATCCGGCGGCCATGAGGAGGCCGAATTCCGCGACCCACCGCAGCTTGGTGGCGGGGATCGCCGAGTCCAATTCGGCGCCGAAGATCTCCTTGCGGCCGACTTCGAGAACGGGGTCGAAGGAGTGGAGATCGTAGGCGAGGACGGCGCTGGCGTTGCGGCGGGAGGACTCGAAGGAGACGAAGAGGGCGTCGGGGGAGGCGGCGACGGCCTGGACGGTGGAGTTGGTGGAGGGGTTGGGGAGCCAGTGGAGGACGCGGGGAGGGGGGGGGGGGGGGGGGGGGAGTGGTGGGGGGGGGGGGAGGGGGGGAGGAGGTGGAGGCCGGGGAAGTCGGTGGCGCCGGCGGCGGCGAGGGAGGGGGAGAGGGCGAGGAGGGAGTCGACGGCGGGGAAGGGGGCGAGGGCGGCGCGGCGGCGGCGGAGGAGGAGGAGGGAGGGGTCGAAGGAGGAGACGACGCCGCCGTGGGCGACGGCGAGGGCGGCGGAGGTGGCGGAGATAGCGGAGGGGGGGAGGCGACCGGGGAGGGGGAGGGAGAGGGAGGGGGCGAGGGCTGCGGGGTTGGAGCAGGAGGAGGAGGGGGAGGAGAGGAGGGAGAGGAGGTCGGGGGGTAGGGAGAAGAATTGGGCCTCGGAGAGGAGGTCGTCGAGGTCGGAGGCGGAGGCGGCGGAGGGGGCGCGGCGGAGGCGGAGGAAGGAGAGGAGGAGGGAGAAGATGCGAGGGTCGCGGTCGAGGAAGGGGACGGCGGCGGCGGAGGAGGAGGAGAGCGAGGAGAGGGGAGAGGCGGGGCCGGCGAGGGCGAGCGTTTCGGCGGTGGTTTGGAAGAGCTCGCCGCCGACGTTGATCGTCACGACGCTGTTCGCGGGGCTGGGCTTAGGGTTCAGGGGCTCGGTGGGAAGAGGCATTTGGGGAAGGGAGAGGCTGAAGGGGCTCGTTAATTGTTATGGTTGGTGGTGGTGGTGGTGGTGGAATGGAGGATTAGCGTCGCAGTAGTAGTAATATGTAGTTTGTTGAAGTCAAAGATGGAGGTGGGAGAGTGATTTTCTATAAGCGGACGGCTTTCCGGACTCGAGTCGTTTCAACTGACCTTGCTGCAAATTCTTGCCGGGCTTTGTGGACTGCTGTACGAATTAAACGAAAGAATATTATATTTCCTAGTAATTTTGTTCCTGGAAGTAAAATTATCCTTAATCTAGCAATTCCTGATAATCTTCTTTTATAATGCCAATTATACGCACATTTATAGTCATGGTCTTAAATATACTGGGCTAAATATTAGTCAAATAGATGGTCTTAAATATACTGGGCTAAATATTAGTCAATTATATGCCAAAAGCTATGTTGTAAGATTTGAAGTAGTTTCTTATAGTAATGTTAAAAGTATGTTGTAAAAATATGTTGTAACCTTTTAAAATTTTAATTTTACTGCCGAAGGTTGCAATTTTTTAATTTAAGCCGATAAATGATAGTTTGACTTTCAAATTTAAACTAATTACTTTAATAAATTTATAATTACGAAAATTATATAAAGCATATTAATTAAACCTATAAAGATAAATAATACATTCAAATTTTAAAATCAAAAATACTGTTGATCGACTCAAATCAAACAAACTGAAATATTAGATAATAAAATTAAAACTTTAAACAATTAGATAGTCAACTCAAAATGCCCATAGTTTAAATAAATTCTGCACGTTTTTACTGAATCTGTATTCAGATTCTTCCGCCTTGCCAAGTTCAATTAAAAATACAAGTGTATAAGCAATATTTATACTAGCAATTAAACAAAAACGAAGAAAGAATCGGTTTTAAACAGCATATCATAGCATGTTCACAGATGTTGTCATGAGCCACACGAAGACAAACTGTAATGAGCTAAGCCTGCAATAATCAATGTAAAAAATGCATCGTCACGTCGCATTCTGCTTCTCAATGTAAAACATGATTGATCATTAAGAGAAAAAAATAAAGGTAAAAACATACAAAACTTATCTATCTGAACTATTGACCATTTTGATTTGACTGCCCAACGTTTCAAAATTTTGATCTTCCTACGTACCCTTTCAATTTATTTGATTTGAGATTGTCGGCGGCACTTTGACTTCAAAATTTAAAATATTGCGAAAATTGAAACACACAAACACAATAGAAAATTTTCACAACTTCAACCCATCTTCTAAGCAATAGACTAAACTTTGGGTTAAAGTTTTTGTTTAGCTCAATAAATACTTCTAAACGAGCAGAATAATCCTCAGGAGTCGGCAAATGCACAATCATAAAAAGTGTCGGCATTTTAGCAAGCTGGTTGAGAACTAACTTATATATATGTAAACAGGAGTCAGATGAATATCATATTTTTCATAGAGCATCTCGAGCAGAAATCCTGCACGTGATTGCGTCAGACACTGAAGATATTGCCAACTCCTGGGGAGGTATTTTGTAATGCTGCAAAAAAGTCGATTGAAGAATCATCATGTTATAAAGGCGAATAAACAGATGACGGTAGATTAAGAACACCACAACAAAATGAAGACCTTCAGAATCTGGGCTCGGTCCGCTCTCGCTTCTAGTTCCGCCAAATCAATCTCTTTTCCATTGATGAGCTTCTCCACATCTTTCATCTAATAAGAAAAAAGTCTTCATTAGTATAACATTGATTTTGTAAATTTGACAATGGTAGGTTCATGAAGGAATTCCATCCCATTGTCGAACACGTTGAACTAGACGCAGCAGCATATTTACAAGCTAGGGTTCCTTGTTGACTGCATAGGAGAGAATTGAAATGACTTGCGATCATGATTATGTGCAAGGTGAAGTATCATAGTTGGAATTTTGGAACAAGTTGTGAGATCAAATGTTAGTACAAAGAATGAAAAATACGTTGGAGAAAAATGTGTTCAAATTTAAGATTTGGAAACAAATTGGTTTTCAATTGAGCTTTTATGAAGATAATTCCCCAAGCTACTCCAAGTTCAGTATTACAGCAGATCAAGATTTAACGAAGCAAGATTGACAGATACATACTAACAAATATAGCTCGTCTACCTCGAAGTAGAGATTGTAGTAACAGATTTTTTTTTTTCTTTTTAATGTTCACTTTATCAAATTACATGATATGCTATATACCTGCTGAAAACAAGATGAGACTCATGGTGAAAAGCAACGCTTTGGATCAGTCATGTGTAATAAATATTAAGATACCATTGTGCTTTGTTTTTGTCCAAGAGCTGGTTTTGCACAAAAGAAGCCATCCTAAATTTGTGGGACAACCATTCAATATTCCTTAACTCTTAGACAATTATATTTAATTTAAAAGTATACATATACTACCAAATTAATTATCTTCAGGTTCACTTTTGTTCTTTGATAGTCGAACCAAACTGGGCTAACTTATGACAGAAGTAGGCCAAAAGCCTTGCTAGCGGAGTGGACTAACTAGTTTTGCATATTATACTGCAGCGCCAGAACAGATTTTAAAAATAAATCTAAGGTTCTGAAAAGTCCCAAAATAGGCCCCCAACCAAGAAAACAACACAGCAACATACCACTTCAAAATGGTGCAACTATTTCCTCTTTCCTCTCTTATTGGCAAAGAAAGATAGCAACTATAAGTCTATAACTATTACAATCAAATGCAGTATCCCTCTTCTTCCGCAGAACTCAACTACCATAAAGAGCTTCTGTCCAATCTGTAGGTTCTATATAAATGGAATGAATGTATGTACAGCAGGTTTGGTTATCCGTAAGTCCCTAAAGTTTTTCTTTTAAGTCACGTTTCAATACAAAAGTGACTTTTAAATTCAGTTGTTTGGTTAGCTTTCGAGCGAAAAGTAGAAAACCATAGTTCCAGGATTTTATTTGGTTATACAGTAAGTACAAAGTGTCGATTTAAATTTACATTTTGCATTAAATATAAGTTGAAATACATAAAAATAGATTCAACTTGAAATTTAAATTTCAATTTCAATTTGAATTTATAATTCAAATTCCAAAGGTACAACTGAATTAACAATTAGATTTGAAAGTTTACGTTAAAACTCACAACGAAAGATTCAAAAATCAAACTTAAGTTTGTATATAAATTTGAATTTAAATATTAAATTTTTTTAATTAAATAGTTTCAATCTATAATATGAATATAAATTTAAATCAAAATTTTGATCTTCTAAATTTGAATTCAAATTCGCATTTACAACTGGAATTTAAAATTGCAATTAATAATTTAATATCAAATTTTGAATTCACAATTTACATTCAAATTATAATTTTTATTTCAATCAAATTTGAATTCATATTTCAAAATCAAACATATAACTGAATTCACAATTCAAACTCAAAGTTCAAGTTAAAATTCATGATTGATATTAAATTCAAAAGACAAACTTAAATTAAGACTCAAATTTGAGCTTAAAAACTAGAAGTTGATTCAAATTTGAATTCAAAACTTGGACTTGAAATTAATTTTGAAATTTAAATTCATATTTGAGTTCATACTTTAAATTCAAGCATATAATTAAACTCGCATTTCGAATTAAAAGTTTCTATTGAATCTCATTGCTGAAATCAAGTGGAAAGCAAAATTGAATTTCAATAAAATTTTAAACCTAAAAAGTTAAAAATAGAATTAAAGATAAACTTAATTAAAACCTGAATTCAAACTTGAATTTACGGGTAGATTAGCATCCTGCTTACGTGGCGGAGGCTGGGTTGGGCTAAGTCACAATCGAGATTCATGGGCATTCTGTCTATACACTTTAAGCGAATTGGTTGCTCCCTTTCTAACAACTTGAGCTTTTGGAATTAGCAGTTAGCACCAATAATCCCAGATATGTCACTTTATGCAAGTACCACTTTCACTGCTCCACTTTGGAGCAACCAAACATCACCTTAAAAAGACTAATTATAATTGGGATATAACAAAAGTTTATATAGTACTAATCACAGTGTATAGCGGTGATCATATAGTATGAATTATGGTGTATAGGTTTAATCGGATTGATCTACTAAATTGCTACTCTTTTGATTTAAATATATATTAAATTTTCAGAGCTTCACATTTCTAAATAATGTTTCTTAGAAGCCAACTCTAGCATGCAATTATCGTATTAGAGGACTTGATAAATGAACATAAACTAATGATACATCTTTTTCCATTAAGGAATCAAGAAAATAAGTAGATGCGAAGATCAAATCTTAATCAGAAAAGTTGCAAATGCATACATCTACACCCCCTATAAATTAAATAAAGCGGAAATGTTTTTATATATATGCACTCCGGTTTAAACAATGAATTACACAATCAGGTGCCAGCTGCGCCGCAAAGCAAAATATACTGAATAATTTTCTAATGGCACGAAATGAGAAAAAGCTAACATGACTTGTTACCAGTTAAGAAACTTCACAAAAATACTAATAAATGAACTAATTCATCAGTGACCAAGTGTACCTCATCGTGAGAAGCATTGAAACGAGCTGCAAGGATGTAGTTTGTTTCGTCCGAAATTCCACAACGCTTCAAGGACTCGGTTATCTATCATAGAATTATAATTCAGAGAACCGTAATATGTAAAAGATAAAATAAAACTTGAAGAAGAAATAGACAAATAAAAATATGTGTACATGTTTAGACCCGGAATAATTATAAACAAGTTCTGAATGAAGAGTGCGGGTTGTTAGGGATTCCCTTGATTTTGAGAGAAGGGCCTTGTGAGCTGCAGCTAAAACAGGAAAAACATCTGGTATCTGTTATTCGAAAAAGCAATGCATTAGAGAAGTACCATATAAGAATTCTTAAGTACGAAGGGAATATGCAATATCAGTTTACATAAGCTACAAGGTAATTTAGGGTTGTGCCAGAGAAGTTCTCTAAACAAAGAAAAATCACATACTAGCTGGGCATTCAGAAGAGCTACTTCAGGCTGTAGTTTCCCAGATTGCATTGACTCAAGAAGGTCCCTAGAAAGAAAAACATCAGAAACTAGTCAACAAAATCACTGGGAAAATACTTCTGCAGTAGTTCTTGAGAAGCCAAGTGAGAGACAAGCAAAGAAAAATTAGTAAATGCAGGAGATGTATAAAATAGTGCCATGTAAATTCAATTGTATAATTTCTTACAATGAAAAAACGCCATGCGAAAAAGGAAATAAAAATATAACTCTGCAAAGATTGTGTCAAAGACACAAAATAAGCAGTACTATCGCAGCATCTCATTGTTCAAAAAATAGTTTAATTGAGATACTTCAAAATTTGTAGTTCAAGCGTGTACTATCGCAGCATCTCATTGTTCAAAAAATAGTTTAATTGAGATACTTCAAAATTTGTAGTTCAAGCGTAGATTAGGTCTAGGTAGGTCAAAGTTATGGTTGGTAAATGAGTTATTAAATGGTTCACGTAATGGTTTGGGTTTATTCTTTTCATTTGAGTCTAGGTTGAGTCGAATTGAAGTTTCAGTCGACCTATACCATTTTCAAAAACAACAAATGGCAATTCCCTATATATTATGCATAACATTTCTAGTCCATCATCCATAACAAGATATAGCTTTTACCCTAGAGCAGCGGACTACCCATTACTCGCAATCCTACAGTCTCACAGACTAAAGTTCCCATTGGAAATGTAACGTGATGAGCAATTAGGCACCATGTTTCTATGTTGAAATGCTTTTACAATATTTGATGGTGAAGCAATAAAGTTAAATTATGTGCACAAAAACATACAAAGATATGTAAAGGTAGATAAATAGATAGAGATTCATATGCTTCTTCATATATTATTAATTACTACACTAGAAATCCGCTACCTACTATGCCTTACCAACAAGAGCTACTATTCAAGCCAATCTCTTGTATTGTGCAATCCTTCTTTTAGTTTCAAGCAAACATGTTGTCACTACTAGTGTCTTCTATTACTACAATCATGGTACATCCAGGTAATCACTACAGTAACTTCTAGAACATAAGGCCAAATGCAATATTTATTTCCTGAGCAATTCTCTAAGATAGCAGGAAGACACAAATAAAGAAGTTATCCACACATAATGGGTTGCTAAGAAAAACACTACATTCTAAAATAAGATAGAAAGGGAGAAGAGGGTGACCTGCTATTTGTAACATCGGTAAAGAGAGCGAGGGAGAGAGTGCTTTCCTTGGTTATTTGAAATAACTTCATGGTTCTTCAAGTTCTACCTTGCAGATTACAAGTTAGGAAACGTGGTTGGTACCCGGGATTGGATTGGATCAATATTTGAAAAAGCCCAAGGCGCACCAAGGCGCAAAGGGCTGTTCGAGCGTAGGCACAAGTAGCAGGCAAGCGCCTGAGAGAGGTGAGGCGCACACTTCCATAAAATTTTGAAATAAATAATTCATATACTTTCTAACAATTGTTAAATAGCACTAAAGGCTCTTTAAAATCATATTATCATCCAAAAAAAAAGTAACCAAATAATCATGTTTTCGGGGGAATTAAAGAAAAACATGAAGAGAAAAAAAAAGAAACCAAACAAAGTGTATGATGATGTTAAACCACAAATAAGACATGTAAAAGTAAAGAACAAAATACCTTTTTGTTTCCAAATAAAGACCAGCATGAAGACAAATAGTAATTGCACAAACATATAGAAAACTTTTATGTCAAAAAAAAAAAAAATGATAAGTAGGGGTGTGCAGTATTCGGTTCAAACCAAATTACCAAACCGAACCAACCGAAATTAGTTGGTTCAGTTTGGTTATCACATATAATTCGGTTGGGTTTGGCTCTAAAAATTAAAAAATTGAAAAAACTGAAATTTTAGTAACATAATATATATTAGTCTTAGATTTTAAACAATAATCAAATAATTAGAGATGCTACTTATGATCGTCTTAGGCTAATGATTTCTAACATAAAATCAATCATGATTATATAATATTTTTAGTAGTTTAAAAAAAAATTAAATCAAATAAAAATATTTTGATAAAACTAAACACACCGAACCGACTCGAACCGAGCCGGATGAATTATTTCAGTTCCGTTCGGTTCTTGCCCTTGATTCGGTTCGGTTCCAATGCTCACCCTAATTATAAGCATAAAATCATCAAAAAAAAAAAAAGTAATATGTATACAAACTTAAAAGTTCAAAACCACCTTCTCTGCGAGGAGTGAAAGAGAGTTAAAATAAACACTGTTCTAAGAAAATAAAATAAAATAAAATTTACTCCATCATATTCGGTTATTCCCAGATAATATGCTAGAAAGAGAGAGAGAGAGAGAGAGAGGAGAGAGAGAGAGAGAGTTGAATAAGTGTATCACCCTGTTTTATTAGAAAAGGGTTTAAAAAACTAAGTAAAACACTAGATTAAAACAAATTAAACACAATTCAATTCCACATAATATGCACGAGAGAAAGAGAGAGATGAACACCTCTGTGGAAGAGAGAGATGAACACCTCTGTGGAAGAGTGTGGCCGCAGGGAAGGAGCGGAGCTGCGGAGAAGAGAGAGAGAGAGAGAGGGAGGGACAATGGGCGATCGTGGTTTAGGGTTTTGGTAAAAATGTATAGCCACCCCCTGAACATTAGCCCATTTTGAGATTGACACCTAAACTTTGTTTTTTTTCATTTTAATTGATTTATAACGTTTCCTATCTACTTTTACTTCAAGAATTTAAGTACCGTGGCACGGGTTCATACCGGAAACGCGTCGGGCCGTGCAGATGCGCGCCGGTCACAAAAAATATATGTATGCCGATACGTAATGGCATGAAATATTTATTTTCTTTAGCAACAAAATATGCCAATTATTTATTATGTATTTTTATCAAATCTTTTAAACTTTATTGAAAAAAATTATTTACTAATTTAAAGAATAGAGGGTTTTGAGTTGTGCCATCGGCACGAAAACTGTATCGTGCCGATATTTTGCTGGCACGATACGGCACGATGGATACGGCCCGTGCCGATGGGCACTTAAATCCTTACTTTAATCAATTTTAAAATTTATGTTAGAATAAAAAAAAATTAGTAAAATGTAAAGCCAATAAAATATGCTTGCACCTTAATATTTACCGATATTTTTTAATTATAATAAACAAATACAAACCCAACAAAATAGTAGACTATAAGTTACAAAGTTGAATAATATTAAAATATATTAGAATTTCATATTAGAATTTAAGCAAAAATTGTGTCTTATAAACCTCTTATGCCTTTCGCGTGGCTAGGCACACGCCTCGGACACACTTTTTTTAAACAACAGATTGAATAGAATTATAAGAAACAGATTAGATTGGACTGGATTCACATAGAATAAAATTTATTTAGTTTCAATTTTGTGTTTGGAACAAATTAGGATTAGCATAAGACTCAGACAATTTTATTCTTTTTTTACGTTTGGTGTACACTATATAGATATTACGGAATTGGACAAATTCTTTCTTTAATTTTGATTGTTTTTTCCCCTGCTTCTCTTTGATCTCATACTATGTCTTCTCTTTTTCTCAATCCGATTAATCCCACTCCAAACTTTTATAATTACTCATAAATTATAAAGAGAAAAAATAGTAAATAAATAATAAATAGGTAAACAAGAAAGATTTCAAAATGATAAAATATTAACAATCTCAAGATACGAAAAATGAAAACTATCATAGGCTAACTATAATACCGAAAGAAATGTAGCAGTTTATGTTGGATCGTTGGCGCTAACCATTAATCCCAAAAGCTCGAGCTGTTAGAAATACGCAACCAATTCACTTAAAGCGTACAGATACAGCGCCCACGGGTCTCGATTGTGACTCGGCCCCACCAGCCTCACGCCACTTCGAACATGACTCGGCCCACCCAGCCTCACGCCATTTCGAACATGACTCGGCCCAACATGGCCTCCCGCCACATGGCAGGATGCTGGCCCATTTAAGCCAACAGTTTAAACTCTCCAAACTAATCTAAAAGGTTCTACAAATTGACAACAACCTATTGAAATCTTAAGAACTATTAAGAAATTTTATATATCACACCAATAGAACAGATTAAATTGCATTATTTTATATCTACTATAAAATCCAAAGAAGAGCTTTAGATTAAATAGCCACATTATTTAGCATTTAAGTAAGTTAACAAACTATCTTTTCAACTTTTGCAGATTTGATTTAGAGTTTTAAAAATCTGACCAAAATATTCTTACTCCTTTCTGTGTTTCTGTTCTCTCATCTCGCTCATCTCCTTCGATGTCCTTGTCACCGTCGTTGCCCTCTTCCTCTCCATCCTCCTCCTCCACCACCTTTCTCTCCCTTCTCCTCCACCGCCACCGTCGCGGATCTGGAACGTGGATGTGAGGACGATGATCTCGTAGAGGTTCCCCTTGACGACTGCGGAGTCGATGAGGCCGAGATTACGACGACGATAACAACATGCAAGCTGCAGAGGAGGAAGGAGAGAAAGAAAATGACAATAACCTCCTCCTTTTTCTCCTCTTTTTTTCTTTTTTTTTTCTTTTTTCTTCATTAAAGGTAATAAAAAATGGTACTATCCACCCATTTCACCCTTGTCTTAGCTAGCGTTAAAAATACAAAAATCAAGAATCAAAAAAATAAGAGCCACTGATTGAAGTTTGAAAAGAACTTTAATGTTTGTAATTTAGTCCAGCGGAGACTATAGTTCAGATAAAATTGTTTGGAAAATTTCGATTTCTGACCATCAAACTGATCACAACAATTTAACAAGATTTAAATATAATCTATAGCTTCATTCCACAAGAAAATGACGTATGGCTAGGATTATATTTTTTTAAAAAAAAATATACAAAACTTACATTCATCAGCTATACAAGTAGACAAATTACCGACTGAAAGAAGGTCAAAAGAGCATACCCTCTTGGGTTGAATTGATGAAAATATATAGTACAAGAGATAGGTCTACTATAGTAACATTGCCTACTATAGTAATACTACAACTAGGATTACATACCATATAATCCTACTCTATATATGATAATAATATACAGTATCCTAATATACCATAAGATACTAAATATATCGTAACATATACTAAATATATCGTAACATCCCCCCGCAAGCTAAGCATCCACTGGCCGGATGCGAAGATTGAGCCGCAAAGCCGAAAATCGAGAAGGTGACAAAGGCTTTGTGAAAATATCAGCAAGTTGCTTATCAGAAGAGATGTGAACCAATTCTAAATCACCAGACTGGACTTTTTCGCACAAGAACTGATGGTCAAGCTCAATGTGCTTCGTTCGAGCATGGAGAACAGGATTGGCCGCAAGATAAGTCGTGCTGAGATTATCACAATAGATGCTGATGGAGCGCCATAAGAACACACCAAGGTCACGAAGTAAACGTCGGATCCATACTGTCTCAGCAAGCGCGTAAGCCACAGCACGATACTCGGCTTCAGAACTGGAACGAGAAATAGTGGGCTGTTTCTTAGCGAACCAGGAGATAAGATTGGGCCCTAGAAATATACAATATCCTGAAGTAGAGCGACGGGTATCGGGACAACCAGCCCAATCAGCATCTGCGAATGCCACGAGAGAAGGATTGATACAGCGGGAGATAGGAATGCCATAAGACAGCGTCCCGCGAATATAACGCAGAATGCGCTTGACCGCTTGCATGTGGGGTTCACGAGGTGCATGTAAATACTGGGCAACAGAGTTGACGGCATACGAGATATCTGGTCTTGTGAAGGTGAGATACTGGAGAGCACCAACGATCTGACGATAAATGTAGGGATCCTCAAGAAGGCGCCCCTCATGAGAAGAGAGACGAGAAGTCGGAGAGAGAGGACTAGAGACGGGCTTACTATCAAGAAAGCCATGGCGCTGAAGTAGTTGATGCGCATATTTCTGCTGAGTCAAATGAAGACCAGAAGACGAACGATTAACCTCAATGCCCAAGAAATAATGTAGCGGCCCGAGATCTTTCATAGCAAATTCTCGTTGTAAGGTGACAATAAGAGCCTCTAAAAGAGAGGAGGAGCTTCCGGTGACAATAATATCATCAACATATAATAGAAGAACAAGAGTGCCAGAAGAGGAATGACAAACAAACATCGAGGGATCAGTAGTACACAAAAAGAAAAGAAGTAAACCGCTGAAACCAAGCCCGAGGTGCCTGTTTGAGACCATAGATCGCTTTTCGGAGACGGCAAACGTGATGAGGAAGAGAAGGATGCACAAAACCAGGCGGTTGCTTCATATAAACTTCTTCAGAGAGAGTACCATGAAGAAAGGCGTTCTTTACATCAAGTTGTCGAAGAGACCACCCAGAGGAGAAAGCCACTGAAATAACAGTTCGAATAGTGGTCGACTTGACAACCGGAGAAAAGGTCTCATCAAAATCAATACCTTGTTGTTGTTTGTAACCCTGAGCCACAAGCCGAGCCTTGAGACGCTCAAGGGAACCATCCGCCTTCTGCTTCACTTTATATACCCACTTGCAGCCAATAAGATTAACAGAAGAGGGAGGAGGAACAAGATCCCAAGTAGCATTGGTCAGTAATGCATCAAATTCTTCAGCCATGGCAGCACGCCAACCTGCATCCTGAGAAGCTTCATGAAAAGAGGTAGGCTCAGCAGGAAGAATAGAACGTGCAGAAGCGAGGAAGGAGGAAGACGCAGAGGAACCCTTAGCCATGGATCGAGTGAGCATAGAGTGTGTTCTGGCAGGCAACGGAGGCTCAGAAGGAGAATGAGAAGGAGGGGAGACTGCAGCAGGCGGAGGGGAAGGTGAATGATCAGAGGTGGAAGGTGCCAGATCAATAGGTGAAGGTGAAGCAGCAGCAGGCCGGTTGGTGTGTCGTCTGGTATAGACCCGGAGTTCAGTTTGGCCAGCAAGAGCGGCAGCATTCTCATTACTAACCTGTGGGGCATCATGATTCACAGTGGAAGGAAAAACTGATAATTGCTCAGACGGTGAAACAAGCGTATGTGAACCAACGTCAGTAGAGGGGCGTGTGAAGGAGAGACCAGAGATTGCATCAATAGTGGATGGACTCTCACCCAGTAGGGGAGGATTAGAAAGAAAATTTTGAAACATTTGAAAGTTTGAAATAGAAGAGGAAGGAGAAGAAGAGAATTTAGAAAGACAAGAGTAAGGAAAAACATGTTCAACAAAAGTAACATGGCGAGAAATAAAAATTTTACCAGTGCTTGGATAAAAACAGCGAAAACCTTTATGTTTGTCAGAAAGTCCCAAAAAGACACAAGGAAGAGAACGGGGAGAGAGCTTGTGAGCTGCAATGTCCTGAATATCGGGATAACACAAACATCCAAAAACTCTAACAAGTTGCAAGTCAGGGGAAACACAACCATGCAGAATTTCATATGGCGATTATCCTTTCAAAACAGTAAGAGAAGGAATTCGATTCACAAGAAAGACGGCAGTTTGAATGGCCTCAGCCCAGAATCGAGGAGGTAAGCAAGCTTGAAACAGCAGGCTCCTAACAATGTTAGATAAATGCCTATGCTTCCTCTCAGCAAGGCCATTTTGTTGAGGCGTATAAGGACAAGAGAATCTATGAATAATTCCATTTTGTGAACAAAGAGTAGAAAATTTGTCATTTACAAATTCAGTACCATTGTCAGATTGAAAAATTTTGATTGAACTATGAAATATGTTTTCAACCATTGTCTTAAACTCGAAAAATTTGTCAAAAACTTCATGTTTAAATTTTAAAAGGTAAAGCCAAGAAAACCGAGAGTAATCATCAATAAAAATAACATAATATTTGTAGCCAGAAACAGAGGGAACAGGTGATTGCCAAACATCAGAATGAACAATATGAAAAGGAAAAACAGATTGAGATTCTGAATCATGAAACGAGAGTTTAACATGTTTTCCCATATTACAAGCATTGCAAACAGATAATTTCAAAGCAGAATCAGAAACAATTTTATTGTTTTTAATAAATGTAGAAAGAACAGGAAAACTTGGATGACCTAACCGTCTATGCCATATATCTCCGCTAAACCTAGATGCAACTAGAGCTAGCGGTTTCTTAGTTCCTACACTTGCAACGTTAGAGGAAAGTGGATAGAGTGATGTTCCCGAACTAGGGCATCGAAGAAGCTCCGCCCTAGTTTCCTTGTCCTTCACAGAAAAACCAGAAGAGTCAAATTCAAAAAGAGAATTATTATCATGACAGAACTGACGCACTGAAAGTAAATTTCTCTTAATAGAAGGAACAACAAGGACGTTTTTAAGAGCAAAAGAGTTAGAGGACGTATTTAAATGAGTTTCACCTGTCTGAGTAATATCAAGTAAATTTCCATTACCAACAAGAATTTTTTCGTGCCCACTATAAGGTTTAGAAGAGGAGAGAATACCAGAATGTGCGGTCATATGATTAGATGCTCCGGTGTCTGGATACCATACTTCCTCACCGGGTTCATGAAGGTTCATAGCAGCAAAAGTTTGAGGAACATCATCTGTAATAAAGGAATGATTGAAGCGTTGTCTGCACTGGAGGGCAGAATGATTGAACTTGCCACAGATCTGACATTGTGTGCCAGACTTTGGAATGTAAGGTTGTTGAGGATTATTAGGTTGAGGGTGTGAGTAGGTTCCAGGGTATCCACGACCAGAGTTGTGTCTACCATGCTGTCCTCGGCCTCCACGATATCTACCTCCACGGCCTCCACGATTACCGCGTCCACAATTGGCATAAAGAGCTTCACCGTCAATAGTGGGAATAGCAGAGGATGTCATCACACTAGTACGACGTTGGACTTCCGTTTCTTCTTGCATCAAGAGTGGACGAAGCTGTTCAAAAGTGGGCTTATTTCTGTGTGTGTTTAGAGCACTAACAAAAGAGAGTTTTGATGTTAACAACTGGCAAATTTGAGGTAGAAGAAGACATATTTGCTACCAAAAGAGAAGGATCCACCACTAGATATGAAAGAAAGATAAATCGGAATGTAGCGGATGAGAAAAAGGAAGAACCTGGTTTCTACCAAACTAGTTGTACCCAGCGCACAAGAGAGGAACCACTTAGCACCAAATAAGAACGGCCGCACCAGGGAAAGGACCGAGCGACACGAGCAACCAGCGAGCGGTACGAAGATAGTCCCGAGCGGCACCCGAAGAGCAAAGAGGAATCACAAAGAGGCTGAAATTACTGTAGCACCGACTGTAGCGCGCGTACTGTAGCACGCGTACTGTAGCGCGCGTACTGTAGCAGTACTGTAGCGCAGAGATAGAAGTCCAATGATAAGAGGAGATAGAACACCAAAAGGAAAAGAACACCTATGGAAGAAGGTGAGACTTGTTGTGGATGATAGCTGTGGATCAATATCCCTAAATTAGGGTTCCCGCTCTGATACCATGAAAGAAGGGCAAAAGAGCATACCCTCTTGGGTTGAATTGATGAAAATATATAGTACAAGAGATAGGTCTACTATAGTAACATTGCCTACTATAGTAATACTACAACTAGGATTACATACCATATAATCCTACTCTATATATGATAATAATATACAGTATCCTAATATACCATAAGATACTAAATATATCGTAACATATACTAAATATATCGTAACACCGACTATACATGTAAACAAGTCCATCAAGTTTCTAATTTATATACTGAAACTATTAATTACTACCTAGTTACAAATATAGATAGAGAAAGTTTACTCTGCAAAACCTTAGAAGTGTGTCAATCGATCTCCGCATGCACATAATCAACAAAGACGAAGTTTTTCTGGAGCTCATGCAATGCATATGCCAAAGAAGCACTTAACAAAGCGGCCCCAGCGATCAAAAGCCGAAGCTGGATGGTAGAGGGAATTCCAGCTGTTGCACAGAAAAGCACAGTCGCGCCAATGAATAACTTCTGAAATGTCTGGAAATTATTGTAAGCTGCTTTGCAAGATGAGCATTTGAGAGTGTGCTGTTCAAATCTGTCCAACATCTGCATAAGAGGAAGGAGCATTCTCAGCTTGACCCGAGGAGCACAATGAATTATAGAGCACATGAATTCAACAGCAAAAGATCGAGTCCGAGTTGCTAAGTTACTACTGCATTATTTTAATTTTGTCGTCCGACAGAACTGGTATACTTAGTTTGCAAGCAATCCAACAATGGCGAAATTTAGAGAACTCCACAATAAATGCTTTTTAGGGGTGGGGGAATCAGAAAAACATAAGCAAATTCAACCATATGCAATTTACTGTTTCCTAGAGGCTAGACGAGAAGTTCACTGTGTACCTGACGCTTAGATAGGACAGTCGAGGGCAAAGCCTGTTGGTTGGGAACGCCGAACCACTTGGGCTGGCTGTTCCCGAATCTCCTCAACCAATTTCGAAACGCTAGAACTAAACGGTCTGCCTGAGTTGGCGTGAATGTAATCTTTGTATACTGCTGATTAACATCAGCAGAGGACTCCGCTGATTTAGAGAGAAAAATCTTCTCCTGACCTTGAAGGACAATCATGTCGCCGTCATAAACCTTGTTTGAAGTCCAGTGTTCATGCCACCGGGGGACCAGCTGCATCGTCAAGAACATAATGTAAATATTGGGATACAATCCTATTTATTGTCTACATAAAAGATATGACCCTCGTTTGCTAACTCATAAGCTTTTTTTCCCCCCTTCTTATGTAATGAACACTTGTGCATTTCACGAGCGGATGCAGCAATAATCAGTGAAAGAGCTAAACCAAGTTCTAGCTATACGGCAGGTTGCAAGAGTTGCTCAAGCATCATGATTTTACCTGCCACCATGCAGGTCCTGGCATTGAAAACTGAAAGAAATTCCGAGCGCTACAAACAATGGATCGAGTCTTCCCTGGGGCCATGGGTATATTGAACGAACAAATCCATATAACCCATTTCTGATCTCCAACGAAGGGCAGCTTTGTGTCTATTTCTATTCTGGAAGAACAAATACAGAAAAGCCAAGGCCGAGGTTAGAAATCTATTACAAGGAAGTGCTTAATGTAGAATTCACATTAAGTAATTTATTGTGTTGGGTCATCTACTTGACTACTAATATTAAAAGGTTAAGCTTGAAAATAAATATAAGAGACCTAGTTAATCTAAAAGAAGGTAGCTCAATCAGATGACAGACTTGCAGTAGAAGGATGCTTACTTGTTCATGACATAGCAAGGGGCAACAAACTTTGCACTAATACGTGGGTTCCCAGAGTCTGAACCAGAAAACCCCCATGCACCACTAGACTCCAACTTGAAAGGCATAGGTCTGGCTCTATCCCTTTTTCCAGTGACCTATTAAGCAGAACATAATCACAAATAAGATGTTACACGGTACACAAAACATGTTAAACTTGTAATTACTGCCGAAAGAGCAAAGTTTTAGAGAACATGAATAATTTCTGGTTTTCAAAATGGAAGCCAC
Source organism: Puya raimondii (assembly GCA_016920855.1). Lineage (NCBI taxonomy): Eukaryota > Viridiplantae > Streptophyta > Magnoliopsida > Poales > Bromeliaceae > Puya > Puya raimondii. Next base: position 54,549,458 of record JABWPP010000050.1, on the reverse strand, counting down.
TTCCCGCCAAAAAAAGAACATTTCATTTCAGGCATTAACATTCAACAAAAACATTCAAGTTATGTCGTCAATTCAATATATGAACATCTAATATGATTGGAGAATGAAAAAAGGGGGGAAGACATCGGCCTTCTTGTAGCCTGATATCATTTTTAATTACTTCTAGTTTGTAATGCTCTCATCTTGATATTTTGTTTTTCAAATGCTTGTTACAACTTGCCATAAAAATATCATTAAATTGAGCACAAGACATGACAATCCACGTGCTTCATCAATCCGCTGAAATAGAGATGATGAATAATGTTGCGCACTTAAGTTCTTACATACAAAATTTTTAACATTCTAAGTTGCTTTTATGTCTGTAATTTAACGCACAAGAAACTAGTTCTAATAGCCAACTGAAACAATAACCATAGAGTGGTAAAGCATCAGTATGAATTTAGCAAAATTTTCAATAAAAGTTGTCCACCTTGCAACCACATTATCGTAACATGTATAAATTAATGTATGAATTTAGCAAAATAATGAACAAATTAAAAAGAAGCCACAGATTATGAATTTAGCAAAATAATGAACAGATAAAAAGAATCATAGAGAAATCAAGGCAAAGAAATCACATCCAATACCGTCAATTCGCAAGCTAAGTACCTTATGGTGAGCAAAATCAATATGGGAAGGATCAGAAACATTCTCCATCAGGGTATCATAGCCATAGAACAGGTCCCTCTGTATCGTCACCGTCGAGAACGATGGATCGTCAAACTCTTCTGGCAACCTAATTATCATCATAACCAAATATACCCACTCATCAGAACAATAAAAAGCACGAAAAAATTCCACAAAATTTATGAATTATGAATCCTATGCACCAAGATTTCACATACATAGGGGGCTTCGAAGCTGCGGCCTTTTCCCACCCATTCTCATCAGGCCACACAAACAGCAACCCCTGCGACACGAGAGTAGGAAACCTCGTCACGCAAGCCCTCGGCGATCGCACGGCCCGGGCCTCGGGACCCTCGGTCGCCGCCTGCGGGATCCGGACGCACGAACCCTCCCCGTCGAAGGACCACCCGTGGTACGAGCATTGCAAGCACCCGCTCTCGTCGATCCTCCCCTCCTTAAAGATCCAATTTTTGAATCGAATTGGTCAATTTCCTCCCCGAAAATTTGCAGAACCCTAACCCTAGGCGGAGGGGGGGGTGCTTACCGAGAGGGGGGCGAGGCGGTGGGGGCAACGGTCGTCGAACGCGACCCATTGATCGGAGTTGGGGTCGCGCCACAGGACGAGGTCGCGGTTGAGGAGTTGGAAGGGGGTGGGGCGGTGGGGGTCGAGGTCCTCGACGAGGGAGACGGGGTACCAGTGGTCTCGCCATGAGAACTTCTCCGAGGAGGAAGAGGACGATGATGCGGCCTCCTCCTCCGCGGCTTCTAGGGTTTCCTGGGCCGCTTCTTCGTCGGAGATCGGGGTGGGTGCGGCGGGGGACGTGGGCGCCGCCACCCGGAGCGACGGAGCACGGCGGCGACGGCGGAGGCGGTGGTGGTGCGGAGGAGGAGGAGGAGGAGAGGGAGAGAGGAGAGGGGGATTGGGGAGGAGAGGGGGATTGGGGAGGAGAGAGGGGGAGTGGGAGCGGGGGAGAGGGAGAAGTGAGAGAAAAGAAACCGTAGCCATTTGTGGGGGTTTGGAGGAGGGAGAGTTGCTTATTGGAGGAAGCATATGGAAAGTATATAATATTCAATATTTATTTAAGGGTTGCTTGAATATTAATTTGAGTAAATTTTAATTAGGTCTCCTAAACTGTTTATGATTAATGATTAATGATTAACAAATTGCAATATTTTATAATTTTATTTTTGTTTCTTTGCGAGATTCTGGTAATAAAAATAATAAAATAATATAATTTTTAAACTACTTTGTTTTTCTAATTTTGTCGGTATATTATACTTCTTGTTAAAAAATAAATCTCAAATTTAAGCTCATATAAAGTTCGATCTTCCATGTGTAATAACATAAGGCTGAAGAAGGAATCCCAAATTTAAGCTCCTATAGAGTTTGATCTCTTAAATTTTCGACTAATACTCAGGAATCTAAGTATTAATTGTTATGATTAATATGAGATTTATAAAATATTGACAAAAGAAAAACTTAAGCACACAAAAAATATATTCATAAATAGAAATTAAGTAATTTTTCTATAAAATATAAATTTATTAACCCCACATGATACTACATAATTATTTATAATTAATTATAGTTAGGAGTAAATCAATCCAAAATTCTTAACGAATATGATGGAGGGCATTTTTGATATAATTCATTAATTTATAGGAACAAAAATGATACCGATACTTTTGAAGAGGCACGTTTGAAATTGCTCTCATAGTTTAATATAATTTGCATTTTATATGAAACAAAAATAAATTATAGGATAAGATATAATGAATTAATTGGTGCTATTAGGTTTTCGATTCTGGATTAAGAGATGTGCAGTTAGGATGATAGTGATCTCCTAGGGTTGAGTGGGTGGTTGGTTGAATAGTTACAATAGTATGATTGAACATGTGGAAATAGTCAAAGAAGTAGATCTAACGGTGAAAAATTTGGTAGTACCAAACGCTTGGTGCTATTGACAGTATAATAGCCCGAATCTGATATAATACTTTAGCTTATAGAAGTAACATAATACTAATGGACTAAATCATGTATGGGTTAATTAAAGTTTACATATATTGATCTTAATCTGATGCTAACAATAATTTTGGTGAAAGTGAGGTTGCGTTTTGAGTTGGGAAGGTTGGAGAAGAAGTTGAAGAAGAAGGAGAATAAGACGAGTCTAGAAGGTGTACAATAATATGGAGAAGTAGGCAGCTTGAATTGTGCCACACGCCATCAAAACATGTGGTGGAGCATTTGCGGGACACAAGCTTTAGTGTATTTCTAGTCTCTGAGTTTGAACAGAGAAAACGAAGATGGGGGGAGATGCACCTGCCAATAATAGGACAAAAATTTTGTAGACATACTTTCCAAATAATCTTATTTGAGAATTGTCCGGATGGATGCCTCATGGCGAGCGGCGCCCCAGCCAACCGCCCAGCAAAAGTTTTGCTTTCGCTAAGTTAAAATATTTAGGGTTGGGATGGACGCTGCTTGTCGTGTGGCTACCGTCCGGACAATTCCCAAATAAATTTGTTTGGAGAGTATGTTCATAAAATTTTTGTCCCAAATAATACACGTGAAGTGGCGTGTTTCTAGATCCTAACAGAAGGTTTGTTTGACACCAAAAAGAAAAAATCAAGATAATAAATTTTTAACAAAAATAATATTATTTTTGTCTATTTAGTTTCCAAAAAAATTAATTTATTTTTTTAAAAAAATTCTGATTTTATGAAAAAGTCTTTCTTTTTTGTTTTCCGCAGATTTTATCCTAAAAACGAAAGCTATAATAAAAGTAGTATTTTTCAATGAAAAATAATTTTTTCGTCAAATAATTCTCCTCGATTTTCCGACGGATCAAACAAACCCGAAAGCCACCTACCAGAGTCCGACAAAAATTGTATGGTAATTTTCAATTTGTTGGTGATTGAGATAATAAGGTTTTGGACAATATATTCATCCAACAAAATATAAGATTTCAATTGCAGATACATATGACGGGTTGGGTAGAAAAAAAAATCTAAAATTTAGCAGTCAGACGAATGATGATATATGTTTATGTAATTTACAATTCAGTTTTTAGCTTGTTTCGTTTAACTTTCTTTTCAATCAAATCAAAATTGAAACGGAGAACCAAAATGTATATTTTAAATAAATCAAATCAAATTAAAAACCAAATAAACTGAAACAATTCGTTTGGTTCGCGGTTTTGGAACAAAAATGAACCCTCCTAGAGAGAGAGAGAGAGAGTTGAGAGTTGAGAATTGCAGTTTGATTTTGTCGAGCAGGGTCAAAAACTTTTTACTCATTTAACACCTTACAACTTTCACCCTATTTAACATTTTGTCAATAAAATACATTTTTGGTAATGTACAAAACTTATCTAAATTATAAATCATTTTGAATCGGCTAACCAATCTTTTAAAATTTTAATTTTACTATCCAAACTTCCAATTTGGTTGATTTGAGACAGTCAACAATATTTTAACTACAAAATTTAAGCTAATTACTTACTTTAAATAATTATAGTTACGAGAATTGTATAAAGTATAGGATAAATTTGTAAAAATAAACGATGCATTCAAATTTTGAAATCAAAGTCCGTTGTCTTGACTCAAATCAAAATTTTAAAAAATTAATTAGCCAATTTAAATAGTCAATAGTTCAGATAAGTATATACATTTTTTCCCTACATTCTTTTTGGTGTGAAGTGTTTGATATAGATTTCTTAATTAATAATGCAACTGTGACACTTTACTCGATGAAATTCGACCAAAAATTTAATTTCATTTGCAGAGTATGAACCTAAACTTTTAAAGTTTGGCCTTGAATTTCATCCCAAAAATTTAATGACCATCCAAAAAACATAATGTGCTGATGCAATTAAATTTGGTTAGATCCAAAAATCAGGAGTTTCCAAAAAAAAAAAAAAGATTATAGATTCACAACATATTTGGTAATAGTTCAGTTAATAAACTATGAATAAATTAAACTCAAAATATATAAAACATTGAGAGCCGTTTTGTCATGCTGAGAAACACGTAAAGAGGCCCTACCAAAGAGTATGTGTAAGCACTCTTTAACTAATCAAAGCTGTAGATGATGCAATAGTACTAGGAGTAACAATATGATAATTTTATATTAAAATAATATTTTTTTAAAAAAATAATTATACTTGCACTTTTAAGCAACCTAGAAATAATTGATTAAATATTATCATTTCTACATGAAACAACTATGAGAGAAAAGACAGAGTAGCAATATTTCAGAAAAATTGGTCAAAATACAGCAGCTTTGGTATATAACAATCATTTCATATTACCGACCGTAACTGACATAGTTGGTACACGAGATTTCAATTTCAAAACCAAATTGATTCATATTTTTAACTGAGTTTATTTCTATAAAATAAAATAAACAAAACGAATAATTTATTTCCTTTCGCTCAAAAAACTAAAAAAAAAAACAATCATTTCATATTTAGTAAACTTTATCCAGAAACGTGCACTGCACTACGAAAATCTCAGATGAAAATCGCAAACTTATGTCTTTCACCGGAGAAAGTGACGTCGACGAAATTTTCTTCTTTTGAAAGATCACAAGGCATTAAAATTAAAAAGTAAAATTAAATGCAACTAACATGAACATTAGGTTGTTTAGAAGTACCAATCTAGTTTTCAAAAATTTTGGTTTCACAAAAATAAGTTGTCATTTTATTTGTTTTAAATTATTTACTGATTCTAAAAACTATTACTTGCGCCAAATGCATACGTACGTTCGTAGACTTTCGTGGTCATTCTTTCATGCTAATTGTTCGATCTCTACCGTCAGATGAGTTGTTAATACACCAGGTGCATAAACATGAGACGCATTTTAAAAAAAATTCAGGTGTGGTATATAAATATCTTAATACACCAGGTCCATAAATTACCATACGAGGCAAATCAAACTATTTGAATAATCAGTCAAATTTCAATTTTTAAAAATTGAAGTCATTTTCAAATGATCCAAAATTTAGGTCAGCTATATACATTTTCACCATGAAAGAAAAGCACCATGTACTCAAACTCACCCAAACAGAGCCTTAATCTATACCTTGTACATAGTTAACCTTTGGTCCTCAAACTATGAGGCGAGTAATACTTTAGGCCTCAAACTTTAATTTAACGCAATTTCTAGCTTAAACTTTTAGAATTGTTGCAATCAAATTCCACAACCCGATTTTGCTGACTAACTCAAACTTTTAGAATTGTTGCAATCAAATTCCACAAACTTAATTTCGCTGACTAAATGTTGACGCATAATTAATGTAAAAGTAATATAGCACCTTAATTATTGGTGTATCATCAATCACAGCATTGGTATATCACTTCTACGTTAGAGATACATTAATATTTAATAAGCTAAATTGATTTGCAAAAATTCTACAAGTTTTGAGTCAGAAATTGCAACAAATTAAAATATGAAAACCAACATGTCACCCAACTCATAGTTTGAGAACTAAACATGCAATTCACCCATATATAAATGTAGAATAAGTTATTCTATCAAATAGTCCGAACGGTGTGCAATTCCAATGTGATTGCCCAGATCAACAGTGAATCGTGTCCGACACCGACATATTCTACAACAAAATTAAACATAACTTCTATCCTATCCAATCCGGGAGAAACAGTATTAGCATGTAAATATCATGTATTATAACAGAACACAAGCTGAAACTGTTTACAATGGTTCTACGAAAAAGAATGAAAGGATAGAAACTTTGTAAGCATTGTCAGACTGAGTAAAGGAACCATTCGAATTTGACTATGGAATTGTTCATTAACTGAACACTGCATTTTCAAGAGAAAAAAAAAAGATTTTTTTTTTTTCCTACTAACAACTAACTACATTCAACTTTCAAAGTAATAATCGCCGTATGCACGACAGCGGAGTAATGGTATACTCATAACCATCAACGTGGGTTTCAATGGTTGCGGGGCATGTTGCATTTTTGCCTCAAATCAAGACACATGCATCATACGGCCCGGAACAATCAACACCAACGCTAATAGTTGTCAGTGTAGCATTACTCTCGTTGACGACGACAAGCACAGAACTATCTGATTATACTGAGCAAGAGGTCTTAAATCCTTATACCCCCCTCCACCATTTAATTTTCAAAAAAAAGAAAAAAAATCAACCCATTTATCGGCATAGCAACAAGCATAGCTGCAGCAGACCCATAATAAACATAGGATCCATGATATTACTATTCATTCCAGCAGTACCAGTGTTCCACACATACTTCATACTCCACAGAAACAAACACACAAACACGAGTTTCCAAACAAGCATTTCCACAAACACAACAAGGTCATAACAGAGAACAAGAGATAGTCGGGGCCACAAATCCATAAAGCAAACCCTAACCTTTTTAGAGGCAGAAAAAGGATAAGGGATCATCACCCTCCTTCACTTGGCGAGCATCTAAGCAGCAGCAGCCTGGGTCTCCTGCTGCTGCTGGTAGTTCAGGGGTCGCCTGAAGAGCATGATGTGCGGCTCCGGTCGGTGGATCGCATAGTGCACCCACCCACGGCTCTGCTGGACTCCAATCGCCCTCCACTCGTTCTACATTTCGAGCACAATGTCATATATCAAACAAAAACACGGTAATTTGCACCGGTAGTCCCCAAAAACATCGCATATAACCAATTTAACTTTCTCAATCGAATTTCTAGTTGGACATTCAAAACTGCTCACACTAAACTTCGAAAAGTGTTTTATTTTACTACTTATCCCCATTTATTATGCAAGCAAAAGTTTTGTCGACATTCATGCATCTGCACATCAATACACCATTGATTTGGAGCCTCGTCTCTACATATAAATTAAACAGTTGATGCGAAAGTATGCAATGGGTAGCAGGGTGATGCATTTTTAGTGAAAAATTTTAAAAAAATTGAGGCATATAATGTGCAAATCCAAGTTTGAGTACCAAACTGACACTAAACTAGTAGTTCAGAGACCGGTAGTGCAATTTATCTAATAAAAATAATCTAAGATAAGGGATAAAATAGAACATTTCCAAAATTTTAATGGACAGCGAAAACTAACCCCACTTGATGTGGGGTTATCTGATAATATCAGCATAATAGAAAGAATCGCCTATTGGGTAGGCACTCCTAGCAGCAAGATAGGTTGTCTTTGCTCCGCTCCTGGGGCATACCCTAAAGAAAGGTGCCCCGACAATCTAAATATTGAGTACCAAAACTGGGATGACCAATCGATGGATAGGTGGGAATATGTAACTCTTTTTTGACTATGGTAGCGACCATTTCCTTTGAGGATCGAGACGACGTGACATACTATTGACAACATTAATCATAGGCATTGACTTTAAAGTAGGAATCCGATTCCTTGTGGTACGGTACTCCACAACTTATTCAAGTCTCTTTGCTGCTTCTTCAACGCCAAGGCACCGAGCTAAGACCCCATCGGACATCTTGGCAAGTTAACCAATGTCTTATACACTCAGTCTGAAGGTTCAGCGATCAAAATACGCAAATTTTGATTAAAAAAAAAGGTTGTTAAATATACTCAGGCTTAGGCTTGCGTAAAGCGCAGAGGTTCGGGAGAGGCTTAAGCAAGCATTAGGATTCAATTGAAACTTTATTAAGTACAGCGAGTAGTAGTGCAAATAATCCAACAAAAGCACACCAAAATGGCAAAATCTCGAAGAAACCCTAGTTTGGTGAGGGTTTTCGATTCGTTACCTCGGAGAGTAGGCGATTCTTGGGAAGAAGCTTCGCGACCTCCGGAGGAAGCACGACGTGCCTGCGATCGAAGAGAAATTAAGAATCGCCATTGAAGATCGAAGAAGAGGGTTTCGAAGAATCGACCAAATCATCTTCCAGGGTTAGGGTTTTGGCGTTACCTGTACTCGTAGGTGTCGTCGAAGTACTTCTCGGAGTACTGGATCTGTCCCATCTCTCCCGTTGCGTACTCCTCCCCTTCTCCTAGCTCGATTTCTCTGCAAAAAACACCAAAAAACAGAGCGAAAAAAAAATTGGAACGATTCGACCATTCTTGTTTTCCAAATCGCAAACGGGGATTAAAATCGAGGAAAACTAAAAAGCTTAAAATTAGGAGTGCGAATTGATGATACGAACCCTAGATCGAAGTCGAACAGAGCGAGAGAAATGAGAGAGACGAATCGGGTAGAACGAGTTTTTGTTTTTCGAAATTTGAAAAAGTAGGGTTTGGGTAAACGGTGCTACTGCACGAATATATAGGGATATATACTATATATTTATAGTGTATATGCGGACTTGTGTGGACAAGTAACATAGAACGAATCTGGACCGTTGAAAAATGAACGGTGGAGATTGTACGCGCTCACGCATCGCAGGGCTTCGGTGAGGGCTTCAAACGGCTACTCCCAACGGATAAGTGAGACCAGATTTAAATTTCAAACTTGCGCGGGCTTGTCAAATTGAGTGTTGACTCCATTTTTTTTCTTTTTAAAATTGTGATTGGTTCAGTTAATGCTTCGTTTGGACAAAATATAGCATGAGAGAAAAAAAGAGAGGAAAAAAAATAATCTAATGTGGGGTATAAATATTTACAGTAAATAAACATAAATAACGGAGTAATTATAATTTCAAAGACTTTAATTTTCTATGAAATAAATAATAAGGAAAAATATTTTTTATTTAAACTTTAGTTTAATCAACAATTATCTTTAATCCGGAAACTCGTTAACAAACAGATCAATTATGTATGGACCCAAGCTCCGGCCATGGACCGACAATCGTAACAGCGGAGATTGCGACGGTCGTTTCCATCCGTTCTTCGACTTTGAAGCCCGAAACACAGGTAACTTGCTGTGCTTGTTATTTTATTTCCTCATTTCCGTAATTTCGAATATTTTGGCATTAATTGGCTTTGGTTTGATGTATCTTAGGCTTGTTTTTGCGATTTTGTCTACGACACGGTCGACCAAAAGCTAGGGGTTGGAATTTTACTATCTGAACCCGACTCCGAATTCAAAATGTTTTGGATATGAGTTGAAATTTTTTACTATCCGACACGGATTCGAATCTCGAACTATAATATTTTTTGGATTCGGATTTGGGTTCGATATAATTTTTTGGATTCGGATTCGAATATGAAAATTGGTTTTTATATAATTTTAACATGTTACGTCGTTTTTAAATCTTTTAATATTTATTTTTTTAGAATTCTTAAGTTTTTTATTTTGCTATTTTTTTCTATAAAATTTGAGAAGCTTCCATCTGATAATTGTTTTTGCTTTTAGTTATATATATTTCTTACATACTCAATTCATATTCATATCACTTTAATATTCAAGTTGTATCCGAATCCGTTTTTATTGAATATGGATTTGAATTTAGTATCCCATTAACAGCTGAATTTATATCCAGATCTGCAATAAGAATATGAATATAGATATGGATTGTCCACTATCATATCCATATCCGACCCTATTTTCCTTCCCACGGGGATAAGGAAGCATCAATCTGACTCCTATTGACACTTCTACTGACTTCTGGCAACGGACAAACTGTAAGTAGGGGACTATCTTATCGAGTTATTAACTAAATAACTGTTTGATGATTGCATACACTAATTTTTTCTCACAATAGAGACATAGAGTATGATATAACTTGATCTACATGTTAAATTGTCATTTCATGTAATTACCTGCACAATCCATATTAGTGTACCGCAACGGCATAGTCATCGAGTGAGAGACCTTCGTATGGAATGAGTCAGAGATTGGGTCGAGTCCTACGATTGGGCATGCACCTTGTGCGTACTAAGTTGTTTTTCCAAACGTAATATATGGTACTATATAGGACACCCCGATTTTGTGTGCAGGTGTGTGTTGCTATGGCTGTCATGGTAATCAACGGAGTGGATTTTTTTCTTAATCAGAGATTGTGATTATGTACGTATTATACCGAGCAGAGGCTCAAGATCTATTGGTACCAGGTAGAGACCCGGGGGTTTTATGTATCGGGCAATGGCTCGAGTGATCGCTATGAGAACCAAAGGAACAATTCACTACTCAGCAGGATAGGGACAGATGTTTAGTAAAGGTATTGTTTGGTAGAATGAAAATTTAGTGCGGGGTGATGGCAATTAGTATCAGAGTATTGGATTCATCTGAACAATATATAATTGGGTTAATTGCATACATGTCCCCGCAAACATAGTGAATAACAGAAATATCCCTGCAAAGTCTAATTTTCATTAGTTATCCCTGTAAAAGTCGTAATGTATGCAGATATGTCCCTACCGTCAGTCACCGTTAGAGAATTTTAGTTAACCACAGTTAAAATGCTTAACCATGGTTAATTAATAAGTTGAAATTATATTTTTGCCCCTCTCCATCTTCCTCACCCTCTCTATCTTCCTCATCCATCTTCCTCATCCTCTCCATCTTCCTCATCCTCATCCGCCCCCCCGGCCCCTCCTCCGCCTCCTCCCCGCCGCCCTCGTCAGCCCCCTCCACCTCCCCGCCGCCCTCTTCCTCTACTCCTCCTCTCCCCGTCGCCCTCTTAGCTAATATTTCATTTAGTTAATATTTCCTCTTAGTTTTTTTTTTGTGTACTTCATTTATGGTGGGAGGTCGGATCTTTTTCTACTTAAGAGGAATTGGTATTATTTAGTTTTTAATATGAATTTTTCTTTCTTTCAATCTGTCTAAATAAAAGTTTTTTCTAATAGGAGGATTCGAAATCGGCTGCAGCGATAGCGGCAGACACGGCGACAGCGGCGGCTTGAGCGATCAAAAAAAAAATCTTTCATTTGAATAATATTCCCTTTTAGTTTTTTTTTAAAATTTTCTAACTTCATTAATGGTGGTGACGTGGGATACTTAAATAGAAAAGTTTTTTTCCACCGACCGAAATAAATATGATTTTTTTTTTCAACCAAACAAATACAAATATTAATGGAAAACTTTTTTTTTTTTTACAAACCGAATACTACAAAATGTAAAACTTTTTTTTACCGAAATTTTTTTTCCAAATTTTTTTTACGATTTTACGTCCAACCAAATATCTTCTTAGGTGCTATTTTTTGAGTTATTTCTACTTAATTATTTGTCTGAAAGCATTATATTTATATTAAAATAAAATATTGTAATTTTATATTTGAATATAAAATTTTACGTTTTTTTTTTATGTCTATCCGCTGCGAAGTGCGGGCTCCTTCACTAGTATCGAGATGGATACCAGGGTTATCGGGAATAAAACATCTAACAACTAACAAGTACCAAAGTATGGGCCTTGTATGCCTGAGGAAAATGTCGGGAATAAGCAAGGTACAGAGAGACCAACGTACATCGAGTGGGAGGGAGTTCATAAACATAGTTAGTACTGGAGTACTGCACAGTGCAACTAGCTGCACCAGACTGGTTTCATACTACATACACCCGTATTATTGCTGACTTCACTCGCAAGCATCGGTAGTTGCAGGTTTTTTTCTTGTAACACCCCAAATAGTCCCACATCGGATGGGATACTGATTTCGATCGATTTATATGAGACTCGCACGCTAGTAATAATAACTGGACTTAAGCATTTTGGGCCGGTGGTTTGGGCCCGACGAGTTATTGTTGCTAGCGGGTCGGATCGTTACAATTCTTAAAAGCCTTGCAGCTCCATAGAATTCAAATTCGAGTTTGAGTTTGAATCGTATGGAAATGCGACAGTCGTGACTTAAATTAGGGGATAGTTCAGGTTGTGACATGGACCATCTTTTAAAATCCGAATTGGTGGTTAAATATTACTAAATTGACTTACTCGACACATTATTTTCTAATATTAATGCAGTACCAACCTATGATTAGATCATTAGAGTGTACTGTTGTGCACCTTGTTGGATGCTCCATGATTGGCAGATAAATTAGAGTATCTTTGGTATCTTATAAAAATAGTATTCATATTTACAAAAAAAAAAGTATTTGGAGGTCCTCTTAAAAAAAAATTTAAAAAATTGTATCTGCTGTAAAAGTAAAATAAGGATAGAAAATTTATATATGGAATTGTTTATTGGTATATAATTAGTTAAGGGCCTGTGTTTCGTGACGGATCGATAGATTTACAATAAACATACATTAGTAATTATTAAATGACAATAAAAATATACTTGCCGAAATTGAAATATTTTATATATTAGATAATACTTAAAGGAGAAAGTCAAAACAAAACAACCGTCACTATGTTTTTTTTGAGAGAAAGGTAGCACCGTAGCACGCTACCCGCTTCGTTTATTTCTTTTGAAAATAAACTTAGCTGGAAATGTGAATCAACTAGGATTCGAACTCGGAACCTCGGGTACCAACCACCAAGCCCTTCGTCACTATGTTAATTGCATCGCATACTCAAAGTTCATGTTGTAGGAAATCCAAAAGGATCCATATATACAACTTTTATATTATCTATAACCCTATATGAAGCCACGATAATTTTTGCCACGTGGCAAACAATCCTACAATCCCACTTTTTTATAAATTTTCCTTTTTTCATTAAATTAGGTCATCTATGAATGTTTGCGATTTTATATAACCCTTCGTCTTTCCATGATTAATGCTCCATCTTTCCATCTTCAAATAGGCACTAATAGTAATCTTTTGTCTTTCCATACGTTGCATTCTAATTAATGCATCATTTATGAATGTTTATTATTTTACACAACTCTTCATCTTTTCACAATTAATGTTCCGTCTTTCCATTTTCAAATAGACACTAATAGTAACCTTTTACCTTCCCATACGTGGCCTTCTTTTGCCTTCTTACTCTCTTTCTCTCTCTATATATATTTTTTTCTTTTTTTTCCTTTCTTCTCTGTCACCATCAAGTCTCTCTCTCTCTCAACATATACACGTTCGCATTCGCCATCTTCGAAGAGGTCGTCGCTGTTGTTGCCGTCGCCATCGCCTGAGAAGGTGTCGTCGGGTCCATGCCCACTTGCGTCGGCGGCAACGGCAACGGCGCGCCAAAAATCGCAAATTTTGGTCACTTATTTCTTACGAATCAAACGATTGTTGAGATAATTTTGATATTAAAGTTTCAAAAGTTGTATTTTTTGATGTTATAGATTGCATATGTTCAATTATATTTTAATTTTTAAAATGTCAACCGTCAAATATTGAGTGCTATGTGCGGGATGTACTTATACACTGGGTGGGGTTTTCTTTAATAGATTTTTTGCATGAAAAATTAATTAAAAAATGCGATCTTTAAGGATAATTCTCTCTTTAATTTCTGATTCTCTATTACGTTTGAAGGGGAAAAAAAATTAAAAAATAATTTTTGGGGTTTTTTTTTTTTTTTTTAAAGGCCCTTGACAAGGTGAGATTGAAAAAATATTGAAATAATTTATTTCGTACATAAGATCACTACCCACCTCTCCACCTTCACACATTTCCATCAATTTAAGATATTTTTTAATTAATTAATTTCAATGGGCGGCATAAGTTAGGTAACATATTTCTTCTTTACCAATTTTTTTATTTAATAGTTAAATTTGAGGAATTTGATATTTTTTATTCTTTCTCTCTACATCAATATGCTTTTTTATTTTATTATTTCTTTTTCACAAAATGTTAAATACTTCTTCAGAATATCCCATGCAACAGTTTATTCATTCTTATATAGTTTTTTCTTTTTGTTCTTTTTATTGTCTACTGTATTGTATTTTTATTCTACAAAAGTTTTTAATATATTTTTTTATTATTGCCCAATCAAATATGATTATTTACTACTTTTTTATATTTTTATGTATTTATTTAATCCGTAAAGTTTTACTATAATTTTACCCGCCGCATCGCGCGGGCTTCTACACTAGTATTTTATTATAATATAACAAGTGCACATTAGTTCTTAAGTTTATTGCCGGTATTGCTTGGTCCATCATCTTCTGAAAGCTTACTAAGAAATAAAAAAAAAAAGTTTAGATCCTTTGGCAAAGAGGTTCTATTAGGCATGTTTGTTTCACCGTAAGTGGAGAGGGGGGAAGTAGTTTTCGGTGAAAACTGACAACTTTCGCTGTTTGGTTCACCGTAATATTATTACGGTCGAAAGTGCAGTTCATCCAAAATGGGAAAATTGACTTCACCCTCCTAGGAGGCGAAGTCAATTTCGGTGAGGTGAAGAAAGTGGTTTGAAAACTTAATTACACTATTTCTCTTAGGGTTACTCTCCCCCTCTTCTCTCCCCTCTCACGCCACCTTTTTTTTTCTTTACAAACCCCCCAAAAAAAAGGCCCTCCCTTTTTTTTCATCTAAATATGTTTAATTGTGAAAGTGATTAATTTTTTCATTTAGATTGCATGTCTAAAATATGATGAAATTTAGTTTGTTGTGTATTAGTTGGTGTGGTATCTGACAGTAATATTATTTGTTGCATTACTATAATTATATTTTATTTGTTGCATTATTATAATTTTATTTGTTAATAATTTTATTTTATAATAATATATAATTATATAATTTTTTATTTTTTATAATTTATTATTTACTAAGTTAGAAAATAAAAAGTAATATCGTTTAGGAGGTAAGTTTACATGGGGTGTACAGATTAAATAGTTTTCGGTGAAACAAACAGCGGAAGTGGAGAACTGCACTTTCTACATCATCTATTTATTACCAAACAAACAGCAGAACTGCCAGAACTTCACTTCCACAGCTTGAAACAAATAACGGAAGTGAAGTAATTTTTACCTGAACTTCACTTCAACTCAAAATCCACTTCAACCCAAAGTTCACTTACGGTGAAACAAACATGCCCTAAAGTGAAGTAGTTTCTTTTCATTTCTTCCATATCAGCAGTCCTTTTTGGTACATCTTCTTAAGACCTGGCAAAAGTTGTTGCAGCACTTTATCATTTGAAATGATTTGCATATGACATTTTTCTCAAACTTAGGGATGTAATGCTTTTTTAATATAAAATGAAGTAGGAAAAGAAGAAAACTACATCTAGACCGACTTATCATTGTCGGAGATGCTTCTCCAAATACCTCACTTGAAGCATCTTCAGGGAAGTTAAAACTAATTGTTCTTCGGCTTCATTGCTTTAGAACGCTGCGGAAGTATTAATTCATAGCTTTTGCGGAGTCACGCTAGAATGCAATAAGTTTCAGATCGTAGAGGTTGATTCACGTGTTCTTGGATCGTAGAGGTCTTCTAACGCTCCAAACCCGCGATAGATCAAGCTACGAACTAGTTAGATCTCTAATACACTGTTCAAAAAGTAATATGTTAATGGAGGATGTAGTTTCTCTCTCTCACAAGATAGCTCACAAATTACTCACGAATTTATGAGTATATTTTTTTTTATTTTTCCTTGTTCTTATTCTTTTATTCTTTTTTTTTGAGAGAAAGGTAGCATGCTACCCGCTTCGTTTATTTTTTTTGAAAATAAACTTAGCTGAAAATGTGAATCAACTAGGATTCGAACTCGGAACCTCGGGTACCAACCACCAAGCCCTTTGCCACTTGCGCTAGAGACGGTCGGTCCTTGTTCTTATTCTTTGATGAGAGAAGCGCCCATATATCTATAAGGGATCCCAACTCCCTAATAGATAAGTAAAAGATTAGGCCGAATCGGTTTTTGATTGTTATCCTAACATGGTTAAAATATATCTCTAATTAGCTTTTCAAAATAAAAGCGAGATTAAGTTTAGTCCAATTAGACCGTCGGATCGAGCCCAATCATGGATGCATCCGATTCGGTTTAACCGAATGCCGACAATTGCCATAAACTTTGGTTTGAACATTTGATAGAAGGATGACTGGAAAAAGGATATTTTGATGGTGTATTATTGACTTATTGTTGGTAAAATGACATCTGAGTAAGTTCTAAGCCCTATTGACACATTACAGGTTCAACTCTTTACTACTTATATTTAATAAATCTAATCTTTATTTATCTACATATTTGTCAATAATAAGAGGATGTCTGATATAAAATCAAATATAGCAAATTAAGGCATACCTTTTTCAAAATATAATGCTAATAACAAAAAATGGAGCAATAAAGAAACAATAACATAAGCATACAAGAAACCCAACTTAGAAATAGTTAGGAGAAGACTAAAGTTACTATAAAGTTCATGATGCAAATATCTGTAACACTGTAACATTTCAATATAATAACAACTGTCACAAATTATTACCAACTCTACATAGGTGACCAAACAATCCAAGGTTGTGACTTCACCAATATTACAAAATTTCACCCATATGATTCTGTTAATATGTTCTGATGTTATTAAACGAAGCGGATAACGTGCTACCTTTCTCTCAAAAAAAAAAAGGTTCTGATGTTTTTTGGTCACTTTCGATCACTTCGTAGCACAACTTAGCTAGCTTGTTGAGTAAAAATCTCAAAAATTCACCACCAATTGGACCCCAAAAAAGGGATAACCATAAGACTGCAACTCACCATAACATATTTATCAAAGGGGAAAAAATTAGACAATAGAGAAGGATAAACATACTTGAAGCATGTACAGTGCTATTAACTGCCAAAAAAGAAATCAGCTTGCTAACATTGCTCTTCATATTCCACCAAAGCAGATCACCACCAATTTATTCATATGCATGATCACTGAATATTTTACCCAAGATTAAGCAGAAGAGGGATTAATTAAGAAAGATAAATTATATAACTCACATCTAATCAAGTAAATATAAGTAAGTTTAATAGAAAGAAGTAGGTAAAATGGAGAGAAAGTGCAGCAAATAGTAAAAGACGTCAATACAGAGTTTTTTTTGAGAGAAAGGTAGCACGCTACCCAATAAACTTAGCTAGAAATGTGAATCAACTAGAATTCGAACTCGGGACCTCGGGTACCAACCACCAAGCTCTTTGCCACTTGCGCTAGGGACGGTCAGTGTCAATACAGCGTTGAAAGAATAAGAAGAAGAAGCAACTAAGCCCACAAAACATTAGAATGTATGCGCAGGCCATATACTTTATTATATAATTACTATGAAGGAAAATCACTCGGCATCCAAGCATAATTAACTCAGTTTAGATAAAAGTGAAAGAGCATTCTCTAAAATCATTGAAGTTTTTATTGAAAATTGGCTATTTACCGTATACACTCTCACTCTTGATAGTCCCAAATTGAATAAAAAAAAATATATTGTACAAAAAGGGCTTAATAATATAGCACCAATAAAATAGACTTATTAAGCAAACTGGGAGCCTTGTGACGCGCAATATATTATAAATTTAATGAAACGTGTTTTCTTGAAATCCTAAATTCTAAACTCTAAACCGCAGGATAATTTTTAACTTTGCTTTAAAATTTACACAAAATCTATATCTATATCTATATCTATCTATACTTAATTTGACAGTTCTGTCAAATCATAGAAACGGAACCACAAAGAGCCGCGTCCTCTTTTAAGGGTCAACCAATAGGAGAATGCCAAGTGTTTGAAAAAAATTTCGGTGCACCAAGTGCACGGTAAACTAATTTTTAAATATACATCAATAATAAATTTTTATAATATAATTAATAATTTAAATATTTTATATTATATATATAATAGAGATCTTAAAATTAAGTTATAAAATAGAATTTAAAATTTTAATATATCTTATGGTGTATGAAATATTATTGTACACCGGGTGCAAGAAAAAATTTTCACATTAAAGGAGGGTTTGGGGGGACCTTGGTATGACACGTGTCCCCCCAACCCTCATTTACTCTCTCTCCCTCTATACATATATATATATATACACACACACACACACATATATGTACATATATATATAGTTTTAAAATTTTATAATATTAAAATTTTAAATTTTAAATTTTAAATTTTATAATTTTATAATTTACTTCAAATTTTAAAATTTTAAATCTCTCAAATTTTGATACCTTCAAATTTTAAAATTTAAAATTTAAAATTTTATGTTGTAAATTTTATGTTCCAAACTTCAAAATTTAAATTTTAAATTTTAAATTTCAAATTCCAAATTCCAAAGTTGCAAATTTTATGTTCCAAAACCCCTTCTGGAGCCGGTCCCGAGCGCGCGCTAAAATTTCCAAATATTAAACTTCAAAATTTAAAATTTTAAATCTCTCAAATTTTGATACTTTTAAATTTTAAAGTTTCAAATTCCTAATTTTTTTGTTGCAAATTTTATTCTGGAGGTCTCTCTTTTTCTCCTCTCTCGGTTTCCGACTCTCTCTTCTTCTCTCTCTTCCTTTCTCTCTCTACTTGATTCTCTCCAAAATCCATACTCTACAAACAAATTCCGTAAAATCCGGGATCACAAATCATCACGCATATCTCCAAGATTCTTTCACGATTCATACAAATCTTCACAAGATTTGAAGCTCCTGGGAGCTCTATAAATGAAGCAGAAGAGGCATCACGAAGGGATGCACGAGCCGACATTCATATTTTCCATTATGAGAAATTAGAACCTAAAAAAAAAAAGGAAAAGGAAAAGAAGAAGTGAGTGCAGAGGAGGAGGAGGAGCAAGAAGAAGAAGAGGGGCCGCCGTCATCGCCCAAACTGCCGACGCCGACGCCGACGCTGCCCAGCCGCGCTCCCCGCCGTCGCGCAAACCGCCCAAGTCGAAGCTCATTAACCGTTCCACTGCTTGGAAAGCAAGGAAAAAAAAAAAAGAGAACAGGAAAAGGAAGAAGCAGTTTTCCTTTTCTTTTTTTTAAATGCACCAACTTGTGCCCTCTAATTAGCCTTGGAATGACTTGGGTTTTCTTAATTTGCTTTCAAGTATTAATGGTGCTCAAAGAATAGCTTCATGCAATCAAAAAAAAAAAAAAAAAAGTATATGCATTACTCTTTAGTATAATAGAGTATAGAACTCTAAATAATAAAATAAAATAAAATAAAATTCAAAAAAAATAAATCAATTGAAAAAGAGATTCGCTGATGACTATAGAAATGACATTTCTGACTGTAGAAATAGCAAAGAAAAATTAGAAAATGAGCTTTCGGAAAAAAAAAAAAATATGCCAGAGGTGGGCTCGGGAAGGGGCTCGGGAGTAAAAAAAATAAAAAGAACAAAACAGAAAAAAGGGTGGAGTATTTTGTTTCCTTACTCCAAAGTATATCCCATTATTTTTTTTATTATGATATTTTATGTTTAATTTTAAAAAAAAATACTGACACATGTCTGCACTCTTTTTTGATAAATTATATTTTTTAAAATTATCGTTTAAATTTTTTTATATAAATTAGTCGCAAACTATTTAGCCGCAGCGAAGCGCGGGTAGTTACCTAGTAAATATATGAAACCAGAGTTGGCTTTGTCCACGTGTCGAAAAAATGGAACGGGAGAGAGAGCGGGAGGGGAGGCGGTGGAGGTGGGGTTGGGAATGGGTGTGGGGCCCAGCCCGGATGAGAGAAAGGGAGAGAGTGGTGGGCCAGTAATTTTTTAATTATTTATTTTCATTAATTTAGACTAAAATAATTGGACTTTTGTTTCTTTTAATCTAATTTGCTATCATTATAAAAATTTAAAATATATATATTTTTTACACATAAGTTTTAATTAGTTTAGATTATATGTATTAAATATAAATTTTGATTTTATAATATTGATCACTTAGATATAGATTGTACAATAAAAAATAAAAAAAGATTAAAGTTTAAGTTAACTAAATCTATAAAGCTAAATAACGCATTCAAATTTTAAAGTCAGAGCATCATTGACTGACTCAAATATAACATGTAGAAAAGTTGGATAGTAAAAACAAAATTTTGAAAGGTTGAATAGTTGATTCAAAATGATTCATAGTTCAGAAAAGTTTTATATGTTTTTACTTTGATTTTAATATCAAACTTGAATACCATATTTATAGTCTGATGAGTGATCAATTTTACATTTAAATTCTTTTAGAATATTCAAAATGTGATTGGTCGACTGTTAGTTTTAATAATTGGGCATTCTAAAATTTATTAGATAGTTTAACGTATTGTTTTCTTGAATGAAATTACTAATTAAACAAAAGCAATCGATGCTCCACTTTATTTTCGTCTGGAATAAAATTAAAATATAAAAAAGGTAAATAACGTTTTTGGTCCCAAGCTATAAGATGTGTGACACTTTAGTCCTCGAATTTTAATTTGTTATATTTTCTTGCTTAAATTATAAGGCACATGACGCTTTAGTCCTCAAACTTTAATTAGTTGTAATTTCTAACTTCAATTATTAGGCATATAATAATTTAGCTCTGCATATACTAAAAATTAAGAAAATATTAATAAAAATTATTTTTTTATAAAATATGTGAGACTATTAAATATAAATGTTTTTTACATTTTTTAGTTATAATTTTTTAATTCTAAAATTAAAATAAATATATATTTTTTAATTAATTAAATAATATCTACCCGCTGCGAAGCGCGGGTCCTACACTAGTATTACTCGATGGCTTAGATATCGAAATATCAGAGTGAGACGCGTGTCACTGAATTTTTGTTCATGATACGATAGAATCACTAAATTTGGGTGAGGCTCCAACCACCCCACTTCCATTAAAACGCGGATACATTTTACACCACAACTTTTTTACTAATTATTACGCGGGCACAGCACGCGCATATATGCACTACGAGCGACGCGAAAGTCAACAACGTTTCTCCTTCTGTTGGTCAACTAATGACACGTAGATCCTCAACATCTCAGTGGCCAATCGCCCGGGCCCCACCACTCGTTAGTGCCCTACGTACGTTCTCCAATCACCCACGTTGAAAATTGAAATAATGTATGTACTACTACATGCAAACAACTATACATGTATACCCCATGCTCCTTATTTGTTACTACTATATATATATATATATATATATAGCTCAAGGAGTAAAGGGCATAGCTATAATTAAACATGGTGAGCTCAAAAGTTGTAGTAGTTGTTGCTGCACTCATTTTAGTACTACTCTTCGTCGAGCTCGCCGCCGCCGGTCGCGTGCTTCTCCAGGGTTATGGAGCTGGCGGCGGCGGCGGCAGTGGCGGGGGCGGAGATACTGGGTTAGGCGCTGGTCATGGTTACGGCGAAGGGTCGGGATACGGCGAAGGCGAGGGAATTGGAGGGGGAGGTTATGGTAGGGGTGGCGGCGGTGGCGGTGGCGGCGGTTCTGGGTACGGGTCGGGCGGTATCGGGTCTGGTTATGGTTCTGGATACGGGTCGGGTTACGGTTCGGGTGGAGGGCTGGGAGGGGGGGGTTATGGGAGTGGCGGAGGAGGCGGCGAAGGCGGTGGGTCCGGGTACGGGGTCGGAGGGAGCGGATCGGGATACGGCAGTGGTTCCGGGTACGGAAGTGGCGGTGGCCTAGGAGGTGGCGGCGTTGGCGGTGGCGGAGGAGGAGGCGGCGGCGGTGGATCGGGTTATGGGTCTCATGGAGGTTCGGGTTTCGGATCCGGATATGGGTCTGGATATGGGTCTGGTGGGGGCCATGGGTAAGTAATATATATGCATGTATTAGAGACTATTTTGCATTTAGCACGAAATAAAAAGCACCTTGTAGTAGTGCTACGTTGTGTATAAGTCGATTATGGGAATAAAAAAGAGCTTTGTTGTCTAAAAGTAATAATATGGACTTAACCAAACTGAGTCAATTATTTTTTAAACTAAAACTCAGCCTCCAATAGCATCATCTTCTTTTATTTACCTCACCTCATGCGGTTGCCAAGTGATTCAGAATCGATTTTTGGTTCGAGCTAAATATTTGGAGGCTTTAGCCCCTCCTCACTGAGAAAGAGTTTGTTTGTTTGTTTTATCGAAAGTTGAGAGATCTGTGGAGCCTTACGGTCAAATCTCCAAAAACGAAAGAAAAAAATCACCTCCTTGTATAATATGAAAAATCATTAATTAGTCGCTCTACTTGTATTAATTAGTGAAGAGAAGTCAATAGATGATTGGTTATGTTTGAAGAAATTAGTCATATGCTCAATTAATGATTTATCTCTATCTCGTAGTTAACGGACGCACCAGTTCTTTTTAAAAAAAGTCTACTACATCACACTTGCATCACATCATCAGCAACAAACTAATCACATACAATAAAAATATTTTTCTATTAATTATGATAGGACATGTGAACCCAAAGGATACAATATTATTGATCGAAAACACCACGTCAGCAATATAATTGGTGGATTCTAAATTTTTTTTCTAATTTTCAGGCCAATGGAACTCGCAATTAAAAATAGCGTTATAGAGTTCCCAACCCTAACCTTAATTCCCTGGAAAAAGCAACAGCAGACAGGGCCGCATTTATTATAGGTTGAAAAATAATCTATTTATAAATAAGTTTTGAGTTATGCTACTATTATACTTCAAAGTGGGATATATTTGTATCTTACGCTGTATTCATTCAAAAAATGTTACTTTTTCTACTTGTCACGCCACATTAATTTTTTTTACCATTATTCATTTGAGATTTTGTGAATTTTAGAATACTGAGTGTAAATCTAATATACAAGTAAATTTTTTTTACAAAATTTAAACAAATTACACTTTTGGTTCTCAAGCTATAAGACCTGTGACATATTAGTAGCCAAACTTTAATTTGTTATAATTTTGAGTCTCTTTAATAGTTAAAATTTTAATTATTGTAATTTTTGACTAGAATTATAAGGCGTGTGATATTTTAGTCTTTAAATTTTAATTAATTATAATTTTTTGCTAGAATTATAAAGTACGCGACATTTTAATTTTTAAACCTTTGCACTATGTTTGGTTGGGGGTTAAGGGGGGGATAAGGGGTTAACCCTCTTTCGTGTCTTCTCCGTCGCCGTCGGGGAGGCTTCGTGCTGCCACCCTTTACGCTCTCCGGCTCAGATCTCGCCGGGGATCTACTGAAACAAGGACGCCGCCTGTGGTAAGGGGCTTCAGCTGCGACATTCTTCCCCCTCCTTGCTTCGGTCGAACCCTATAGCATACGGATCGCTTTGACGAGGGAGGCTCTATGCTTTCGTGCCTTCACCTGCGATATTTTGCCCTCTGTTTTGGGTCCTACGATTTTTTAAATTAATTAGGATCAATTAATTTTAATTTGAAGGCGAGGAAAAGAGAGTGAATCATATATAGGAAAATAAAAAAACAGTCTACTTTTTTTGTAAATAGAGCTAGGGGTGGCAATCCAGCTCGCTGTTCGCGAGCCAGCTCGTGTTCGGCTCGAAATGAGCTCGAGATCGACTCGCTCGTTTAGTAAACGAGCCGAACACGAGCTGAATTTTTTAGCTCGTTTAATAAACGAGCCGAACACGAGCTGGGGTCAGCTCGCTCGTGTTCGGCTCGATAACAGCTCGAATATATATATTTAATATTTATATTATTTATATATATATAAATAAATAATTATATATAAATATAATTTTTTATTATTTGATTTTTAGCCCAACTTAAATTAAATCCCAACTTAATTATAAAAAGCCAATTTATATGTAAAGTTTCAACCATTAGATCAAAGTCTAATGGATAAGATCTCATAAATTTATTTTCTATATGTATATTCTTTCTAATCATTTAAACTTATTGTTTTTGAGCCAGCTCGTGTTCTGCTCGTTAATAAACGAGCCGAATACGAGCCGAATTTTTTGGCTCGGTACTTAAACGAGCCAGCTCGTGTTCGGCTTGTTTATGAAACGAGCCGAACACGAGCCGACCCCAGCTCGCTCGTGTTCGGCTCGTTGACACCCCTAAATAGAGCTACTTTCACATTACATAAAAGCCCCCTCTACAATATTGAGTTAGAGAGGGGTATTTTCGTCCTTTCATCTAAAAATTCTACTATTATTCTGCTTATTCCACTATTTCCAACCAAACACTATTTTGTTTAACCCTACAACTAACCCAATACTCAACCAAACACAAAATTACCTTAACCTCAGCTTATAATACCTAGGTTTAATCTATTCCTGAAATAACTAATTTTTACTTAACCCCAAACTAGAAGCCCAAGAAGGTTAGGTTTGTCATCTAAAGCATAGCTTACCCAAAGAGTTAAATGACGTTGTATCCATGCATTTTAGAAAATACCATACGACTACCCTAGAATGATATTAGTTGTGAGGACTGAAGAAATCTGGCTCAGGTGAACCGTCCACATCAAATATCATGAGCGCGCTCTTTCTATCAGTACGTATTTTTGAGATAGTTGGTTAGCGGTTACGATCCACACTCCGGTTCTACTTTAATTTCTAGCATTTGCGGGATTCGGCGCCAGTGATCGACCAGGCACAGTTCTGGACCGACTGGGGGAAATGGCATAAGAAGGACAAGCTCGGTCTCTTCTACGTGGACGATTTTCGCGTCACGCCGATGAAGCTCGCCGGAGTGAAGGACGCGCTGATCATGCGCGAGTTCGGCGACGCCGAGCCCAATAACTACTGGCACAGGGTTTGCGAGGGCGAGACGGAGGCCGTGATCCAAGGCCGTGGGAGCTCATCTGGAAGTCCCCGCGGCTGACGGAGATCATCTCCGCCATCGCCGCGAGGATGAATTGGGACTTCGATTCGGTTCATGTGGTGAGAGGGGATAAGGCGAAGAGCACCGAATTGTGGCCGAATCTCGATAGAGACACCTCGCCGGTAAGGTCGACGAGGGGCGGAATGTGTATATTGCTACCAATGAGCCGGACACTTCCTTCTTCGATCCGATGAAGGATCGGTACAACGTCCATTTCCTTGATGATTTTAAGGATCTGTGGGGCGAGAACAGCGAGTGGTATGCCGAGACTAAGGAGCTGAGTAATGGGGTTCCCGTGGAGTTCGATCGGTACGTGAGGGTGGAGGTCGATACGGAGGTGTTCTTGAGGGGAAAGAAGCAGATCGAGACATTCAATGATCTTACCAAAGATTGCAAGGATGGTATTAATACCTCTTCTTCTTCTTCTTCTTCTTCGTGATCTTTATTTCAAGTTAAAGTTATTTAAGCTGACATTTAAAGTAGTTCTACTATACTTGGTAGCTATTTAGTGAAACCCACGAAAGAAGGTCTCGTTGTTGTAGTTTGTTGCACCACATGCTTAGAGTAGCAGGTTGACGGATTATCATTGTCATTTTTTGTTAAACCTTTTTGTGTTGCTGAGATCAACCGAATAAATGGCAATGGAGCACTCTCTTCTTTTGCTCTCTTAATGGTAGCTGTTATTGTGTTGCTGCAATGTGTTATGAATGTGATGTGAATCCTTTAGTAGAGCTGGGTAGCTTCTTGTAATGCCCCGATAGTCCCACGTTGAATGAAAAAATAATTTTGATTGAAATATATGAGACCTTACAAGTTAATAATAATAACTGGATTTAATCATTTTGGGCCGGTGGTTTGGGCCCAACGAATTATTATTGCTAGCGGGTCGGTCGTTATAATTCTGGTATATATTGTCTGTTCTAGTTTGATTCTGATTGGAATATATAAGATATCACATGCTAATAATAATAACAAGTTATTATTGTTAGCGGATCGGGTCATTATACTTCTAATTGTGAAACATAGCCAATTACAATTCAG
Source organism: Puya raimondii (assembly GCA_016920855.1). Taxonomy (NCBI): domain Eukaryota; kingdom Viridiplantae; phylum Streptophyta; class Magnoliopsida; order Poales; family Bromeliaceae; genus Puya; species Puya raimondii. The sequence continues at coordinate 54,523,285 of JABWPP010000050.1, read as the reverse complement.
CCTTTTCTTGTGTCGATGTATGTTGTATGGAAAGATCTTTTTATGTATGTAAACACGATTTAAATAGCTTGAGAATGTGTAACTTCTTCTGCCCCGAACATATTCTTTCGCATGTATTAAAGGTAGGTGAGTAGGGTTTCTCGAGATGCACTTGGACAGAAAACAAGAATTAGATACTTTACTGTTCTGTGAAGAATCATACAACAAAATGGCCCTTTTGGATTGGTGTAAGTGGGAGAGTGGAACTCAAATTTCATCACTTTCGATATTTGTTTTGATGTAAGTAAAAAAGACAGTGTAACTCAAGTTACGTTAGATCTCCACTTCACCTACTCTCGACTTTCCCTTCTAGAATGCCGAACTCGACTTTCACCACATTCAACCTTCTCTAAAAAATTTATTAAATAGTATAACCTAAACCCTACTTCCTTTACAATGAGTTAAAATTATCTTATTTATAATAAATTAGCATTATCTTTAAAAAATAATAATAAATTTAATTATTTAATAGGTTGAATTTTATAGAATAAGTTTACTACTATATTTAGGAGATAACGGGATCCACTTGTTTACATCAAAACAAACAATGAAACTCAAAAAATTAATTTCACCAGCATCAAGTTATCCCAAAATAAACAGAAAAAGTGACTGAATTTAACTTCCAGACTATACAAGTTACGTCAAAACAAACAACAGAAAAACAATCACACTTCAGAAAAACTCAAACACCTCTGCACTCGAGTTACGTTGGATCTAAAAATTAAATTCGTCAATCCAAACGCTCCCAAAGTGTTGAGAGTCCACGTATTTCTAATGCTTTGAGATGCTGTAATGTCTGGGTCAGTAAATAGAACTACCATGCTACAAATGTCAGATGCATTTACAACATTACTGGTCATTTTTCTTCTGATCTATGTCCATATTTGGCATTTAGAGCTAGTGACAAAAACACTTGAACTATGTATTATTATGCCAGTGGATTCATATCTTGGGTTACAAGGAACTACATTGGCCTTTACGTTCGATCTCTGACTGTTAATACGAAATCTCATTGGTCAATATCATAATGCATGCCCAATTTGTTAGGTTAGATCACAAACACTCTAGTAATTTTACGCAGACGGTTAAAGAAAAATTCTATGTGGTAATATTTTATTTGCCCGTCACCTTATAGAGCATACTTTCTCATGCCATCATTATTCGCAAAGTGTTATGTTTATATTAAAAGAGAACCAATATTAGGTATTTTGATGATATTGCTGATCTTATTTATTGACTAATGGTAAGAGAGGGGTAACATGCAGAGGGGAAAAAAATAAAATTTCACGGTCAAAAGATGTTGGTATCAATTTGACTATTCCAATACTTGAAACTTGTACCAAGATATTAGTCATCTACATGTTGTGCAACTTTCTTTAGAAAACAGATCTCTTTACCATTATTAGGTACATAATTTAGTAAATAATTATTTTCTTACACTGATTTCACAAATTGCATCACTCTCTTTGTCATCCTTTTTGGGGAAGTGCAGATTCATAAGAATAGTACCAGTTATATTTTTTTTTGCATCGGAGTAGGTTGGACTTTTTTTTTTTAACTCTAGTATCATCTTTGACTAATTTCTAGTTTTCATTTGTTAAAAGATTCTTTGCTTTATTTAATTCTTAGGAAGCACATGGTTTTGGGAGAAATATATATATTTTTTAATCTTTCGAGTGAGAAACAATTCTGATTTTTGTAGAGCTTGGATTACTTTGAGTATGTAGCCTATATATATATATATATATATATATATATAGAGTTTTGCTAGAATACTATCGGTAGTAAACCGAGCGGTTTACTACCGATTTGTTTTCGATGCTGGAGCTTCCAAATCGACGATCGGCACCGTTGAACATGATCTAGACCATTCAAAATATCTGAAAATCAAATTTCACGCTTTTTCGATATTGTTCTCTTGTCCATCAAGTGAACACAAAATGAATGGCTGAAAATAAATATCTTATAAAAAGTGATGATAGAAGTCTTGTAATCAAGATCAAGAGTACAGATCTTATTTTAAATAGTTTAAAGAATTTTCTAACAAAAATTTAGTTGATTTGGATTCTTCTATACCGTTAAACGAGCAAACACACCATATCGGCCATTAAAATTACAGATTTTGTAACCCTTTGATCGTTCGGTTAATGATATCAAAAAAGCATGAAATTTGATTTCTAGATAGTTTAAATGGTCTAGATCATGTTCAACGGTGCCGATCGTCAATTTGGAAGCTCCAGCATCGAAAACAAATCAGTAGTAAACGGGGCGGTTTACTACCGATAGTAGCCCAGTCAAGCTCTCTCTCTCTCTCTCTCTCTCTCTCTCTCTCTCTCTCTCTCTCTCTCTCTCTCTCTCTCTCTCTCTCTCTCTCTCTCTCTCTATATATATATATATATATATATATATACATATATATATATATATATATATATGAGTTCGGTTACTATATTTTTATACGTATAGACCCTTTTATACTTACAAACTTTTGACAGTTAGATCTATCCTTTTGATCATTTCCATCCGTTAGATTATACTATTCAACCAACCGTCCACTAAGGGGCGGAGCTATTAATGGACTGAGGAGGGGCCATGGTCCCCCAGATTTTTCATAATTTGCATAATAGTCCTTAGATATAAAAAAATTAATGAATATACTTTTATCTAATCTAAAAAATATATCTATTGACTTGCTTTTTTGAAAAAAAAAATTTAGCGCTAATATATAGTGCTCTCTCAATTCTGAATTTATTCCTTTTTCTTGTTTGGTACCTTCATAACTTCTAATTATTTTAGATGATCTTTTTATTTAATTAAATTAAATATTATTAATATTTAATATAATTTAAAAAAGATTATCGAAAATATAGCTCTATCAACTAATAGTCATCAACTGTCATAATTGTATTTACTAAAAATTAAGAAATTAGATCATTAACTGAATTACTATTAGATTTAGTAAATTTCAAAGTTATTTGAGTGAAATAATATAAATAAAATAATTAGAAGTAAAGTAAGTATAAATCAGAAAAAAGATAATATTTTTTTACACTAATTATTTAGTATAAATATTTCCTCATCAAAAATTTAATTAGATAAATCTTTGTTTATTTGCTAAAGTTTGGATTTGGATGTATTTTCTGTCGGATCGTTGGCGCTAACCATTAATCCCAAAAGCTCGAGCTGTTAGAAATACGCAACCAATTCACTTAAAGCGTACAGATACAGCGCCCACGGATTTCGATTGTGACTCGACTCCACCAGCCTCACGCCATTTCGAACATGACTCGGCCCACCCAGCCTCACGCCATTTCGAACATGACTCGGCCCAACATGGCCTCTCGCCACAGCGCAGGATGCTGGCCCATTTAAGCCAACAATCCCCCCTCCAGCACATGCACACATTTGCAGCATGCGGGAATCAAACCCGTGGCCACTGGCTCTGATACAACTTGTCAGATCATTGGCGCTAACCATTAATCCCAAAAGCTCGAGCTGTTAGAAATACGCAACCAATTCACTTAAAGCGTACGGATACAGCGCCCACGGATTTCAAATGACTCCGCCCCACCAGCCTCACGCCATTTCGAACATGACTCGGTCCAACATGGCATCTCGCCACAGGGCAGGATACTGGCCCATTTAAGCCAACATTTTCGTCCCCCTTATAATCGAGTTTTAGCTTCATCCTTGCACCCGCTCAACCTGAGGGACCACTATCATCCTAATCGGGGACCACTATCATCCTAACCGCACATTCCTTCATCCAACGGCCGAGAACTTATGAGTTCAAAAATGCCTATACTCATAATAGTACAATAGCCCTAGTATATATATATATATACACACACACACGCGCGCCGTATTTGTGGGTTAGTTTATGTAACGAGAAATGCAAACAAGGTGAAATGAGGCGAATCTAGAGGCTGAAGGGGTCTCCCACCTCTCGTTCCATTTTCTTGGTGGGTCGAGGCGAATTCAGAGCCGATTAATTTTTTTCTAATTTTTGTCCCACATACCTCTTCATTTGGGGTGGATCAAGATGAGAGTCAAATTTTGGCAGATCAAAATGGATCAAAAGAAGGAAGGGGTCTTCAAATGATTTTATTTGTATTCCTATATTAAAGTATTAAGATTACATATTTATCCTTTTAAAGTTTTAATTAGCAAATATATTTCTCTGTTAAAAAAATATATATAATTTTAATCAATCAGTTAACTGAATGGAATATGTTTATAAATTATACAATTTTGAAGGAATATATATGGTAACCAAAATTTGTAGGAATAGATATACAATTTTTTTTTTTTTTTTTAAGAAATACATATGGAGTTATTAGAGCAAAGCATGAAAGATACCTTAGCAAAACTTTCCTTTTGAAGGGTCATTCCTCAAATCTATACACTATTCATTTAATTAAACTTTTTCTATAAAACGTATTATCTCTCATATCCTTAGCAACAGGATTTTTTTTTTTTTTTTTCAAAACTATCCCTCGAATCTATACATCCATCTTATATTAAACTTTTCTATAAAAATCAAACTTTTCGTTTAAGTATCATCCCTAAATCTATATACTATTCATTTCATTAAACTTTTCTAAGTAGTATTATCTCTCAAATCTTAAACAAGCTATTCAGTAGGGTGGTGTTTGGTAACATAATTATTTAAAAAAAAACATTTTTTTTCTTAAAAATTAATTTATTATTTTTTAAAAAGTAAATTTTTTTAAGATATTCGTGTGCGTTTAAAATACTAAAGCAGTGTCAATAAAAAAGAAAATCCCACATGCCTACTTCAAAAAAAAAATACTACTTATACACCTGCGTATACGTGTACATCTCATAATGTACACATTCTAAAATGGTTTAATTACACCATACTATGTTGTACTAATTTAGTGCTATTTTTACTGCTATATATATATATTTTTTTCAAAAACACTATTGTATTACTATATTTTATTATGTCTACATAGTAGGGTAATTTACGTTTTTTATCGTGTACTACTTTATTTTATATATATATATATATATATTAAAAATTTTTTTTTTTCTCATCAATCTCTATATTATTGTTAACAAATTATTATTTTAAAAAAATCAACTACTTTATTAAGAAACACTAGTTAAATAACAAGAAAAATATAAAATAAATCCTCATACATGATAGACTTATTAAAAGCTTCTATCAAGTTAGTTTCAAATTTTTTTCTTATTTTTATTTATTTTGTTATATTTTGTGTAAAAAACAAGCTGAATATATACTTTGTTATTTTTCAATCAGTATTTTTTAACAATTTTCATCTAAATTATAGGTTTATTAATTACTTATACTATAGGGATTGAAAAAAAAAGATAGTTTAATGGTGCTTTTTAAAAAAATAATAATACAATGTAAAAAATAAAAAAATATGTAAAATACAATACAGTATAGTGTAATTAAGTCTTTTAGAATTTATTACCAATAATTTAAAAATCGGGTCGAGTGGGCCAGTTCAATCAGTCCAACTATGACCGGTCTATAAAGTGATTTCGTTTAACGTACTACAAGAAAATTGACAATTAGTGGCATATATAAATGTTGCTATATGTATAGGAAATGCATCTAAATCTTTTTAGCAACATTTAAAATTTAGTGTTGCCCATGCCCATGTTGCTGAATCATTTAGCAGCATATAGAAAATTTGTTGCTAATGTTGACTAATTAGCAACACTTGACAAATGTTGCTATAGATAAATTTAATAAGACATTTTCAAAATAATTATATAAATAATGTAATTAATTCTTGCATCAATAAATGCTGCAAATTTATTTTGATTTTTTTTGTCATAATTGACAATTATAGTATTTAAAATTAATTTAATTTAACTATTATTAATTTTTTGATCAATTATTATAATCACAATTTATAAAACTCATTCACACCAAATAACAAACAACAATGCAAACGATAATATCAATCAAAATTCTAATTAATATATATATTGTAATTAATTTGAAGAGCAATATCTAATTAAATGATATCCAAAATTAAACATTAGATAGATATCCAAAAACATCATAAACTGTTTCATACATTAGATATCCAAAAACATCATAAACTGCTTCATACATTAGATATTCAAAAACATTATAAACTGTTTGATACAAAAGATAACCAATAAAATGATAGTAATAAATACTTCATAATAAAATGAAAGCCAATTGCTTCACGAACATTTCTTCAATTTGAACTTGTCAAGATGCATGCGGCTCTACTTGTGCTTAACCTGTGAAAAAGAGCATATAGAAATTAATTTGATTTACAAAGTTATAAAATACAATAAGAAAATTTAAAAGAAAAATTAGTATTTTGTGCATATAAAGGTATATGGCCAAGCCACCGTTACACCTACGGTATCTCCAATGGTCAGATAACTTTCATAAGGTCTTAACAATGGCTCATTGCGAAGTATTGCTACGTCTATTTGAACCTCCCAATATTGTGGTCCTAACTCAACTCCTCCTACTTTCGTCGTGGGATCCTTACTTAATATATAACCTCGTGCCACGTTACCATGAGGCTTTTTTAAACTTTTCAAGTACACTTCATTTCCACCCTTCAATCAACAAAGAAATAAATTAAATATTACATGTGTTTTGATGAAAGAAATATATAAAAACAACAAAGAAAATAATAATGAAAAAAAAAAGAAAATAACCTGAGCATCTGATGGGATAAAAAAATTCTTCACAATATTTTTAGCTCGATGTGCCTGTAACAAAATGGTCTAATATAGTTAGCCAATATTATGTTTTAATATTATAAATAAACAAGCTTATTTTCTTACTTATGCTATTTTTTTTCTTTACAATTGTTTTACATTTGAAAATGTCATCTTTTGGTACATTGTAGTTATTTGAACTATATGGTTGCAACTGCTAGTCGAATCGGCAAAATTAGAGAAATATACAACCCCTTTTAAGTTGCATTTGAGACGAAAGTTTCAATTACGCTTGACAAAAAGAGTCTTAAGAGACATAATATACAAAATAGATATATTTTTGAACTAAATTAAAAAAGAGAGAGTGTGAATAGAAATAGAGTACAAACATTAATATAATTTTTTTTACTAATATCACAAAGTACACAATATAATTAGGATAAAAAACTACCTGAGGTGGAGGTACTTCATGACTAGATTGAAATGAACTTACATCATTTTTAGGCGATCCATTGGGAGAAATATAATTGTTAGTATTCTGTTTGAGAGAACAAAATTGTTAGATATTATGTGAAGTCAAATTATTTATAAATGATATATAAGTTGGCATAATAAGTTGTATTACCGGTATACCGATTCTTTTTTCTGGTGTATGCAAGTCTTGGGGCCTTTTCTCTGTTGATTCAAACATTGCTCTAATCATTGACATTTCTCTTTGCACATCTTCATATTTTTGCTTCAAGTCTGCTATCTCTTGTTGCATTTTATGTTTTTCTCCTTAGCAGTATTTTTAGTTTCAGAAAGAATTCTTAAACATTCTGCACGAGTTGGATTTGATCCAACGACATCTGAAGGAGTGGGAACCAAGCCGAAACAACGAATATGACCACGTCGATCTTCTCCTAGAACTTTCACTAAAAGGTCATCTCAGGATTCTTCTTTTTATGCAATATCCGGATATACATGGGCAATCTCTGTAATAGCACCCTACAGAAAAAAAGAACAATGCATTTTTTCATAGGTTATATCCCTATTGTGAAAGAAAATTAGTACAACTTTAAAAACTTACTAATTTTCTTTTACAATATTCATTTAAAGGTTTGCCATTCTTGTTTGTGTGTGTCCTTATGAATAACTCGTGTCTCTTCGGTTTAACTTTTTCATTTTCCTTTGTCATCTACATGCAAAAATTATAGAAATAAATTTAATTATTAGTAATCAAAATAGATCTACAAAGTTAATTCTCAAATAATGATAAAAAAGTTTGTAAATTACCTCCGCGCGAATTCTTACAAAACTCTTTGTACCTACAGTATGTGTCATATGTAGTTTTCACGGCTAACTTTATTTTTTGCACTACGATCCTATTACAATTTAAAGATAGATAGTTCACTACCAAATATTTAAACATATTAAACACAACATTTTGTACCATAAGAACATGTAGCATACTACACCATAGGAATCGGTTAAAAAGAAAAATATTTTAAAGTTTAGATAGTTGTTCAGTATAGTATATAGTTAGAAAAGATCCACTTGATAACAACAATTGCACCATATATCTTATCATAAAATCAGTAAATTTAATATTTAAATTTACTCACCTGTCCAGTTTCAGAGCTCCAATGCTTAACAAGAAATTTCCAGGCGTATGGATGGACTCGAGTATCACAATCTGCTATCCTTTCTTGATAAGTCATATGGTTGTTGAAGTGTACTTTCTTAATTATGCTTTTAAACTCCTTCCATTGTTGAAGTGCACTTTCTTAATCAGTAGAGTAGAACTTGGGTATTCAAACTAAAAAAAGAAAGAGATATGATGAAATCCTGACCTTCAAGTTTTGCTGCCATTATAGAACTATTTTGCTGCATGCATCCTCTATTATATTATAGACTAACTACTTGTGGGGTTGATTTCATTGTTTATTATTTTAACACTTTCTAGTAAATCAATCAAACAAGAAGCATCCAGCTGTAAATGCTCTAAGGTAGTATGTGCTTTTAATTGTATCGCATTCATAACTACATACAAGCAAAAACTCCTAAATTAAAGTAACAACTTCATGAATTTCACTTAATCAAAATTAATGATGTTAATATACTTTTAGTAAATAAAATTTAGAATAATCAACGACTAATAGCAAATAGAGCCATCAAATTTAATTAAATTGTTAACTGAACTAACTAAAACAACTCAAATTCAATATGAAGTTAATAAGTTAATTAAAGAAGGGTCTATTTCAAAAAGGCCCTATGTGAGGAATTCTCTATACATCTTCACTATTATTTACTTGGAAGAAAGGATAAAAATTATAGGTGCCTAATTAAAGTTCACACAAAATTAAGGGGCAAATTAGTAGGGCCATAAATTTATAGAAATCAATAATAATCAAAGCTAATTTGAGCCAATAACACTAAAAAAAATATATAATATATAAAAATATCTAAATCAAGAATAATAATGCAATCTAAGGAGCAATTTTTACTAGTTCATCAATTAATTACAAAAAAAAAACATACTCAACCCACTAGAAAGCTAGCCATCCCAATCCAATTAGAAAGATACAAAGACTTTTTATTAAAAAAGAAAGTGCCATGTAAAGCCCCAAAAATCATTTCTCCTCATAGGTTTGGACCACAACCAGGGACCACAACCAGGGGACCACAACAACACATAAAAAATCTAAGCTATGACAATAGAAAAAGCATAAATGACATATATTTAATTTCATACCTTTGAGGATCAGGAGGAGAAAAGTTAATTTGCACCAAGTCAAGAAAGAAGCCACTCCCAAACTGGACTTTTTTATAAAATAATTTTATAAAATTTAATAATTAGCGAAATAATCGTGCCAAATTTTTATTTGGCAAACTAATCTTTTAGACACGGTGAATCATTCACCGCATTCAAAAAAAAATTAAGACTTCTAAAGACGGTGAACAATTCACCGCCTTTAGAAGGAGGAGAGGGAAAGGGAATATGGTTGTTAAATGGATAAGTATAAATAAAACGGTAAATTGTTCACCGTTTTTAATAGCCGTACGATATATTCTGAAAGCGGTGAATGATTCACCGCTTTTAGAAGGTTAGTTTGTCAAAAATAAATTTGATAGGGTTATTTTTAAATTAAAAATTTTAAAGGATTATTTTATAAAAAAGTCCCACAAACTTTCTCCTCTTGCAAAGGCTGCGACGGCTTTGCTTTTTTTTTTTTTTTTTTTTTTTTTTGAAACTGGTAGCTAGTAGGTAAAAACCCACTTTACCTTACTTCAAACCCTAAGTTTGCCCAAACCCATGCCTCTCCCCCGCCCGACCCAAAAAAAAAAGAGCGGGCTTAAAAAAAAATCTAGCGGGAACTAAAAAACTTAATCTCATATTTATTTTATTATAATAAAAGTCTTAATCCAAATTAAAAAATAAAAATTCATATATGAAATGGAAAAATTTAACTAGACTATTTAATATGCTAAATATTAGATTAGTATATTAAATAATTTATATATAATAAATATTAAAATAAATATATTTATATTATATATATACTATATTTTTTTTACGAGTCGTCTACTTTCGGAATCGGATACAGATAAAAATAATAATCCAATCTCGAATCTGTTGGATTTTTATTTTCTACAATCATAATCAAACCAATACATCTTTACTATTGATTAACTCCGATGCATTTGGATTTGGGTTAATCTCCAGTATATTTTCCCATTTAATATCTAAAATTAGTAAATATAATTTTAATTGTAAATTGTAAATTTGAATTCAAATCATAAACAACTACTAAATTTATAATTTTAATTCATATATAAATTTATAATTTGATATTAAAATTTTTTGATTAAAAATTTAAGTTTAGAAATTGAACTTTTAATTTCTATCTAACCTTTGATTCAATTTGAAACTATAAGTTAATTAAAAAATATATAAGTCCTGCATCTAAGATATTTCTTCATTAACTACCAACATTTTTTATAAGTTATGTTACTTTCATAGTGATTTTATATATATTTTTTCTGTATACAAGTTTTAAGTATTAATTCGTATTGTGACATATATTAATATATGCCGATAATTATAGCTTTTAGCAATATTTATTGTATAATATTGGTGAATTTATATATTTAGCAACACTTTTATTTGTGTGTTACTAAATAAAATAAATAGTGACAAATGCTTAAGTGTTGTTAAAAAAATATTGCTAAATATCAATATTGTTATAGTACCTTTTGAACAAGAAAGTTAAAATTTTGCTTTGAATCATTCGAGCCGACGGCTCCCCATTGAACCGGTGAACCGGTTGGGTTCTAATCAAACCAGCCGAGTCTTCTTTAAAAAAGTAATATTAAAATCCAACAGTTTAAAATCAACTTAGCTAATTTTATTTTTTATTGGTACATAATAGTCTTATAAAAAGTGAAAACGTGAAAACTTATATCTATTTAATTTGGTTTATAAATTAATATTTTATAATTAATATGATACTAGAATAATAATATATTTTTTTCTAGAGTTGAGCTGGAATGCTATCAGTAGCAAACGGGCTCTGTTGCCATCCATTTATTTTCGATGATGGAGCCTCCAAATCGACGATCGGCACCGTTGAACATGATTTACACTACTTAAAGTATTTAGAAACCAAATTTTAAATCTTTTCAACATTATTGGCCTAATGATCAAAGAGTTCGAAATTTATAATTTTAAAGATCAAATTGAGGCATTTTCTCGTTTAACGGCGTAAAGATATCCAAATCAATTGAATTTTGGTTAGAAATTTTTTAAACTATTTAAAACGAGATCTATATTCTCGATCTTGATTACAAGATTCCTATCATCACTTTTTAAAGGATATTTATTTTCAGCTGTTTATTTTTGTGTCCACTTGATGAACAAGAGAACAACATCGAAAAAGTATGAAATTTGGTTTCTAGATGCTTCAAGTGGTATAGATCATGTTCAACAGTGCCGATCGCCGATTTGGAGACTCTTTCGTCGAAAATAAATGGATGACAACGAAGCCCATTTGCTTCTGATAGCATTCCAGCTCAACTCTATTTTTCTATATTTTAAAATTAAAAATAATAATTGAATATTTATAACGTCGATATACTGTTTAACAAGTGGTTGAACTAGTAATTCTTAATCCAATAATATTTTTGGACTGCTGCTCGACTCGAGTTTTAAAATATTACTTTATAACTTTTTTGCTTTTTAGTTTACAAAAAAAATTAATGACAAGTTAAAAAAACTAGTAGTCTTTAATAAATAAATGGGATGCAACATTTAGGCCTTATAAATATGTCTACTAGTCGCAATATTAATTTCAAATTTTGTCTGATAGTTAAGGGCTCTCCATATATTTTTATTTATTAATTCATTTATTTATTATTATTATTCACTTAAAAGAGGCCTCAATCCAAATGCAATTGTCAACGAAAGTGTGAAGGAAAAAAGAAAAGAAAAAAGAAGAAGGAAGGAGAGGGAGGGAGAGCGGGGCGGTCGGGAGAGCGAATTTTGACGATGGCAGAGAAGTACAGACAGCTGAGGGCGGCGGTGGACGGGGTGCCGGCGGTCGACGCCCACGCCCACAATTTGGCGGCCGTCGACTCCGCCTTCCCCTTCCTCCGATGCTTCTCCGAAGCGGAAGGCGACGCCCTATTTTCCTTCGCCCCTCACTCCCTCTCCTTCAAGGTAACTTCAGTTTCAGTTTCATCCTGTTCTCAGAATAAGCAATCTTTAATATTTTAATAGGATAAATCATCTTTTAAGTAAAATATACTATACAATCCCTAGTCACTATAATTTACTTTTTATTTTTCTTTTTTTCTTAATAGAATTTCGACAAGAAAATAGAATCCTCATTTCCCAATCTTCAAGTGAAGTTCTTCAAATTCCCCCCCCCCCCCCCCCTACATTGGCCTTTTTTTTTTTTTTTTTTTTTTTTTTTACTTAGGGTGTGTTTGTTTCCACGTAAAAATATGGAAACAAAATTTTCGGTGAAATTTTTTTTTTGAAGGAGAATAAATTTTACGGTGTTTAGTGTTTGATTTGTAGGGAAAGAAAAATACTTTTCCGTTACCGTTGTTTGGTTGAAAGAAAAAAAAAATATATAGTTATAAATAAAAAATTATTATATATATATTTTTTATTTTAAATATTATATATTATTGATATATAATCATTACCGTATTATATATATTAGTATTATAGTTTATATTTATAAATAAAATATATTTAAAATATATTATATAATAATTAAGTTTGTAATATAATATATAATAATATATATTTAATAATATAAAATAAATTATTATATATTTATAAATAAAATATTATATAATAATATATATATATATATATATATATATATATATATATATATATATATATAGAGTTAGGCTAGAATACTTGTGGAAGTACCGGGGCTCCGGTACTTCCACGTCGTTTTCGATGTTGGGACTTCCGAATCGACGATCGGCTCCGTTAAACTTGATCTAGAGTATTTGAAGTATCTAGAAAATAAATTTCGCGATTTTTCGATATCATTTACCTAGTGATCGAAATGGCTCAAAATCAATGGCTGAAAATAAAAATCTCACAAAATGTGATAATATGACTCTAAAATTTTAGATCAAAGATATTGATCTTGTTTTATATAGTATAAAGAATTTTCTATCAAAATTTTACGTGATTTGGATATTTCTACACCGTTAAACTTGCAAACGGCTCACCACGACCATTGAAATTGCTGATTTTGAGCCCTTTCGATCACCAGGCAAATGATATCGAAAAATCGCGAAATTTATTTTCTAGATACTTCAAATACTCTAGATCAAGTTTAACGGAGCCGATCGTCGATTCGGAAGTCCCAACATCGAAAACGACGTGGAAGTACCGGAGCCCCGGTACTTCCACAAGTATTCTAGCCTAACTCTATATATATATATATATATATATAATCAAAGAGTGAGAGAGAGGTCCACTGCTCTCTCTCTCAGGCGGTCCACGAGGTGAAGCCCACCTCGTGGACCGCGTGCAAAAAGTGAGGTAAGCCCCGTGTTTTCAACAATGGGTTTTCGTTTTCCGCTCTCACAGAGCGGAAAACGAAAACCCAAAATTTTCAGGCCATTTGTAAAAAAGCTTTTCCCAGAAATTTTTTTTTACACACAACCAAACATCAAAAATTAGCTTTTCAACTGAAAATTATTTTTCCGGATATTTTTACAGAGAACCAAACACAGCCTTAACTTAATCTGAATTTCATGGTTTTAGTGAAGGAAATTAATTTTTTTTAAATACTGATAGATAATAGACCTATTAAATTTAATAATCATACCATTTTAATTTTTTAGCGTTACTTTTTTTCTTTTTAAAAAACTTTGTTTAGTGTACTTTGGTACGATTACGCACGGTGTACGTAGGCTCTCTTTGTCTCACCTCCGAGAGAGCAGGGCCACGTTGAGTGTGTCGTATCGTATCGGATTAGATCGCCTTGTGTACTTGGGCTCGGATCCGATCACGTGGCGAGGCTTGATTCGGGTGTGATCCGCATTAAATGCTTTGTCGAGTCATAAAACAGTTTTGACACTGTTATCTTTTACTAGTTTGTCAAATCATATTCGTCCCATCTGGTCAAAATTAATCACTCAATAAATCTATTTATCAACGATAAATTTGGATATGTAAACAACACTATTCATGTTGCATTCCCTTGTAATTTGAATGCACTGGTCCAAATAATGGCACACACACTAACACTTTTACGAGCTACCCGTCCATGCCGTGGAAGATTCTAATTGATTAGTTTGTGAGGCTACGCGATGATAGTGATCGTAACTAGAAAGAACTAATTAGAGAATGTCATGTTGCGGACAGTAAAAAGTTGTAAAACATTGTGTTTTACTTGGTCGAGTTACGTTGGCTCATTTATCTCGAACCTTGAGGCTTAGATGAGACTAAGATTATATCCGTATCGAAAGTTTACGTCTTATTTGGAACTTGGATCTAGTTATGATTTCAGTAAGTTCGATATGATAGTATGTGTGAGGTTTACAGATGTTTATGGACTTTTCCATGTTATTGATTGTTAGCTCACAAGCCAACGCGGTGTACAGCAATCTTCTTTCGGAAAAGCGAAAATGCATTGAAACAATTTACTTTCTGAAAGCACAACAAAGAAACGAAAAAAGAAGAAGAGAAAACGGTATCAAACTGTTAAGAGCTTGTTTATCAGTTACTGTGGAATCTTAATGGTTCGGATTTTCGAGGATTGTGTGATCCACCTTTCAAGTGATTTACCTCAGGAGATGAAGCCTCCCGAGGCTTAGGTTACCTGTCAATTTCCCACCCTTTCTCATTTTATTTTAATCCGAGGGCTTCGGTGTTACTATAACTGCTTTGGTGCAAAAAATTTCGGTTCGTCCCTTCCCTTCGTCAACTCCTCGTACTTGATGAAGTTGCACATCAAATGCTTTACTTCAGAATTTAGATTTGTCTTAAGGGGCATCTCCTTCATATTATATGAAGAACCGATGCATGAATGATGAGTCATGGTTCATACAGCATTTAGCCAAAGAAATAGTCATATACGGAACTCAATATACTTTTGTAATTGCATTATTTGCAGAGGAGCTTAAGGGAAATTGCTCAACTGTACAACTGCGAGGCTTCGTTGGATAAAGTGGAAGACCACAGAAAATCTGCTGGATTAGTTTCAATTAGTTCGAAATGCTTCAAAGCGGCCAATTTATCTGCAATCTTTTTCGATGATGGTATTCAGTTTGACAAAATGCATGACTGGGAGTGGCACAGTTCTTTTGCTCCTGCAGTGGGCAGAATTTTAAGAATCGAACATTTGGCGGAAACCATTCTTAATGATGTGAGTGCTTTCCGTTTTCATCATCTAAAACTTCGAGCAAATACTTGTTTTTTTTTTTTTTTTTTTTTCATTTATTAGAATCAGAAGTTTGTGAATCGAAGTTCTCATTAGTTTCATATTTTAAGTAAATAGCATTATTGCAAGTCTACCAAATAACTTAAAATTAGGTAGAGACTTCGTTGATATTTGGACTTCTTAAAGATGTTAATTGTTTTTGCTGGGCTAGTTTTGAGTGCTAGCATAGCTACTTGAATTTATCATTTCTGCAGGAATATCTCTTTTCTGAGTTGAAGAATATTCTCATAAGTGATTTTACTACTTTTCAGGAGGCGTTCGGTGGATCAAAGTGGACGATAGATTCGTTCACCCAAACTTTTCTGACAAAGATGAAATCATATCCTCTCGAACTTTTTGGATGCCTTCTATAATTTTCCGACTTTTTGCCAGTTTTCTTGTCTCTTTCATTTCCTGAACCTGTTTGCCACAGTTGCTGATAAAATTGTCGCGATGAAAAGCATAGCTGCTTATAGAAGCGGACTAGAGATAGACCCAGAAGTTAGTAAGATTGAAGCTGAAGAAGGCCTTCAACAAGAGTTAAGTGGTAAGTAGAACATGTGCTACATAATTGACTAATTTAAATCGTAGTATAAGTTATTGATCTAAATGTGATTCTTTTAATATGTATATTTCAGGTGCAAAGCCTATTCGCATAACACATAAGAGCTTCATTGATTACTTATTCACCTGTAGCCTGGAGGTTGCTCTATCCTTCGACTTGCCAATACAAATTCATACAGGGTACCAATTATAAGAAGTTTCTTCTTTTAATTTATGTTTTCCAATCGAACTTTTAGCCCTCTAGTTATATATCTTCCGCTAACAGAGAGAATCACAAATTTTAAATTTGATTAGTAAGTAATGACACATAAAACATTCTATTAAATTGCCTGTTTGATCAAACCATGAATATTTCGTCTGTTTATAAAAAGTATAAACAACGCTGGATGACGCAGCTTGGTAAAATCATAGTATTTATTTATTGTTAGATTAGACTGTGCGTTAACAGATCAAATAAAGAGTTTTATCTCCGTGCCTTCAATTCTTTCAGACAAAGCAAACTAATTCTAACTCCAAAATTGATTCAGATTTGGAGACAAGGACTTGGATCTGAGAAAGTCCAATCCCCTTCATCTACGGCGTGTTCTTGAGGACGAAAGATTTTCTAGATCTCGAATTGTTCTTTTACATGCTTCTTATCCATTTTCAAAGGAAGCATCATATCTTGCTTCAGTTTACTCGCAGGTTTGTTGTTTTGATGTGTTCTTTGTTATCCAATAACTTACAACAATTTATTTTAACCATTCTTAAATCATCATGAATAGGTCTACCTTGATTTTGGTTTGGCGGTTCCGAAGCTTAGTGTCCAGGGAATGATCTCTTCAGTCAAAGAACTTTTAGAGCTAGCGCCTTTGAAAAAGGTGGAAATACTTTCTTAGCGCCTTTGAAAAAGGTGGAAATACTTTCTTCTGTGATTTATTTCAGTACCAATCAGAAGTTGAAGAATATACTCGTTAGGGCATGTCTTTCATATGAATTACGTGAAAAATGATTTCCATGCATTATTTTGTTCGGTCCCGAGACATCTCTACTATCTGTTACCATTGTTGTGCTTCTTGAAATATCTTCTATGACATATTTTCCCTTAGAGCCCTATTTTGAAAAATTACGTTATTCCGAGTAATATGATCTGCCTACTAACAGAATGCTTGGGCACCTATCTAATGCAAATTACGGACAATTTATATTGAAGATTGATGACATTCCAGAAGTCAACTGTACTACCAGAATTCGACTATCCATATTATCAAATATTGAAGCCATGGCACGACAAACCTTTGCTACCAAGTATTAACCATCACTACTTTTCATTTGTATTATTGGCTTTAGCAACTAGGTGTGAAAAATGCTATAATGGTTGACATGAAAGCACACGATAAAGTAAATTTTGGGAGAATGGGCCCTGACATATATGGAAGGGTAAAATTGGTCAGTAATTATCGATTGCTCGCATATTATTAAAGTTTAGTCTCATAAGAAGTTATGAACTCTTTTACGGTCATTGTTCTGTGGCAAATGTCAATTTTGTGTGTAAATTGATTTTCGTTTTAATTAACCTGAGATTGTCAAAAGATCAACTTGACAACTTTTTTCTTGTACAGGTGATGTTCAGCACTGATGGCTATGCTTTTCCTGAAACTTTCTACCTTGGTATGTTTGAAAAAATATTTTTTTCCATATCATATTGGTCGCATAACATAATAATATCATTGCATGGGATTAACAAGCCTGTCATTATTGCCTTTAAAATCATAGCAAAATTGAGAGATGCAATAGTTCAGAAAATTGTCAGCTATAACAGCTCTGTTTGGGCTGATTTAAGTTGCATTTTTGGTAATTTATGAAGTGTTACTTTTACGTTTTTTTTAGTTAAATATACGAAAAATAATTCGTATGTGAAGAAACATTGAGACAAGGCTTGAATGATGTTGGTTTTGTTGATGACAATGCTGATGAAGGTTGCTACTTATTTGTACTCTTTCATGCTGTAAGCTTAAGCAACCTTTTATAGAATCAGAATGATTGCCTTAGACTATCTTCATAAGATATCAAACATATAATGACAAATTTCTTTTATAGTTTATTTACGAAATTTCTTTTATAGTTTATTTACGAAATTATAAAAGAACTTCTTGATCCACAATGGAATCAGAACAAAACTATAAAAGAACTTCTCGATTCACACTGGAATCAGAGCGATGATATATTAAAGATAAGGAAAATTGAGTGGTGAGCGGATAAGTGGCTAACTCATTCGACAATATGCAACTTCTATATGGTTTGATATGTTAAAATAAATCATCACTTTTTAGTGGCTGCTGTAAACCTATTGAATTTGTTGAAAGCCCCATCATTTAACCAACAATACTAATACAAATCCATCACTTCCTATTGTTCATCATATTTGTCTCTGGTCTTTCTTGATTATTGTTTGATTTGGCAAGACTGTTTGACAACTTAGTATAAGGGCATGTTTGGCAATTGTAGAAGTTAAAAACAGTTTTATATTTTGCTGTAATAGATTGGTACCAAAATCTTATCTTTTTGAAACTGGTTAGGGTTTTGGATTGAGAGGAGATGGAGGGAGTAGTGCCAAGAGAGAGAATGAGAGAGAACATGTAGGAGGGGGCCGATCAGAGCTACTGTTTTGGAGAAGTGATAGGAGGAGGGTAGAGAGCACCTGAAGCAATCGAGAAAGGGGGGCGACGGGAGTGTGCAGAGAAAGTGTCAAAGAGGATAGGATGGTGAGTCCGATGAACATGAAAAAAGCAGAGAAAGTGTCAAAGGGGATAGGATGGTGAGTCCGATGAACATGAAAAAATTTTGTAGACGTTTTGAGCTTTTTTTCCCCCAAAGTTGCTCTGTATGGCCCTATTTACAGAGTAATTTTTTTAGGTTGTTGGACCTTTTAAACAGGCAACTGAAAAACAAAATACGTCTAAAAAACAGAGTAAATTGACTTATTACTCTGTATTAGGAGTTTGCCGAACGGGCCCTAAGTAAATTCCTTCATCGACAAACTGTAGAAAATGGTTAATGTTTAACTATTTGATATGATGAATTGTAATGATTGAACATGTAAGTAAATAAAAACCAAGGATCTACTTTGAGAGTCTGACCGGTAATTAAGGACTTCCTTCTAGTTTCTACATAGATAAATTTTTAATATAAAAATCTTGGCTAAATTACAGAAAACTCCCCTATCAAAACCCGACTTTTCACTTTCTCCCCTATCATTTAAAAACCTACATTTTGCCCCCCTAAAAAATTAAAAATGTACACAGGGAGTACGGTGTTAACTTTGATGGCAAAATAACCAAAATGCCCCTCCGCCCTCCATGCCTCACCCTCTCCCTCCTGCGCTCCCCCGACCCCTCCTCCGCCACCACCACCTCGCAGCCTCCCTCCTCCTCGCCGCGGCCCTCTTCCTCCTCCTCCTCTCCTTCTCCGTCGTCGTCCTCCTCCTGGCGGCCTCCGCCGCGCCTCCTCCACCGCGAGCGGCGGCGCCGCCTCCGCTGCGGCGGAGGAGGAGTGGGACGGGGACGGGGAGGTGCACCACGTGTGGTACATCAGGACCGTGGGGCTCGACGAGGCCACGATCGCGTCGATCGCGGTGGCCAAGTACAGGTCCGGCGCGGGGCTCCTCGGCGCCGCCGACTGCTCCGTCTGCCTCGGCGAGTCCGCGACGGCCGGGACTTCTACCGCCGCACCGGCTGCCCCTGGGAGCGGGGCTACCTCCTCCACGGGCCCTCCGGCTCCGGCAAGTCCTCCCTCATCGGCCATGGGGGAGGGAAGGGGGTGGAGCCAGAGGTAGTGGATGAGGGCATTTTGGGTATTAAAAAAAATATAATAATAAAATATAAACGGAACCCTAACGGAACACTGACGGCGGGGGCAAAGTGTATATTTTTAATTTTTTAGGGGGGCAAAATGTAGGTTTTTAAATGATGGGAGGGGGGGGAAGTGAAAAGTCGGGTTTTGATAAGGAGGTTTTCTGTTAGCCAAAAATCTTTGATAATCTCAAATGATTTTCTTGCAAAAAAAACGTTCATGTATTCTTAGCTTAACTGTGGTTTACTGTATTTTACCAAATCATGCAGGCGCGAAATGGGCACGTGATGTTGTTTTCAGTGTTTTGTCAACTTCATGTGATGATGGCGATCTAACTATTGCGGAGGCTATTGAAGCGGTGGAGGATATATTTAGAAATAATGCATTGCAGCTCTACAAGTTGAATGGAATTGTTGGATCTATAAATAATTCTTGCGCCAAATCTTTTGAGAACATGCTAAAATCTAATATTTCAATCAAAGATACAGTATTTGTTCGAGTTATCTGGGTTGATTCTTCAGGCCAACACCGATGTCGTGTGAGTATATTCTATTGTTCCTTTACAATGAGTTGTATTCTTTGTCGCACTTCCATTCATTACTCTATTCATTTGGTAATTTTTGTCAAAAATTCTAGTATAAGTATACCTAGAAGTTATGAGGAATATAGGTGTTGATTTAATTCCTTTTGATAATTTTGGGAAGCAAAAAGTTTATGATTCCAAGATGATGGCATGCATAAACTTCTATTCTTTACTCTATTGATTTGTTTATTCTTTATCCGGAAACAGGACCATCACAACATGAAGTTTCTGCTTGTCATTATCCAATCACAGTTGTTCTCAGTATGTGGTTACAACTTGAGAACCAGAACAAATAATTTATACTTGTACTAATCCGTTAGCTCTCAGGTTGTTCCATCAAAACGATTCTATGAGGTTGTGAAGAATACTGGTGTTGGTTTAGCTCAATGTGCGATGGCAATGAGCTCATTTTCTGATGGTCCAGCAGACGGAACCAACCTTACAGCTGTGGGTGAGATCAGACTTATGCCGGATTTATCAACGCTTTGTAGGATCCCGTGGTAAATTTTATTCTTTTTCATACATTCTAGTTCAGGAGTTAGTCCCCCCCTTTTATTTCTTTTCTGTGCAGATCTTTTTCTTTGACTTCTTAACATTTGTGCATAATCAATGCTGTTCGGTGATTAAATATTGTTTTATGGTATTCTTGTTCTTTGTTTTGTCCTTTCTATTTGCATGTCCTGCTACCTGGTAAATGAATTTGTTAACCTAACCTATACTTTCGTAATGTTTGTTCAGTGAAACGCATGATGAAATCATAAAACAGTGATATCTAAAACATTTTCTAATGCTAGGAAACTGAAGATGTTCTCTGTTAAGGCTTATGACCTATACAATGGGGAGATATGAGTGCAACTATTGGCAAAAGCAAAAGTTTCCTAGTAAGTGATTTGGAAAAAAGAAATACAGGGATCTGCAAGTAGATGTTAGAGTTGATAAGAAAATATTTCACCCTGTGGAGAAAGATAGCTCAAGATAGAATAAAATGGTGATACATGATTCCTTGGTGAATCCCACTTAATTTTTTTAGGCATTTAGAAATCGCTGCTAGAGTGGGACTAAGGCTGAGTTGAATATATGATTCAAATCAAAATCTCATGCAATTTATATGTAATAGAGTGTTTCATTTTTTTTCTTGGTACATCCTCAATCCTCATGCATGTATTATGGTGCTGCATATATTGAGACATCCACGGTCTCAGAGATACGACATAGTAGGTAATATTTCCTGTGTTTTGTTGCCCACAATGTTGTGGAGGATCTATTCTTGCCTGTGAATCCCCAAGATTCCATGTTTTATATGAGTGAACAACATGATTTGACATAGCAACTGTATAAAAAGAATAGTCATGTACTTTTCTGGTTCATGTGAAGGCACAAAGTTAAAACTGTTTTAACTTTGTGTGCATCAACCATGAAATAGTACAATCTTAATGTGAACCTATCAGTTGGATATGCATTGGTATGTTGTAGTGATTGATTATTATCTCTGTCAGGTCAAAAGAAGAGGAAATGGTATTGACCGACATGCACATAAAGCCTGGTGAAGCATGGGAGTACTGCCCTAGAAGTACCTTGAGAAAAGTTACAAAGATTCTATACGATGAATTTAATCTGGTATGCATGAATATAAGTAATTCATATGTTGATTTTATCCTTCAGATGTATTAATTTCTTTTGTGTGTCTTTTCTTGTAGGCGATCAACGCAGGCTTTGAAAATGAATTTTATATCCTTAGGAAAGTAGTAAGGTATCTTCAGCTGTGCTCTTCTATCAGTCTCCTTGTGTTTTTTGAATATGTAATTTCACCCCCATAATCTTTTCAAAAAATATATGCAGTGATGGGCATGAAAAGTGGGTACCATTTGATTTGACCCCTTACTGTTCCACATCAGCATTCGACGGGGCATCTCCAATTTTACAAGAAATAAATGCTGCTCTCCAATCCTTGGATATTTCGGTTGACCAGGTAATAGTTGTATTATGTTTGTTTGCTTTACATATGCATCTATTATTGATTTACTGTGATCAACAACTAATAGCTAAGTTATTCTTGTCTCCTTTTTTTTTTTTTTTGTTTTTTTTTTTTGTTTATGTGTTTTCCTGCTTCATTAGTTCCTAGCACATATAGGGCATTGAGAAATCTGGCAACTTCTGTTTGATCAATTGCATCCAATGATTAATGGAGTTTTTGAAATAGCTTTCTGGGTGATTTTCATAAAATTGTACACTATAAATCTGATCAATTTAGTGATAAATCATGAAGACATATATGATATATGATGTATTTTGTTTTGCTTTTGATTGTTTTTGGTTTCACAATTTTCTCAGTCAGATTCAGAACATTACACTCTGCATAGCTCCTGTGGCTTAAGCACTTAATCTTCTTTTTTCTTTAATGGATTTTGAGAGAGGGAAAACAACAAATTCAAAATCATCATATAAATACCAAATTCCAAACCAAAAGTTTCCCAGTGGTAAGGCATGGGAGGGGAAGGGTGGGGTTTTGGATTTGACTCACTATGTAGGGGACTCGGGGTTTTATTTCAAGGGGCCAAGCTCCTGGTTCTTGAAGAAAAAAAATAGTATTATGAAATTCTGCAGGTAACGACAGAATTTGACTGCTATATTTTAATTGTTTATACAAATTATTCTTGTCTTGAGAGCAAAACTGACCTTAACTAAGCTTCTTTGTGACGCCCCAACTTCCCAGGGGGTCACCCATCCTAGGACTACTCCCGTCCTAGCACGCTTAACTCTCTTAATCTCTTGGGCCTTGCCACCACCCAAAATACTTAAGCCGGGTTAAGAGTTTAGCCCTATTATATCTTATATATAGGACTACATGGGGTCTCACATTCTTTCATGCGAATATTTGTGTATTGTTCATATATCATATCTAATCATCTTTATCATGCCACAGCTGCATGCGGAAGCCGGGAAAGGACAATTTGAAATTGCATTAAAGCATGCATCATGCATTCTTGCGGCTGATAAATTGATCTACGCTCGTGAGGTTATAAAATCTGTTGTGAGAAAGCATGGGTTATTAGCAACATTTGTTCCAAAGTAAGTCCCTTCCATGAATTGCGTAGGTTATTTATCTCTTGAAGATTTATCCAATTATTGTGATATCAGCTGTTATTTTTTTCTTTTTCTTTGGAAGAGTCCTAAGATAAAAAAAAAGCCTGGTACAGCATATTATTATATTGGTTTTTAGTTTTGGTAGTGATCATTGTTTGATGAAATGATATAGCTAGGGAAATGAGTTTTAATGGAATGATATAGCGAACGAATTCCAGGCTCTATGCCTAATTGTCTGCATGGAGTGACCCAGTTGTAGATCCGGAAAATTTTTCAGAGGGGTCAGATATAAAATAAAGAGCAAATATGAAAAATTGTAAAATATTTTCTTTATATTTCAATAGGTGTTTCTTTTTAACTTGGGATCCAAATTTATAACATTGGGATTTAGGAATCACATAGTTGGTGCCATATGGGAGCAAGGGGGTGAGCTTTAATCATTTTTTAAAACAAAGTGGGGCCAATTAGTCAACCGAAGTAGGGTTAACTATAAGATGGGCCCCACTTTTTGAGATGTGGGGAGTTTTTCTTCTGGGTTATTAGGGTCAATTGACTCTAGTGGTGAAAATATGGGTCTGTTAAATTAAATGAAACAACCGTTTATCTCTAATAGCTCAAGCTCGTAGAGAATGATATTTTTATATTTAACACTCCTCACGTCTAGACTCGAGACTTTTTGGTAGGCCCACGACATGGACTTGAATTAAATAGGAAAAAATCAATTATGCTAGGAGCCTGGTGTGATTCGAACTTAGGACCCCTGCTCTAATACCATGTTAAATTAAATAAAATAACTGTTTATCTCTAATAGCTTAAGCTCGTAGAGAATGGTGTTTTTACATTTTACAGGGTCCACCACCAAGTCCAAAACAACTGAGATGTACAATTTCTTTCAGAACATTATGTTAGCCCTAGGTCTAACACACACACATCTTGATGAATCTGCGTGATTCAAATCATTCAACCTTGGTTTTTATGCTATTCACATCTATATCCAAACTTAATTCACATAAATATAACCCAACAAAATAAAAGTTTGAAGGTGTATATTCTCCATGCTTTTCCTCTCTTGCAAGATGATATTAGTAAACGAGGAGTTGAAATGATGCTGCTTCCACCTTTCTATTTTTGAGGAGTATAATTTCTATCACCTTCATGATGCAGGACGGAATAAAAAGGAAAAGAAAAAAATAGAAAACAAAACAAAAAAAATAAAAAAGATAATCAGAACTCACTCCTGAACCGAACTCACTTCGGGACTGGACTCACTCCAGGGCGACGCATTCGCGAAGGAAAAAAGATTGCTCGTGCACCAAAGCTCCGAATCATCTTTATTAATTAATTAATATCATCGTCTCCTTCATACAATAAAGATTTATACCTTATTTATAATATCCTTAGCCTTAGATACACATAACCAATTTTGGATTTGATCTTATCCTAAATAACTGATTAAAACAACCTTATTTAGAGGGTAACTAAAAAAAAACCAATCTAAAACCAAATAAGAGGATAGCTACAAATCCTCATTTAACCTCATTTAACTAACTAAAAGGTATGCTCAACAAATCAAATCTAATTAAAAAAAAACGATGAACTAAATCGGTTTAATCCGATCAACATTGGTTCAGGCCTGTTCTGCATCATTCGCTTCCGTTGCGCAGGATCTCGTCCTCGAGATCAGTTGGATTTGCAAGGTGATAGGAAACAACCAATTGTGCAGAATAAAGTGATGCAGTCCAATGCCTGCATGTCGAACAACTTGTATCATATGAGTTTCCGGCTTGGTGTTGACGTAGGAATAACTGATAAGTCGGTGAGGCTTCATAAGAATTGATACTAAGGAGGAAAGTGGTTTCGGTACAATTAGAAGCTCACGTATGGAAGACTCAAACTGCTGGAGCAATGAGGGTAACTCCATCTGTAACCTTTCGTCTTCAACACGTTCATCTACCTTGATTTCATGCTTTAACTCGAGATTTTCCAAATCTAGCTCAGGCTCGACCATATCTGGAACTTTGTTGCCATAGGATGGCGCGGATGGAACTAGATTAGAATTGTCGACTACCAACTGTGCTATAGGTGGCGTACTCTGTTGAGCAATTAGGGTCTCCAGTTGAACTTTTAGTTGGATCCATCGATATTCATCTCTAACCTGACTCATCCATTGAAAATCATTTTCAGCAATTTTAGCACCATCTTCAATATCTTTTAACCTCCTTTTTTCTTCCTCCAAAAATATTATCTTAAAATCAAGATGAGATATTTGCCTTTCTCTATACCACCATCTCAAATCATCTAGTACTTCCATCCGGATATCATTTTTTTTCTCTCAAAATATGACCTCTGATCATACAGCCACTCATCAAACTCGACTCTTGTCATCTCACATATTTCTTTCAATGACTCAATATGAATTCCTTTTCTTCTACCATGCTTTTGAAAAACTTTTTTAAGACATTCTTTCGCATCCATAATTTTTTTTTTTTTAACTCTCTCTCCATTTTTTTCTTTCCACACTTTTTTTTTACCATTTTTTTTCACTCCACCCTTTTTTATAATATTTTTTCTCACTTTTTTTTTTTTTTTTTTCAATTCTCACCTTATTTTCTTCCACAAGCCCAAAACTTTTGACGAAATAGAACTGTCAAATAGCCTAGGCTCTGATACCAAAAACTGATGCAGGACTTGTGACTAAAAGATTGAATGTAAATGAGACAAATCCTAGGTTTAGAAATTCATATTACGCAATTTCTTGTTTAGCACAGCAGGAGTTATATTCGAAACTCAACGAGTTAATAATTTAATATGACACTAAAGAGCGAGGCATGCAAGGCGAGGAATTGAAATTAATTAAGGACTTGAGATGTTCGAATCAAACCTGTCGGGCTCGCAAGAGATATCATTAAGAACAAGCGTACAAGGAATCCGCAAGAGGCTCGATCTGCGGTTGGGTCTATGGCCTATCCGACGGTTGCAACCTGCTGGGACAAGAGAAAGGGAAGGGATCAAATGGATTAGAAGGGAAAATGGTGAGAAATAAAATAAAATAAAGAGATAGGAGTGGATTCAAGATTGGCAGTAAAGAAATTGAGGGCGAGTTCTTGACGACGAATCAATCTCGGAAGGCTCAAGCGCAGCGATCGTGCAATGGTAGAAGGTAGTGACGATGGAACACTCGGCGACGGCATCAACAACGGGAGGTGAAGGAAGTGCGGGTGGAGCCGGTGCTGCTGGCAACAGGTGGAGTCGATGGTGCTGGCAGCAGGTGCATCGACGGCTGGCAGCAGGTGGTGTTGCCAGCAAGCGGTGATGATGTGCTGGCAGCAGGCGCGTTGATGGAGAGTAGGGCTTCAAGTCGAGAAGAAATTGCAAAAGAAAAGGATAAGGATAAAGGGACTCGCTCCCTACGAACTCGCTCCGGTCGACGCGTAAACGCGAAGGAAAATTAGAGAACACATCTCATAAGAAAAATAACGTTCTTTTCATTCATTCATTCATTTCTAATCCTTCTTCATCACTGGGGATTTCCTCGACAGTGTGTGCGACCTCTTCTAGGTTGTCAAATTCTTCATCAGTTGGTTGGACAAACATGTTCTGTTTGGGGCAGTTATGAGCATAATGTCTTATTTGGCGACAGTTATAACACCTACCTTGTGTGTTTCCCAATTTGGTTTCGTCAGTAGCTAAACCCTTGCCTTTAGGATCGTGGAGTTGTCGATTTTGAAAACCGTTCATTTTGTTAAAATTCGAGTTAGTGCTCTTTGTGTTTCTATCATCCCATTGCCGAATAGTTCGTCGAACAGGTGCCTTTAAATACTTTTCGTATTCCAAGGCGAGCTGAAAAGCTTGCTCGACTGTGGCGACTCGGTGCGGCGCAATTTCGCGCTGCAACTCATCGCGCAAGCCATTGCGAAATCGTGAAAGGGTCCGCTCTTCCTCTTCTCGAATGTCACAACGGACATTCATTTCATCGAACTTGGCCATGTATTCAGCAACTGACAGAGAACCTTGCCGAAATGCATTTAATTGATCGTACAATGCTGTTTGTATGTGGTCGGCAAATATTTCTCTCTCAATTTAGCTTTCATTTCAGCCCACAAAGTTGTAGGCTCCTGGCCAAGTCGCTCTAAGTGCCTTTCGACGCCTATCCAATATTGCTTGGCGGCGTCGATGAGTTTCATTTTGGCAAAACGTACTCGACGGTTATCAGACATTTCGTACCAATCAAAATATTGGTCCATGTCAATAAGCCAGTCCATGAAAGTTTTAGGATCGAACTTTCCATCATAAGTGGGTGCATCAATTTTTACTTTTCGCGTTATGTCATCTCGAAAAGCATGGTTTTCATTTTGAAAGAGCGGATTAAACCTTGGTTGTATCTGATGAATTTCATGGGGTTGAGGGGTGCGTAATGCAGCTTCTTCTCCGCTATCATTATTTTGTGCAGGTAATCTTTCAGGGTTTGTTTCTAGGGCAGCAACACGGTTTCCTATATCGTCTAATTTAGCGTTCAAAGCGTTCAATTGTTGTAAAATTTGATCCATTGTCGCAGGGTCTGACGATTGTGGTAAAGGTTGATAAAGTTTTCCACTCTTAAAGATCATACATCAACCTAGGGCTCTGATACCAAAACAAAACAAAAAAAATAAAAAAGATAATTAGGACTCACTCCTGAACCGAACTCACTTCGGGACTGGACTCACTCCAGGGCGACGCATTCGCGAAGGAAAAAAGATTGCTCGTGCACCAAAGCTCCGAATCATCTTTATTAATTAATTAATATCATCGTCTCCTTCATACAATAAAGATTTATACCTTATTTATAATATCCTTAGACTTAGATACACAACCAATTTTGGATTTGATCTTATCCTAAATAACTAATTAAAACAACCTTATTTAGAGGGTAACTAAAAAAAAACCAATCTAAAACCAAATAAGAGGATAGCTACAAATCCTCATTTAATCTCATTTAATTAACTAAAAGGTATGCTCAACAAATCAAATCTAATTAAAAAAAATGATGAACTAAATCGGTTTAATCCGATCAACATTGGTTCAGGCCTGTTCTGCATCACTTCACTTTGTTGATAAATGACATAATAAACAGTTTATGTGCAGTGTAATTTGTCTCTTCCATTGATGCATGTCCTGCATATTATTTATAAATGCTACATGCACATTCTACAGAATTTTATATTTGGGAGCTATGAACCTAAAACATTCGATAGCAGCTCCCAAAAGGGAACAATCTAATGCAATGCTTGCTTCTTCATTTTGTGTACTACTGTAGGTGTTTCTTAAATGATGTTGGCTCAGGATCTCATGTGCACCTGAGTTTGTGGGAGAATGGACAAAATGTTTTTATGGGATCTAATGATTCTGAGACTCAATATGGAATGTCAAAAATTGGACAACAGTTCTTGGCAGGAGTTTACCATCATCTCCCTTCAATCTTAGCATTCACTGCTCCACTTCCAAACAGGTAGCTAACCTCACATATAAGCTCATTTCAACTGTGATCCAGCGTCCATTTCTAATATTTGTAAATTAGTGGATTGACCTCTCTTTACTCATCTATTGGCATTATTATCATGAAGCATTTTACTTGGATTTTATCATTTTATTCTTGGTTTCTCAACCATATACTCATCTACTGACCTATCTCTTTTATTATCATTTTCAATGTGTTCTATTTATTTGTCGGCGTAGTTATGATCGAATTCAGCCAAATACGTGGAGTGGGGCTTATCACTGTTGGGGAAAAGAGAACAGGGAAGCTCCATTGAGGACTGCATGCCCACCTGGTGTACCTCTTGATCTTGTCAGCAACTTTGAGATTAAATCCTTCGATGGTTGCGCAAACCCACACTTGGGACTCACTTCAATAGTCGCTGCTGGGATTGATGGCCTCAGGAGAGGCCTAAGCTTGCCTGAACCTATTGGTATAGATATCTCCGGCCCTCAACGCTTAATATATGCTCTATGTTCCTTAGATTTTGTTCATTTTCATTATCTCCAATTGACCTCTGTACACGACATAAAGCAATATGCAGTATAGTGCAAATGCTAGCTATGAACATTTAAGCAATTAAGCAAATTAAGCTGCAGAGTAATTGCTGAAATTGATGTTCAAATTGCTAGTGAGCTTTAAAACCAACAATTTTATAGTCATAGTCTTTAAAGTAATCGAAATCGATAGCAGGTTTAAGAGCCATTTAAGAGCTTGTGAAGATACTGCAGGAACGAAATTAAACTCTGACAGGAAATTTAAATTTAGTTCAACACACAATAAATGGCATATGTGACCATATTGGACTACAAATTCCGTGCCGGTTGATTTCTTGGGTGACTTATTCCTTACGAATAAAAGATTGAGAAAGGAAATGAACTGCAGGAGATTATTACGACTGAATGCCAGTGAGCTTTTATAATCGTCAGGTTTCAACTTTCAAGATTTAGAGTTAGGTTCCTATTCACAAAATAGGTCAGATTTATGATTCCTTTTCAATGTCAATGACAGAAGAAGCGACCTAATATTAGGTACACTGACATATCTCCCTAACTACGAAAACAAAAAATGCTACAAATTTATCCATCATCGATGCAGGATTATTATACCTTTAGTTTGTTTATATGCTTGTATGATGGCTTCATGGCTGTGCGAATTTCTACCGCAAGTTATGGTCTTTTGCTCTCTGTTTGGAGGATAATTGAGAGTTTATCTTTTTGATTCAAATTTATTTGCTGAACTTTTGAAACAGAAACAAATCCTTCAGACCACGGTTCAAAGCTTAGACGGCTGCCAAAAGAACTACGGGAATCTGTAGAAGCACTTGCTGGAGATGAGATTTTGAACGAATTAATCGGCAAAAAACTTGTGACTACTGTAATAGCCATTCGCAAGGTAAACTCTTGGATCCTTAAGTTAGTTACAAACATACGAGCGCTCACCGACCGTCCCTAGCGCAAGTGGCAAAGGGCTTGGTGGTTGGTACTCGAGGTCCCGAGTTTGAATCCTAGTTGATTCACATTTCTAGCTAAGTTTATTTCTAAAAAGAAATAAACGAAGCGGGTAGCGTGCTACCTCTCTCTCAAAAAAAAAAAAAAAAACATACGAGCGCTCTTATTCAAGGCATTCTACAGCATTGAAAAGTCTCTCTCTAGACATTTTCAGCATACTACCCTTTTTTTCTTTTTATTGAAACCGACTTGGAATTTAGAGTCTCCTTTTGGTAGTAAATTTGAGTTAGCTAAGCTTGGGTCGATGAAGACTAAAATATAGTACGAGTAACCTAGGCTTAAGTATTATAAGCCAATACGATTAAGGCTTGTCAAGTAACTAATACCAACATGCTACTCTGGTTGTCCTTCATGTAGCCATCCACTTCCCCACACTTTGATATGAGACTATTGGGTTGTGATATATGAGATTTTACTTGTGCGCATCTTCATCCACTGCATCGTTAAACATAACTCCAAACTGATTTCTAGGAGAAGATAGAACATAACTTATAAAGTAAAGCGGCCTTTGTGA
Organism: Puya raimondii; assembly: GCA_016920855.1. Lineage (NCBI taxonomy): Eukaryota > Viridiplantae > Streptophyta > Magnoliopsida > Poales > Bromeliaceae > Puya > Puya raimondii. The sequence continues at coordinate 54,491,997 of JABWPP010000050.1, read as the reverse complement.
TTTTCTAACCTCATTTTTGGGCAGTAATATCCTTTTTATGGTACATTCATTTATTAGATGCCGTGTGGAACTTAAAATGAAAGAAAAATATACTTTGCCAGACCTAAAAGAGCAAGAAAATCAGGAAAATTGTGGCTTCAGCAAAAAGTCTTCAACTTCTGAATTTAGCCGCGGATCTCCATAGTTAAACCTACTGCATTAAAGTTATACCCTTTTTTCTACATGTTCGTGTTGTTTACTTCCGAAACAGCTTGCTCTAGCTTCTGCTTCTCTTAGTTATGTATAACCAGTTTAGTTTTGCATTAGGAGACCATCATTCTCAGATTATTCTACTTTTTTTCATACTTTGTTTTGCATTTCAATATCATTAACCCTTGCATCTGTAATTTAATAACAGTACCTGTCAATGCTTTAGCTTCCGACACTTGAATTGTTTGGATTATATTTTGATGAAAGATTCATTATTATAACAGTGAATCAAAAGATTGTATTATGAACTTGAACTGTGCAGCAGCTTCATAGCTGCTAAAAGTTTACGCGACCAACGCTTCATATTCTTTAATTCTGTGTATCCTGCAATGAATTTGCTTGAGGTAATTTGAACATCTAACCTTTTATTTTATTTTTTATTTTTTGCAGGCTGAGATTGATTACTATGGAAAGAATCCAGAGGCATATAAAGACCTCATTCATCGCTATTAGGGTTTTGGCATGTTGAATAAATGTACCTTTCTTTAGTTAGTATCCAAAATTTTCAAGTGCAAGTGTTCTAATTGCATTTTAGAGTTTACTATTCTTGATTTGTAGCCTGCATTTACATCACAACCTTTAATTTAATTTTAGATTCTCCCTTTAAATCTATTTGGCTTTTTACGGCGTGTAATACTTCGGAAATTCTCTGTGTTTTCTATTCAAAATATTCCCATCGTCACTATGCAACTCAAGTTGTGAAGTTGGAAGAGGTGTTGGTGAAGTTGTAGAATCGTCATTGTTAACCGACTAATAGGAATATTACCAAGAATTAGAAGATTTTTTCTTCTCCATGCTTAGTTAAATATAAATATTATTAAACACCATTTTCTGGTTGCTTAAATTTTTAAAGAATAATAATTATTTTACATAATTTTCGTTGCTGATATTATTAATTTCCTCCTATTTAATTTAAAATTTACATCATGGATCTATCGAAGCATGTCCACTCCAGAAATAAGGGGGAGTGCTTAACATTTTGGAAAAAAAAAATGGTTGTTTTATATTAAATGGTAAACCTTTTTTTAAAAAGTTTAAACCACTAAAATGAAAAATTCTAAAAGTTCGGGGACTAAGGTGCAATTTACAATCAAGTCCGTAGCGATGGGAAACGAATACCGTTGCCCGCTCAATAGAATAGAATATATAAAAGAAAAGAAAAGAAAAGCATTCGTTACTCTGACGCTACCTGCGTTCGCAGCAAAAGCCGAAGCAGATTCCCCAAACCCTCTCCTTTTTCTCTCCTTTCCCTTCTCTCTCTCTCTCTCTCTCTCTCATTCCCCTCTCTCTCTCTCTCTCTCTCTCTCTCTCTCTCTCTCTCATTCCCTTCTCTCTCTCTCTCTAAACCATTGTCGCCATTGCTATGGCTTCATCGTCGCCTCCTTCTTCTGGCTCGGGGAATGGCTACGACTACTCGTTCAAGATACTGTTGATCGGGGACTCGGGAGTGGGGAAGAGTAGCATCCTCAACAGCTTCATCTCACATCATGTTGAGAACCCCGCCCCCACCATTGGTATACGATGATTACTCGTCGATCCCTTCTCGCATGTATTATCGGCTATTTTGATGAGATTGGTACTTTGTTTGGATTAATTTTGTCTTTTGAAGGCGATTGTAGTGTAACGTCCCAATATTCCCCATCAGATGGAAAAATGGTTCTGATTGGGAATATAATAAACCACGCACTCTAGTAATAATAATTAGACTTAAGTATTTTGAGCCGCAGATTGGGTCGGTAGATGCTCTTGCTATGTTAGAGTATTGGTGCGCTTCGCGGCGGCTACTATTTCAGCCAATTAGGATATATCAAAGTAGAGTCTAGCTACGGTGCTTTTAAAAGCACCAAGCACTTGGTGCTTATAAGTTTTCCGCCGTTAGATCTACCCCTCGGGCCATTTTTACCCGTTAGATTATACTATTCAACCAACCACCCATTCAACTCTAGAGGATCACTATCATTCTAACCGCACATCTCTTAATTCAAGGGCCGAAAACCTACAAACACCAATGAGTTGGTACTTTTAAAAGCATAGGAGCTCAATTTATCAAAGTATGAGAATATACAGTAGCAAAAGAAAACAAAACCAAGGAATTTTCTTTTTTTGATTTCCCATCCCAGAAGTCATTGATTGAGCCATCAACAAATCATTTATAAAGTTCCATGGTAACTTCTTCAAATCTTGAAAGGAAGTAGATATAGCCTTTATCTAAATGGAGGGTTTATATAGATCAATTTACAATATGTATGTATGTGATGTATTAAATGTACATCTAATCTAAATAGTAGACTACTAAGTATTTTGTTGATCAGGCGACACCCAGATTTGAACTGGGGATAAAGGATTTGCAGTCCCCTGCCTTACCGCTTGGCCATGCCGCCAAATCCGATCCAAAATCGATGAAAATATTATTATTTCCGCCAATTACGCTATATAATTATTAAAAATCTTAGATTGAAAGAACTATAATCAAAGAAATACAAAAAGTAAGACAGTAGTACAAAAAAAAATCAGAGAACAACCGTTGTAATTAAACTCGTAGCTACTATTTCAACCAATTAGGATATATAATTATTGAAAATATTAGATTGAAAAAAATATAATCAAAGGAATACAAATATATATATATATATATATATATATATATATATATATATATATATATATAATCAAAGGAATACAAAAAATAAAACAGTAGTAAAGAAAAATCAAAGAACAACATAATGAAGAATAAACATAAAAAGGCTAAATTATAAAAAGCCCCCTTGCACTTTAGCGCTTCTCTCAATTATCCCCTGGCATAAAAAATTACATCAATTACCTTCCTACATTTTGTAAAATAAATTGAATAATAATTGAATTCAGTTTGGAATAGTAATTGAATTCAGCTATAAATTGAATAATAAATTGAGACAGTGGCGATTTTTATAGTGGGGTCAATATGTAATGAAGAATAAACATAAAAAAGCTAAATTATAAAAAACCTCCTTGCACTTTAGCCCTTGTCTCAATTATCCCTCTGCATAAAAAATTACATCAATTACCCCCCTATGCTTTGTCATTACCTCAAATAAATCCAGTTATTTGGAATAATTATTGAATTCAATTATGAAAATCTGTAAAAATAAATTTGCAGATAAAAGTATCCATAAGTAATGCATAAAAATCATAAAAATTAAATAATTGCTCAATTAACTATCAATTTTGATAGTATAGCAAAATATAAGATCTCCTTTATTTAAATTTTTTATATAGTTTTTGAGTTGCAAATGGAATATATGTTGAGATGCGGAACAATGTGATATACCAATTCATTTTAGTGAAGTTTTACAGCCTAATTTGCCAATTTTTTAATTTTTTGGATCTGTTTAAGATTATGACAAAATATAGTGTGGTAATTGATGCAATTTTTAATGTAGGGGGATAATTGAGACAAGGGCTAAAGTGCAAAAGGGCTTTTTATAATTTAGCCTAAAAAAAAACTAGTCATTAATATTACATAAACAAAAAATATTTTTAAATTTTTTTATTCTATTAATTAAATATTTTAAAAAAAAATACTAGGCATTCTGGTTGGCCCATATTGCAGTAGGCCAACGAGATAACAAAGAGAATGGCCCTGCTTCATTCTGTTTGTTCCTACTTAATTTTGACCCTAAAGTGGGATTAAAATGTAAAGAAAGGCCATAAAGATTACTATAAATGGCATTGAAAAACTCTCAATTCATGTATTTGTATAGATTACTATAACGATCCAACCCACTAGCACTAATAACTGATTGGGCGCAAACCATTGACCCCAATGCTTAAGCTTAGTTATTATATTATGAAAGTTCTTCGATCCTTTTATTCCTGATCATAATCTTTTCCTATCCAATATGATTAGACTCTTATGTTCTCGTTAGATCTCATTCCCTGTCCCAAAATCACGAGATGATGTGAGACACATCTCACACTGCCAGCAGACAAACCATCTCTGATGTCAAATGTAACTATTCAGCCCACTAGCACTAATAACTTGTTGGATCGAAAACACTAGCCCGAAATGCTTAAACCATGTTATTACTGCTAGTCTTCGATCCTTACATTCCAATTATAATTCTTTTTCCATCCAATGTGAGAATATTGGGGCGTTACAATTGCTATGGGTTCTCCAGAATGCGAGTTTTATAGGTTGTTGATGTTAGATCTATATGACATGTAAAAATAATAAAAACTAAATTCATATAGATGCCGAAGATCGTAAACAAAATCAAAAAGCTTATAGAGCGTCATAGAAAAGAATATTTTGATCAATCTGCGGAAGCGAGAAGCTCAACTGTGATTTGAACGTCACCAACCACCCTATTGTGTGGAACTGATGATTATTCTTCACAAGAATGCACAAAGTGGGAAGATCAGTATCCCTTTATATAGAGTCCAGGTCGACTCCTATTATAGTCTAATTAAGATTCTATCTAATTTAAATAGGTGGAAAATGGATAAAATACGCCATATCAAGTAGTTCTATTTTGTCATGATTAAAATTTATCTAATAGCAAATTCTAATTTGAATATGATTAGTTGGGCCACATTATCGGAAATCCTAATAGTTAATGCGTCAACAAGCATGCATGATGTGAATGGCTATGATTGGTTAACATAATTACGTGCATTTAAGGGATTAGGTAATATGTATGAAACAACCACTTGTCTTTCTTCGTGGATTGTTTTTCTCCAAAAATTTAAGTTGTCAAAAAACAGTGCTTTTTATATTTTATATTCAACACTCCCTTTCAAGGCTCGAGAATTTTTTATAGGAGTCTGATGCGATTTAAACTCAGTGTCTTCTACTCTGACACCATGTAAAATAATATGAGACGATCGTTATTACTTAAGAGTTTAAGTTGCCAGAAAACAGAGTCATTGTATTTTGTATTTAACAATATGGTATCATACTTGGTCGTAAGACTTCTCAGTTCCAAGTGGTCCTATGTTCTATTCCCACATTCTCCATTTGATGGTAACGGTTTCCGCCTGTTTCTGTTCTGTTATCTTTTCTGTCAGTGCACTTTACATGGTTCACCTAATCTTCACTATGAATGTCAATGGAGTTAATTATTAAGACTATCTCCGACCGTCTCCTCCAAGATCAATATTTTCGATGCATTTAAGGGATTATGCAATATGTGTGAAATAACAGTTTGTCTCCCTTTGTGGACTGTTGTCTCGAAAAGTTTTTTAAGTTGTTAGAGAATAGTGCTTTTTATAATTTGCGGACAGTTTACTTCCAGTCGTCTCCTCCAAGATCTCCTACTTGCTAGTTCCAAATTTGGTATTTGGCAGCCTGCATGTCTCATTCTTTTTAACAGTTCTTTTCTCTACATTCTAGCTTGTTGTAGTAATATTTGCTTAAATTTATTGGCAGGAGTGGATTTTAAAATCAAGGTTCTTACAGTTGGAAAGAAGCTTAAGCTAACAATATGGGATACTGGTAAGTTCTCTTTTATGCATAATAATATGGGATACTGGTAAGTTCTCTTTCTGCAATGTTATTCTTTCCACTTTCTTTTATATCCTTATCTAGTTGTTATTACTAGTGCTTTTGTTCTTAGCAGTTACTGCCATCATCACTGGCTGTTTCGTAAGAAAGGTTGAAAGAAAGAAAGAAAGAAAGAAAGAAAGAAAGAAATTTTTTTTAAAGATTAGGAGAACAGAACGTAAAAAACTGAAATAGCAACAATGCAGCATCATATCAAACTGAGGATGTCAGAATGCCTCTGCAGCTCTGCCTCTACATTGGTTGCTCTTTTTTATTTTAATTTTTTTTTAAAAAAAATTATTCCATACCCACCTGCTATATTTACCCTTTTCAATTCTCTTTTGCTATTATTTTAAATCACTGCATCATGGTGAATCGGATCATAATGATGCCTCAATCGAGTTAATGATAACAAGTCGTGCGAGGATCCAAAACAATGATTGTGAAATAGTGTGGAATTGTGGCACTTTACAAGTTTAGACAGTACATCAGTGTTATGAATTATGCAGTAAGCTGTAATTTTAGGAAGGAAGTGTGCTATAGTCTTGCTGATCGGGTAAGATGCTTGTACCGGACCAGCAGCTCGGTATAGAGATCTTTAGATTTTTATAATCAATTGTAATCGTCTTCTATATTTTACGAAATGTTGTTATGCAAATATTACTGGAATAGAAACCACGAAGCATGTCTTAATTTTATATATGAAAATTCACTTTTTAAGTACTTCGTTTGTTGTATACAATTGCTGTTGAATGACAGCAACATGAAAAGGTAATACTCCTATGATGTACAGTGGTATTTTCTTCTCTAATCATTCATCAGTCTGCCGCTACCAATAGCATAGGTTTTGTGTCTAATAATTTGGACGAAGCAATACTGTGCATTAGCGATGGTTTTATATATGATTATTGACATGTTTCTAATGTTTTTATTTTTCATATCTCTCCCATCTTTTGAATGTATATCTAACCGAACTTCTGTTTGCAGCTGGACAGGAGAGGTTCAGGACGCTAACTAATTCTTACTATAGAGGTGCTCACGGAATCATTCTAGGTAAGGCAATTATTTCATTATTTATGAGATTCATCTGTAGCTTAGCAAAAATCTTAGGGTCATACATTCTGGCCATATTATGCTGCATGGAATCTATTTTGCCATTTATAATATTCATATAATGAAATTCCTTGTACCTTAGGAAAAAAATTTAAATGATTCGCACGATGTTGAGTATCATGAAGATTCTTTTAATATATATTCATATTTTGGTTAACAAGATTTCTTGGACGGTAAATTTTATTCCTCGTATAAGTTTTTAGTCATATGTCTACATCCTGCAATTTAAAAAAATTTATTCCTCGTATTTTTCACTCTTACACGTCTAGAATTTGTATCTCAATTTTGCCAATGTGATGATGCTATTTACTACGAATAAAATGCTGAATGAGCTACTTTTTCTCTACTCTCTTCTATTAGTTTACGATGTGACACGACGAGAAACGTTTACAAATTTAGCGGAAGTATGGGCCAAGGAAATTGAGTTGTACTCCACAAATCAGGATTGCATCAAAATGCTCGTTGGAAATAAAGTTGACAAGGTAATTTCTTTGTTTCAAAACTTTATCATCATTACTGTTATTCTTCGACATTGCAAGTTCATCATTGTCAGTACATTCAAGAACTATATCTGAACTAAGATGCAGTAGTTCAATTCTCTTTGGTTTTTGCATGCTACGTACGCACTTGGTATTTAGGGCATTAGTTACACATTCTAAGATACTTTGTTATCTCGCTTCATAGTCGTTAGTAGGCATACCCTGTGAACAAGTGTATGTGGGAAATACTTATACCATACTAGTAGAGATATCATTGCGTTCACTAACCTTATTCTCTCAATATACTTTCAAATAAAAGAGAAGCAATGCTAAGATTTCAACTATCACTTCATAATTTTGATAACAGGAGAATGAAAGAAAGGTGACAAAGGAAGAGGGAGCTGCTTTTGCGCAACAGTCTGGGTGTCTCTTCCTTGAGTGCAGCGCGAAAACACGGGAAAATGTGGAGAAATGTTTTGAAGAACTCGCATTGAAGGTAAATCTTTAGAAAATTATGTCATGATTTTAAGCTTCAGTGTTCATTTTTGAAATGTTCAAAATTTCTCTGATCTCCTTTAGTTATGCACTTAGTCCTAATGACTTGTACCTATTTGGGTGCTAAAATAGCATTTCGCTGTCGTGTTGTTTACTGAAAGGCCATTTGTTATTGATCGCTACGAGGTATTGTTTTCTCTCGTAATCAATCTTGTACAGATTTTGGTTGCTGCCATGTTATCGCGCCATGCATCCATCAAGTTTTCCGTTTCTTTCTTCCTTTTTTATGTCTAAATTAACTCGCCACATTTAATAATTCACAATAATGTTAAAGATTTCATGTTCTCTCAACAGATTCTTGAGGTTTCAAATCCCCAGGACGAGGGGCCGTCGGCTGCTGTGAGGAACATTTTGAAACAGAAACAGGAATATAATGCGAGCCCTAGCGGGGCATGTTGCTCATGAGTAAACACATGGTTCTAACATCATACTTGGTCAGATCAAAATATACTGATATTATACATTGTAAATGAGCTATGTTTGCTTCTACTTTGGTGTTTGTTGGTGCTTGCATGAATCTCTTAAGGCCTAACTTTGAATGACGAAAACTAGATTGTATACAAATCATCTTAAGTTATCTATTGTGATTGAGTATTGTAAATTTGTGCTATACAAGGTTGTGATAACATAAGAGAAAATGCACTTTTGCATCTCAAAAAGCAGATTATCTAATCATAAACTATTGCTTGAGCTTCAGCTTCAGCTTCTGCTTCTGCTGAAACTGGGAGCTGTTGGAAGATTTTCATTAGAATTGCATAGTGAGTTTATTATTTTTTTCATTTATTTCATATTGAACTGAGAAATCGGCCTTGTTTGGTATCATGTTTGTTTTTTTTTTACTTTTTTAAACACTAATTCTATATAATTTATTGGGTTGTAGTGAGCACTTTTTTTTTTGTTGACTAGATTACAATGCACCCGGCTAAATAATAGACAGTAATTTATTTTAAAAAAATTGGAAGCAGAAAAAAAAAACTACTTTAAAATTTTTATTTTTCATTGCGAAGTAGAACTTTGGATGAATGGTTGCAATCAATATGTTGTGCACTCCCGTATTTTTTGACATACAAAATTTTATTTAAAAAATAAAAAACAAATATGATACCAAACAAGGTCTAATTTTTACATTAAACTTGATGAAAAAAATAATCGACAAATGCATGAGCGAAGCTCTTTTAAGAGTTTAGAGACCACTGATATCGAAATTAAAAATTCGAAGTTCAAAAAATACAGGAACTGGTGGTGCAATCAATGTATACTATAATTTAGCTCTCCATAAAATGCCTCAAGGGGTCTCCAAACAAATCCAAAAAAAAATTTAAAAAAAAGGAAAAAAAGAAGACCAGTGGAGCCCACCCACGTTATATAATCCAGCTGGAGACCAGTGTAGCTCAATTAACTTGAAATAGCGAAATCGCTTGTTGATTTAGCGAGGAACTCCAATTCTACTTGAAGCGAATAGCCAAGTAATTACCGAGCACATTCCAAACACACAATACTTGAACGCAGCAAAAATAAAAAAAATTTGTGACAAAAATAGATGAGAAAAATTTGTAAAAAGTAAACACAAACATAACAAAGCAATAAAACGAACAATAAAATACAAAAGCACATGATTTATGTGATTCGATCAATAATTTATCGATCTATGTTCCTGGGTATAGCCACCTCAACGCACTACAAAAAAAAGGGTCTATGCCGACGCTTTTACGTCGACGCACTTAGAAAGCGTCGGCAAATTTTTTTCCCGTCGAAATTTTATTGACGCTAGGGATGAGCGTCGCCAAATGTAAAGCGCGAAAAATTAATTTGCCAGACCTTTTTTTTTTTTGGCTTTTCATTTTCCCTCCTTCCACTCCCGCTCCAACCCCTTTCTCAGCGAACAAGGCTAGGGTTTGGCTACCTCTCCTAAATCAGCGCCTCCTCGACCTCGTCGTCGCCACCGCCTCCTTCCAGGTCAGTGCACCGCCCTCTGGCTCTACTCCACCTTGTCGACCGGCAAGGTCAGCGTACGCGTTCTTTGATTAATCCACGATGCAAACATTATAAGAAGTAAGATCGGATAACAAGAAACTCTCTCTGAAGAGTTTTTCACGTTTTCCTCTCAACTAAGATATCTATAATGAAGCTTTCAACTCTAAAACATGAATTATAAGGATTTACGACCCTAAAATTTCAATTATAGTAGAAAAATGATTTCTACCGTCTATCCGAGTCGTCGATCTTATTTAAAAAAAATCCTCTCCAAGGTGTTCCTGTATCATTCCTAATCTCAAGGCACAAGATTAGATCAAATTAGACTCAAATCCGACTAATCCAGTCTGCTACGGTGTTGAGTACCCGTACTCTACTTGGAGTACCAGTATTGAAACACCTCCCGAAATTTCAATATAATTCACTACAACACAATTAGACTATAGGGACACATTTTTGGGACACTTTTTTATGTAAGTGTCCCATTTATGTCCAAAATCTCTTAAAAAAAAAAATCTATTAAGACCCAAATATAAAGTCCAACCTAGAAATAAAAAAAATAAAAAAAAGATGCTACCCTTCTCAACCCACCCCTCCCACCCACTAAGCCCAGTTACGAAGAAAAAAAAAACTGGGCTTTAGGGACACAATTTAGAAACACTAAATTAGCTCCCCTTCACAACCTTTTAGGCCCAAAGCTAGAAAACTTTTAAAAAAATCCAAACTCACTTAAGGAAAAAGAAAAAAAACCCACTGCATTAACCCACGTTTTTGAGTGGGTTAATGCAGTGGGCTTTTTTGAGTGGGCTAATGCAGTGGGCTTTTTTGAGTGGAGCACGGTGCAGTGGGTTAATGCACGGTGCACCGCGCTCCACTCAAAAAAAAAAAAAAAAAAAAAAACTTCCGTTACCGGACCCAAAGCACCCAAAAAAAAGGAAAAAAGAAAAAGAAAAGAAGCCCATTAACCCACCTTGCTCCTCTCAAACCCTCTTCCCCGCATCATCTCCTCCGTTTCACCTCCCTCACGATCTCCCATGGCGAGCTCTAGCCGCTACCTCACCGTGTCTCTTACGGCGATTTCTCTAATCATCACCACCACCGCCGCAACGCCGTCCTCAATTTTGGTCCTCTCCTCATCATCAACTTTGGAGAAGCTCAAGAGCTCGGATTGAGCGCACGGTCGGCTTCTGATCTCAATCTAGTGTTTTTGTTCTTAAGATCTTACAATGCAAGAGCACTTAATTTGGTATGTGATTATATTTTTCAGATTAATTCCTTCTGATTCTGATTCATAGTTTCTACCAACTGTAGTATTTTGTTATCAAATTTAGTTGTACTCTACAGGCTATCATTAATAATCAGTTTAATTCTGAACCATTGATCAGTTGATTTCCTAACAATGCAAAACAAAAGCAAATGTACTATCTAGTTGCGTACAATGGTAGCTTAGAGGGAGTTGGATTATTAGAATGTATAGATTTGATGTAGGAAATTCACGCTGTAAGGCAATGTGGCTTGTTCATGAAACAATTTAGGAATTTGATATTGTGATTTTTTTCTTTCTTTTTTTTTTCTTTTTTTTTTTTGACCTTTTTGGACTATATGCTTATTTGATCCAACTCGAGCTTCTGCGAAAAGTGATGTTTATAGTCACTAAAAGTCCACCTAATGAATTTTCACTATAGCAGAAGCAAGGGTTCAAATTAGGGCTTTTGCAAAAGTGATGTTTAATTGTCATTAAAATCCACCTCAGAAGTTTTTGCTGTAGCAGAAGCAGAGACTTCAAATTAGAGCTTCTACGATAGTGGTGTTTGATTGTTATTAAAATCCGTGCAAGAAATTTTCACTATAGCAGAGGCGAAGCCTTCAAATCAGAGTTTTTGCATTAGTGATGTTTGATTTTGCATAGTGAGAGCTTTTGATTATGGGGCCTTCAGCTTCCTGCGATAAAATCCTAGGGCAAAACTTTACTAGGCTTAATGGAGCTGTACATCGCGCTCGATGGATAAGGTCGCCAACCTGCCAGGGACAAATTTTGGAGAGTTATACTCAATCTCCAACTCAAATCTCCCATTAGCTCTTTTATGTTCTATATTTCTTCACGTTGGACTAGTTTGTGAAAATTGTTAAGTTGCATTTCATTTTCCAGCTGCCTGCTAGATAAGCCTCGTATCAAACCCATAACTGAAGATCCAGAGTGTGAGAAAAATCGCCTCGCTGTATTATCTGAAAGGATCCAAGACCCTGGTAAGTAACATATTAATGTCTTTGGATTGAATTTCTGGATACTCAGAACGTCTACCAGTGCTACGAAATATCTTATCCACCATTTGTTTCACCATTTCTTAAGCGAAATAATTTTGGATCCAGTGTGCCCACTTTAAGTTGCTCCATCATTTTACTTACCACACTAGTGCAACTAGGTAACTTAATAATATGCAAGCAATTTCTGGACAATGACATCGTGATCAAATTGCCATCTGATCTGATTTTCCCAAAAGTATATATGACAAATATTTAGTTAATTTGCTTTACTCATGCCTTTAATTTATTAGATAAGACTGCTGATAGTGGATAGTAGTACTGATTTTTTACTTTCTCATGATTTGTAATGTATGATATTTACGATCTTCTTTTGTTTTTATTTGTTATTGATGATTAATTCCTGTAAATTGAACAGATTTATCCGAGATCCCTGATGAAAAGCTGGACTCACTGAAGAAGTTGTGCAATATCGAAGTAGTTCCCTATTCATTGACACTTGGGTATTCTTACTGGAGTGCAGGTTGATCTTACACTTCTTGTTTCTCGGTTACTTTAGATGACTGTTACTATAAGTACCTTCTGGATAGTCCTTTAGTTTCTTCCATATAAATGAATGCGACTACAAAATAAAAAGAAAAGACTAGGGTGCACTTAGACATGGTCAAAATAATTCCACTGAGGTTTATGTTTTTTTTTCTGTTTTTTAAAGACTTCCTGATTTAGTAAGTTTATATGGGCTCTTAGAGGCTTGCTGAGGAGAAAATGTTCTAAATAATTCAAACTAAATAGCCTTTTCTATCATGCTTTCTTGGTTGCTTTGGTGATGGACCTCTGCTTAGCTATTACAATGCACTTTATCATATCTTGCTGTTTTGAATGCCGAGCCGTACGATCCGTGCTATTATTTGCATTCATGCATGTTTAGTTCCAATTAGATGTAATTTTATAAGATTAGGAGTCTGTTTTCCTCCCGGGAGATGTCATATCATTTGTTTATTATGCAAAGAACAAGATCATCTAAAGAAACATTGAAATGAGAGTTTTGGTGTCATAGTCCTTCAGATGCTTTATGTTTTTAGAAAGCAAATACTAAATAAGGGAGTTCTTAAATTTTTAGTAGCTTCTGTCACAAGCTTGAACCTTTTGCTTTTAGGAATTTCATTGAGGTGTTATTTTTTTCTCCTTCTGGTGGTTGTCACAATCCAATTATTAAGCTTCTTTTTATTTCACAACTTTTTTCTTTATTCTTCACTTTATTCTTCAGTGAGAGACATGGTCAAAATTGATTCTCATGTATAAGTTGTTATGGAGTTCTATCTCATGTAAGGTGGTGTTGTTTAGGAAATGCAACCTTTTCAATGTCATTAGGTGAGGTCTCTCTTGTGTACGAGTTGTTGTATATCTAAGTTTCAAGATTGCTGCATGTCAGAATCTGCTGAACTCAGGAGATATATCTGATGAACTTAGGAGTGAGGACCATGTTTTTGTTATCTGTAATATTATCTAATAGTATATAAACTTTTGGGACTTCTGGTTTCGCGAATTTGGATGCTTTAAAACAAGTGATTTTTATTATCTATTAATGAATTCATTTAACTTGTACTGCAACCATTTCGTTCTGTATGTATTAGTTATAACTATTTGTGAATTTGTGTATAGTTATAACTATTTGTGTATTAGTCATTTTATAGGTAGGATTAAGAATTTCTTCTTGTTTGATTTTTCTTTTTGTCTGAAGAGACGGCTTCAAAATCTTGTATTTAGTGTTAAGTTCATGATCCATCTCTTACAGCTCATAGTTTAAATACTCCACCAGAGAATTGACTTATTTTTATGTATAAACCAGAATCTTTTGACATTCTCGACGCAACTTATCCATGCGTAATACAACATTGTAAACCTTTATTGCTTTTGATGCTTTATACTTCAGTTTTTCAAAAAATTTGGGGCAATTTGGTTAGTAGATGATTTAGTTAAGAGGCTCTTTTTGTTTGATTAAGAATTTCCTCCTGCTATTTCTATTGCACAATCGAGAGTTAGCTCAGCAATGTGGGAGCGTGCAATTGCAGATAGGTATGCAGAGCTTTAGACACATCTGCACACGTTCATATTGATTTATATTAATGGTCACACCTTTGCAGATTCTGGTGGAGTCTACTGGCCGGTGTGGATTGGTGGGATGCTGTCGGGTGTACGCAGAGTGCTGCAGAAGATGGTATTGGTAAGAAAAGTCATCTTTCTTTTGTGATGTAGAGAAGATGATAGGTGCTAATGCTATCATAGGTTAGCACATCAGTCTGATTATGTATTACAAGTCACTCTGCTTGTTATGAAGCGAAATTAGAAAATAGCAGTAAAGGTATTGGCAAGAAAAATGAAGCTTCTTTATGAAAAATTGTTTTGTGGACGGGTTGAAAAGATAACTTTTTCTTGAGGGAAGTTAGCTGTTTGATGAAAGGACCAGTAATTCTAATGATTCGCCAATATTTGTAATTCTTTTGCTCAAACTACCGGCCCCAACCCAATCCCGCCCTTCTCTTTTCTTCTTCTTCTTAGCCTCCGTTTTCTCTCATTAATTTTCATCATAATAAGGAGGAATCTTCTTGCGTACTTCTTTTATAAGGATGTATTGTATTGTTGGGCAGTTGAAAGGGTGTAATCCCTTTAATGGACTGTCAAGATTCAGTAATTCAAGCGTACAATTTTGCCTTCTTGAAGAATTTGATTTGCAAGCTCTTTCAATTTGATTTAATGGAAAATTTAGTACCTTGTTATTGTGTAATAGTAAAAGAGAGTTGGTTCTGGTGTAATGGTAAAGGAGAGTTTCATTTTCTACTTTTATTCAAACGTGGTGTTAGGTAGTATTTACTTGTTTGGCCATGTGTTCGTATTGCTCCTTTTTATAGAGGATCCTAGTTTCAAATGAACGCTTGTAAGTGCATGGATGTTCTTGTCAATCTTGCATTAGCACGCAATCAACAGCCATTGGATGGTTTTTTGTCACTGCTACTTTCTATTCACTTGTGGAACTTCAATGTGGAAGAAGTTTAGCGATCGAGCTACTTCAGCTAGGATGATATTCATCCATGGGCTTATTTATTATTCATTAGGTAAATTTAGTCATCTTAACCTTATTATATGTTCAAAATTTATTTATTGATCAATAATTAATTCAAATGTTATTCAATGTGCAGGTCCAAGTATATAGTCGTGGAGCGGATCAGAATGTGTTTATGCACTTTTTGATTTTGTTATCATATAATTTTTAATTTTTTGTATTTTTTTTCGGTTAGAGAGTTTGGTTTGTTATAATTACTATAATATGTGAGTGAATATTATTATTGTGATGTATGGATATTGGATTTTAGTTTTATCATTTTAATAAGAATTTAAAAAATTTCGTTGATTGTTTTTTCAGTCTTATCAATTTAATGTAAATGCGATTAACTTAACTAAAGTTTAATATTAGATATTTAAATAAAATATTATACTTTTAATGATAATGGGACATTTATAAAGTGTCGCTATGCAAAAAAGATATTACTTTTTTTTTCAAATTAGGACACTTATGTGTCACTAAAAAGTAATGAAAAGTGTTACTAAATTGTAGCATTTCTTTTGAGATATACCGACACTCAATAATTTGTCGCTATATACCTTAGGGACTGCACATATAGCGACACTATAATTAGTGTCGGTATTTTTGCTAGCAACATTTTTTTAAGACTTCAAGGACACTTAAAAGTGTCGCTATACTCTAATTTTATTGTAGTAATTGATACTCAAAATAGCGTAACAGTACTTAATATAAAAAATAATTTTTCATGACTTCGGATTCCGAGGAACTTTTGAAATACTTCTTAATACCAGTCCTCAAACTCCAAATCTTAAATCTTCGATCTTTTTCACGATGATATCGACTAGAAATATGGCTTCACATAATTCAACATCTATCTCTGAAGAGTTTTTTTTTAAAATTTTTTATTTCTATTCTTTTCATAGAGGAGACGCATCAGGGAAATGATGCTTCCCAGATTCCGCATCTCGTCATGGAGACCCCAAAAAGGCATACAATTTCTTTCCATTTCGCTTGTGACTTACAATCACAACCCTGTTAAAGCTGTTGCTTCAAAAATAAGATAAACGAATAAATATTTTTTTAAAAAAAATACTGTTGCTACAACATGAAGTTACATGGATAATGCTTTAGTAAATACACCTACAAAACTTACCTGATGTATGGACGATTTTGAATCGACTATCCACCCTTTCGAAATTTTGATTTTACTGTTCAATTTGTTTGATTTAATCCATCAATAACACTTTGACTTCAAATTTTAAATGTGTGTTTATCTTTACAGGTTTAATTAATATATTTCGTGCAATCTCGTAACCATAAATTAATTAAGGTAAACAATTAATTAAAATTTTGAAAGTCAAAATGTTGTTGACTAAAAAATTAAGTAATAAAATCAAAATTTTGAAAAATTGGATAGCTCATTAAAATAGTCCATAGTTCGGATAAGTTTTGTACATTTTTATCTAAGGTTTTAATTTTTTTCTTTTGCGCAAATATCCGACATTCATTTCCTGCTACTCGTTTAATTACTTATTTGTTTTAGTTCTATTATTTTCAATTATATTTTTTTAGGAGTAAGGACTTGTTTGGCTCTGCGGTGCAGTCCACTTGCGAGCCGCACCGCTCGTTTACTCGAGAAAGCTCCACTTCAGAGCTTCCTTAGAAAAAAGAATTTTGAGTGTGTGCTCGACCTAAGGCTCGGACGTCAGGCTTCAGATTTTAGCACTAGAGTGCTTCTATCAGCACAGATATATTCATATTTTAAAATTATTTCAAATTAGACTTTTGAGTCAACGATTAATTTTATTAGACTTTGAACTATGTAGTATTTAAAGTATTAAGAAAACAAAATTTACGATTTTTCATATTATTTACTCCGTAATCGAGTGGTTTCATAATGAGCAAATGAAAGTAAAATTTTATAAAAAATAATGATACGATACTAAAATGCTATATCAAGATATTCAACTTGCTTTAAATTGTACAAAAAATTTGCTATCCAAATTTTATCCTACTATTATATTTCTATATTGTTAACTTCCAAATTGAACATGGATTGATCTCTATCCGTACCTGCGGGTACACGCGGTAACTGTAAATTTGTTGGTATGGATACGAGTTTTCTTTGTCAAGAAAATTATGGGTAAGACGGATAAATACTGTTAAGTTATGGACATTTTGGGCAACCCGTCGGTATCCACGGGTACCCGCATATATATTTTTTAATTAAAAAATATATAATTTTTATAATATTGACTCTATAATCATGAAAAATTATTAATTTTATATCACAAAAATTTGGGATGGTTAAATATTTTTATATAATATAATTTGTGCACTTTAAATTTTATTGTTTATTGTATGTTGTATTTTTTTTTTTTTTTTGGGTGAGAGGAAGGTAGCATGCTACCCGCTTCGTTTATTTTTTTTAGAAATAAATTTAACTAGGAAATGTGAATTAACTAGAATTCGAACTCGGGATATCGGATACTAACCATCAAACTCTTTGCCACTTGCGCTAGGGATGGTCGGTTATGTTGTAGTATTTCAAACAATAAGTTTTGTGATATTTTAAAAACTTATATGTATGTGTTTTGTATTTGGAACATACAAAAGCAAAAAAAAAAAAAAAAAAAAAAAAAAAAAAAAAATGTGGGTAACTTGCATACCATACCTGCTTGCCTGCCCGTGGGCCGGTATGGATAAAAATTTTGACTACTCAAAAATTTATAGATAAATTTTATCCATGTTCATATAATCCGGGGATATAATGATTCGTCTGCGGATTACTTAATATGCCTGTTTGCCAGATCGATTCAAAACTTCTTGTGTTAACCACCAAATTGTTAATTTTAAGTCATTTTAATTACTATATAAAATAATATTAAGAAATTTCAAAATTTATTGTATTTTAAATATTTTATACCAAGTTTTTTTAATACTTTAAATAGTATATATATTAAATCTAATGAAACGACAATCCAAGTTTTTTCACCAAAATTTTTTTAGATAGATGAAGATTTCTGTACATCTAAAAATATTCTAACTCAACTCTTTCTATTATGATTTTAAGTATTTTATTATGAAATAAATTATATCAATAATTTATTAAATATAATTTTAAATAGTTTTTAAAATTTATTGAAATAATTTATTTAGTACGATTTAAAATGCCCTTTTTGTATAAAAAATTTATTAGTTTTGAGATTTTGCAAAAGTGGGCTATTATTTTAGATTTTGCAGATTCAGTCCGAATTTTGAAAAAACTGATCAGAATATCCTTATTCCTTTTTCTCTCTCTCCTTTTTTTCTCTCTCATTTTTTTTTCTCTAACCCTCATCGTCTCCTCCACCGCCTCGGCAGCCTTCGGCGATGGTAATGACGGCAGTGCCGCCTCCTCTTCCTCTTCCTCCGCCTTCGCCTCTACCTTCACCTCTGCCAGTGCTGGCGCCGAAGGAGGAGGACTCGGAGCCAGCGTGAGTAAGGGCAGAGCTATAGGAGGCGATGAGGTCGTGATCTAGTCGGTGCTTGCTATTGCCCGTGAGGGTGAGGATGAAGACACACTCGAGTTTTTGCAAGGAGCGAAAAAAGATGCAGATGGTAGAAAAAAGAATAAAAAATAAAAATAAAAAAATATTTTTTCTCCCTGAAAAGACCATTATTTATGATCACTGCTATAGGAATGGCCAAGAATTAGAGAAAAAAAAAGAAAAATATGAAGTTGCACTGCTAAGATAAAGTTGCATTGTTTCAAAAAAAAATTACACTATTTGAGACAATCGTTACACTGTTTGAGATGAACATTGCATTCTTTGAGACGCAAATTGTACTCTTTAAAATAAAAGTTATACTTTTTGGGCGAAAGTTATATTGTTTGAGTGAAAATTGCACTCTACAACCTTCGTGTCCTGGAGGCCTACCGCCCTATCATCATCTTGAAGTGGCCCCTCCACGCTTTCCTTCTCACGCTCCTCCGCGCCCTCGGGGCCCCCACCCGCTCGATCAAGGATGCCCTAAAGGCACTCTTCGACATCGCACTCTACCCGTTCAACTGCCCCGCACTGGTCGAGCTTGGCACCATGCCTGCGCTCTTCTCCCTCGTCGTCAAGGACGGGTGCAGAGAGAAAGGCAGCGAGGAGAATGTGGCGGGGGACATCCGGGAGGTCAAGCAAGCGGAGGGGGATTTCTTTTCGCGGGCGGTTGAGCGGGTGGAGGCCCAGGAGTGCGCATGAGGGTGAGAAGGGAAGCGAGGAGGGGTCGCCTTGAGACGATGGCAGATGCATCACCAAATTTCACATTACTGTCAGCATTCTCGTTCATTTCAGTAAATACTTCATTCTTTTCACACATATGATTTGAACTACTGAATTTCAGAAACCATATGTTTTGTGGATCTTTAACTTCGCCTTAGCATGAAAGTAGTAGTGAAGTTTCTGCAACTTCTTTTCTATTATACTATAGATGTAATGGTTCATTTCATCAATATTTTCATATCAACAATCTTTACTGTAGTGACCATATTATTTGCAATTATAATATTGGATGTTCGATCTTGCCCCATAATAAGAACCTATGTGACCATTATTGCATTCGCCTATTTTTGGCCATTTTTCTTGTCGTGAATCATGAAAACACTGTTGTTGTTATTCCATCGGTCATTATTATATCACTTTTGATTCTTATATTTATTATAATTATTTTCTCTATATTTTTTTTTTCCTTTCTATTGTCAAATTTCAAAGTTGACTCGAGGGCTTGTTCAGTCGACTTGACTTTAGACAATTTTTATAGTTTTTGCTCATGTACTTAGAGGGATCCTGTCAATTGGTCGATGGAGAAAGTATTGACATCTTTTGACTCTTCTATGGCGATAACAGTATGCTCAAATTTCAGTGAGAGGGAACAAAGAATCCTTTCTACAACTCGTACATCATGAGTAGTTCTCCATTTTGCTTCATTTGGTTTACAATTACCAAAATGCGAAAAATATAGTCCGTGGCACTTTTGGACTCCTTCATGCGGATTGCTTCGAATTCCGCTCGAAGCTTTTGTAGACGAATCCGCTTCCATTTGACGATGGCAAGCACATCCCATGCCGCTTTGCTTGAAGTTGTTTCGAAAATTTTCTCGAACGTCGACTCTTCTACTGCTTGGTAAAAATAGAAGAGGGCATTTTTGTCCTTCTTTCTTATACCCTTCAACTCATTTCGTCGAGTTGCAATTAATGCGATTTTTTCTTGATTTGTATATTCTTGGTACCCAATTTTAAGCAATTTTCGAAGGTCTTAAGAATCAAGAAGTATTTTTATTTAAATGTATTAATTTTTATACTTATCTTTTAATAGTTTTGAAATTTGAGTTTGCAAAACTTGATTGGCCATATTTTTAATAGAGTTTTTTTTTTTCTTTCTGACAATTTGACGCTCTGATACCAAATATTGGTAGACAAGAACTATAGTAAAATAACTATAAAATATTTTGAAGTAGAGAGGCCAAATTTATTTAAGTGTAACAATACTAAGTACAAATAAATGTAGTATAATTATTATATAATAATTGAATCTATTACACAACAAACGATATGCCCTCTATATATAGAGAGGATGAAATAATACAACCTTACCAAAGGAATATGCCCTCTAGAAGACACCATAGTTGGTTAATACGCGTATAATACGCGTATTATTCGCGAACTACTGAAATACCGTATGAAACGGTCCGTCTGCGAATTTTTTCGAGCGATCCGGAATAATACGCGATTTTTTTACTCGCTCAAGAAATTCGCGATCAAAACGGCGTACCCGAATAATATTCTGAAAAATTCGGCGTGGGCGGAGGCGGAAGGACGAATTTTTTCGAAAAATTTGAATTTGGTCGCTGCGGAAGGCCGAAATTTTTCGGATTGGCAGCGTGCCACCACTGCTTCGATGATGTGTGCATCTCGTCCTGAGCAATCGAGTAACCTTGGCTTTCGATTTTGAAGAAAACGGCGGCGGAGCAACAGTAAAAGAAGAAGGAGGAAAGGGGCGATGGGGAGAAAAATCACGGCGTTGGGCGCGAGGGGCGCGAGGAAAAAATCACGCCCTCAGTGGGTATATATATATATAACTTTATGGGTGCGTTTGGTTCGAGTTATGTAGTATTACAGAGTATGTCGACATATCCAGGTATCTTGGATTTCTGAATTAGATTACTACTGATGTTGCATTACTGTGTTTGGTTTAATGCAGTAATATGATGTTGGATTACAGTATATATAAATTACTATGTTTAGTTCAATTTATAAAATTCGGTAATTTTGACAATAAAGTATAATCTATTCCAAAATTGCCCTCAGTTATATTTGACAAACCTTTTTTTTTATTGTTTGCAAAAAATATTCTTTTACTAAATTTAAATTTAAATAATTTAATTTTTTTTTAATTTTTTAAATTTATAATTTAAAATGTAAATATAAAATTTAAAATCTAAATTTAAAATTTAGAATTTAAAATATAAATTTAAAATTTGAAATTTAGAATTTAAAATTTAAAATTTCTAATTTAAAATTTGTGATTTAAAATTAAAATTTAAAAAAAGTTAAAAATTTAAAATTAAATTTAATTTAAAATTTAAAATTTAAATGTAAAATTTTAAATTTTAAATTTAAATTTAATTTAAAATTTGAAATTTAAAATTTAAATAAAATTTTAAAAATTTTAAAATTTAAATTTAAAATTTTAAAATTTTAAAATTTAAAATTTAAAATTTAAAATTTAAAAATTTTAAAATTTTAAAATTTTAAAATCTTAAAATTTTAACTTAAAATTTTAAATTTAAATTTAAATTTAAATTTAAAATTTAAAATTTAAAATTCAAAATTCAAAATTTAACGATTCAAAACTTTAAATTAAAATTTTTTAAAATGACGTATTGAAAGGGTTTCGGAAGTTGGAGAGGTAAACTTGTAATTTTATACAAATGCAAGATTACTTGTCTTCAGTAATGTAAGATACACCCTTCCCTCCTCGGTAATATTTTTGGTGTAATCTTGCACCTTTTGTAATGCTGCAATACCGAGCAGATTACATACCGGATGAACCAAACACGGTAATCCTGGCAGGATTGCCAGGATAACCCGAACCAAACGCCCCCTATATATATAAATGATACATTTTATTTTATATTTTTTAATTTTTAGTTTATAAAAATTATAATTATTTATGATAATAGTATTAATTTTTTTATAAAAAATTAATTCAGTAGCCGAACTTTTGATTCCGAATTTTTAAACGCTGAACGTATAATTCTCGTATAAATCATATATCCGAATAATTAACGAATCCGTTTTTTAAACCGTATTTTTCACCGAATTTAAAAATTAAAATACGAATTTTATTCAAATTATATTCGTACCGAATTTTTGCCGAATCCGAATTAACTAACTATGAAGACACAACCACCTTACCAAAGGAATATTCTTTTATAAGACGCACACATTCTTTTAGCAGAAGAAATAAAATAATAAATAAACTTATAATCTAACAGGTATCAAACTCTATAGCTGGGCCGTGCACTTTTCGGCGGAGCCGGGGCCGGGGGCGGGGGCGGGGGCGGGGGCGGGGCCGGGGCCGGGGGCTGGGGGAGCCGCTCGTAGTCGGGAATGGGGGGCATTGGTGGTAGGGGCTGGGGGATCCGCTCGTAGGTGGGAACGGGGGTGATGAAGAAAAGGTCGTAGAGGCTGGCGGCGAGGGCCCCACCGATGAGGGGGCCGAGCCAGTAGACCCACTGGTAGGCCCAGGACCAGCTGACGAGGGCGGGGCCAAAGGAGAGGGCGGGGTTCATGGAGGCCCCCGTGAAGGCGCCGCCGACGAGGACGTTGGCGCCGAAGACGAAGCCGATGGCGACGGGGGCGATGGTACCGAGGCTGCCCTTGCCGGGGTCGACGGCCGTGGCGTAGACGGTGTAGACGAGGCCGAACGTCATGACGATCTCCAGCACCAGCGCCTCCCAGACGCCGACGCCGGACAGCCCGAAGGTACCGGTGGCGAGGCCGCCGGTGGAGAAGTGTAGCAGCAGGCAGGCCGCCATCGAGCCCAGCAGCTGCGCGATCCAGTACAGCACGCCGCGCAGCAGCGTGATGTTGCCGCTCACGAACGCGCCGAACGTCACCGCCGGGTTCACGTGGCCCCCCGAGTTGTTCGTGCTCACCGACACCGCCGCGAACAGCGCGAACGCGTGCGCCATCGCCGCCGTGATCAGCCCCGCCGGCGTCGTCGTCGCACCCCCGCCCGTCAGCTTGCCTGCAGCACCCACATGCAGCACCGACAGCCAAAATATCAATCCCATAGAAATACCGATCGGTGTAAATTTTGCATCTTAATTAATTTGGAACTCATCCACAGATGAATATTTTTGTTGAAATTTGCAAAATTTCTCAATGGAAAATGACGCTAGAATTAATAGTGCTGTTGGCACTTCTAGTCACAATCTCAGCAGCATGTACTGACAAGAAGAAAAAAAAAATGGTTTACATGAAGAACAAGCAAACAAATTAAGCTACTTATATATCTCACCAAAATAAATAACTAAATAAATAAATAAATAAAACCTATTGAGCTGAACTGTAATTTTAGATAATTTTATTAATAATAATAATAATAATTAAGAAGTGAGTTGTACGATTTTTTAAAAAAAGAGGGTTTTTCCTAACTAGCTTGGTAACATACCCTTCACTCGAATCGAGCTAAGTTATAATTACACATTTTAACTAATTTACATAAATAGGAGCCTCATAGTTGGCTTTAATGTAAATATATATACTGCTATTAATTTATACCCTAAAGTAGGGTTTTTGCACGCTGCTGCTGAGGCGTTGTTATACGGACATGCAACATGCAACTAAGTGTATACAGCACAAGTCAGCACACCATCAATAGTAAGAAAATTTTAAAATATGTATATTTTTTTCACCATATTGATATCATATCATGCACGAAATAAGCAGGAGTTAGAGAAGGAGGTGGGGAATGTACTGAACGCCATGCCGGAGCCCTGGCCGGCGAAGACGAAGATGAGGGTGGAGATGAACTCAGCGAACGCCGCCTTGGGGGCGTCCCCGCGGTACACCTCATCGTAAGTCCCGAATGCGATCCGAGAGATCGGCATTTCTATCTCCTCCTCTCTTTCTTTATCTCACAGCCAATTAAGCAGCGAAAAAAAAAAAAAAAAAAAAAAAAAAAAAGTTTACCACAATTGCAGATAGAATTGAAGAGCTCAGAAGTAGCTTGTCTACGTATAAATACCCGCGCGAGGGAGACCGGCGACCGGGAGTAGCCGGTAACCGGTGGCGTGTAGTTGGAGGTGAGAATCGCGACGATCTTCTTTTTTTTCCTTTTGGGACCAGACACCATTCTTATGAAACTATTTTCCATTGTAAATAATCACTTCTATTATTAATTTATTTTCTGTCGAAACTCAAACTATTTAAAACTCGTAATTGACGTTGCCATCGTATCCCAAGCCGAAATCAATTACAAAAAAAATTATAAAATATTAACTTACTTTTCACACGTTCAGCTTTTTTATTATTCATTTTCTATTAAATAAATAATAAATTTAAAAAAAAAGCTTTATTTTTACTGTTTTACTAGCAAGCAGTGAAAAAAATAGTAATTGTTCTCTGAACTTTATTTTATTAAAAAATTTACTTTAATCTGCATATCACTTTCAATGGAACAAGCAGGATAAAAATACATAGAGAGTACCTTCTCTTGCCAAATAAACAGTAGAGTTAGAAAAATTATATTTTTACAGCTATACTAACAAGCAGTGAATAAAAAAGTAATTTTTATCTGAACTTTAGTTTATCAAAAAATTTACTTTAATCTGCAGTTCACTTTTGATGAAACAAACAAGATAAAAATATACAGAGAGTACCCTTTAGAGCATAGGCCATTTTGGAAGCCATTATGTAATTTTATTTTTTTTATTTTTATAAAAATGAAGGAGAGCCTCATCCATAGGCAATTCTCAAATAGCCTCCTTAAATTTAAATTTCTTTCTTAAAATTGTTTTATGTTATTTGAATGTTTTTTACTTAGTTAAGTTAATTTTCTTAATTAAATAACTCTCTTAGCTATTAATTGTGAATTTTCTAATTTTATTTATTAAAAGTAATAAAAAATTTAAATTTTTTCTTATAAATTTGAAAAAAAAAATTCTTGATTTAGTTGATAAAAACCACTCAAATGACAAATAATAATAACAATAATAATTTCTTTATTTTTTTTATTAAAATGTACTCCATAATATTTAAGAATTTTTTCTTTTCTATTATAATTTATTTAATTTTAAATTTTTTGAAAAAAATTAAAATACTATCTGTCTGCAGCGAAACACGGGTGCTACACTCGTATTAAATAAAGGAGTGCTATGTTGGCTATGTACTATTGGCTAAAATAGATCTAATTTTCGGCTCCGTGACAATAGGTTTAGAATATTAGTGAGTTGAGTTGGGTTGAGTCTAATAAATTGAGTGGAGATGTGTCCACAATAAACCTAACAGCAAAAGACCCAACAATAGACCTAACATTCAGATGGATTGAATCAGGTCGAAACTCGTGAAATACTATGGCTGAGTCCTTAAGTACGATGAATGCGTTCTTCCTATCAGAACGTACTTTTGAAATAGTTAATTAGCATTTACGATCCACATGCTAGGCCTACAATCCAAAAAGTGCTGTAATCCTACGAATGCCCCAATCTTAGGACTCTTCTTTCTTCACTTGTCTCATCATTTTTTTTCTCTTTTTTAACTAAAACCCAGAAAGGGTTATTAAACTGGGCAACCCCTTGGATGAGCAGTAGGATCCACGGAGTTGTAGGGATTGTACTCATTTGGATTGTAGACTTAGCGATATTTCTCTATTAAACTTGTAATGCTAAAAGTACGTACAATTCTCTAATCATAAACTTTTAATATAATTAATTGTGTATCATATATATTAGAGTATAAGATTTTTAGAGTATAATTTATTATAATATTTAAGTATAATTTATTATAAAAATTTATTACAGTATTTAAGTATAAATAATATGTATTAATATAGTACAATTAATAATTTTATAATAAAATAATTTATTATAATATATAATATATTATTTCTATAAAATTTAATTTTAATTTAATTTATAATATTAATAAAACTTAGAATTAAATTTTGGAATAGTCCTGTTCCACCAAAAGGGTGGAATAGTTTATTCCAAGGTATTCTGTAATAACTATGAATAGTAAGGTTTGACCGGAATAAAAATATTTCGGCCAAGAAACACTCCGTTTGGTGGAATAATATGGATAACTTTTGTTATTCGGGCCTTAGGCCCCGTTTGATTCGGGGATAAAGCGTGAATAACAAAAGTTATCCCCGCTATCCCGCCAAACAGGATATTTTTTGGCCGAAATATTTTATCCCAGTCAAACCTTGCTATTCCCGGCTATTCCGGAATAGCTTGAAATTTACTATTCCACCATTTTGACGGAATAGTGCTATTCAAAGATTTAATTTCATACTTTATTAAGAATATAAATTGAATTAAAACTAAATTATATAAGCATAATATGTTATATATTATAATATATTATTTTTATTTTAAAAATATTAATTGTACTACTTAATTTATTACTTTAATAAATATTTAATTAGCTATTTGAGAAATTAATTTATTATTTTAATTAATTTGCTAATTAAATAATTAATTATTTAGTGTACTTATTCACTAACCAATATTTTTATTGATTAATTAATTATATTTTGACTAATTTAATTATCTGACTGTTATTAACTAATTTATTTATTAATTTATTAAATTACTCGTAATTAATTAAATTATCAATTACTAATTAATTTATTAATTAACATTTAGGATTATTTAGCAATATTCATTATTAATTAGTAAATTAAATAAGTTGAATTATTATTTAATTAATATTTTTTATTAATTAATTAGATAAAATATTATTATGTTAAAAGTATAATTATTCTTATCCTTACTATTCCAATCTAACCATTCAAACGCTATTTTGCTTATTCCTGAGGAAAACTCAGTTTCCATCCAAACGCAAAATTAATTTTATTTATGCTTATCCCAAAAGTTGTACCTACCCGAGGGATAGCCTAAAATAGCTTATTCCCGAACCAAAAGTTATACCTATCCGAGTATAAG
This sequence comes from Puya raimondii, assembly GCA_016920855.1. Classification (NCBI taxonomy): domain Eukaryota; kingdom Viridiplantae; phylum Streptophyta; class Magnoliopsida; order Poales; family Bromeliaceae; genus Puya; species Puya raimondii. The sequence continues at coordinate 54,464,558 of JABWPP010000050.1, read as the reverse complement.
ATTAATTTTATTTTCAATTTTTTTTTATTAGTAGACTTAAAAAATATTATAATTATAAAAATAGTCTTGTAAAAAAATTATTTATAAAATTAGGCATATACGGTGAATGAATTACCGCCTTCTAAATACGGTAAATTATTCACCGCTTTCTTCGAAGAATTATAACTACTTTTAATATTTAATACTATATATTTTTTGAAGTTTGGATATAGAAAATATATAAGTTAGGATGAAAGCAGTGAATCATTTACCACTTTTATTATTGGTCTACTTTTACAAATAAAAATTTTACACACCTATTTTTATATTTAAAATTTTTTGTAGGCTTATTAGCCCAAAAACTCCTTTATTTTCCCCTCTTTTGTTGGCCTAGACGTTTCTGATCCAGCGCCTTGGGATTCCTTGCTGTCTTTGGATATTTTTCTTTTTCTTCTTTTCCTTTTTCTCTTTGGTCTTTTTAGGCTTTTTTGCATAAAAATCTACTAGTTTTGAGCTTTTGCAAAATTGGGTCGCTATTTTTGATTTTACAGATTCGGTCCGAATTTTTAGTAAACTGACCAAAATATTCTTCTTACTTTTTCTCTCTCCTCTTTTTTTTTTCTCTCTCCTTTTTTTTTTCTCTCGCTCTTTTTTTTTCTCTCCGAAGAAGGCGGCGGAGGCGGAACGCCTCGCCTCTGCCCCTCACGCCCTCGCCCTCGCCCGTGCACCCCCACCCTCCTCGCCTCCGACCGCGCCGCGCCGCGACTCTTTTTTTTTTCCATCTCCGACCCTCCTCCACCCGCCGTCCCCGCCGCCACCGCCGGCGACGAAGAAGAAGTGCTTCTTGGGGCCGAGAAGCACACCGGCGAGGGAGGGAAAAAAATATAGTTACACTCCGGCAAGGGCGGTGGATCGTGACAAAAAAAATTGTAGAGAAAAAAATAAAAATAAAAAATATTGTTTCCCTACAGAAAAGAATAAAAAATAGAGAAAAAGGAAGAAGATGATGAAATTGCACTGTTAAAAAAAATTACACTGTTTTTAAAAAAATTACACTATTTTAATGAATATTGCACTATTTAAGAGAGAAATTACACTCTTTTGAGATAAAATTTACATTCTTTAGGTAAAATTATACTATTTAGGATAATGTTGCATCATTTCTTTCTCTTCCTCTTCTTCTTCCTTCTTCCTTCTCATCCTTCCACTCCTCCATCTTTCATCCCTCTCTCTCTCTCTCTCTCTCTCTCTCTCTCTCTCTCTCTCTCTCTCTCTCTTTCCTCACACTCCCAAAATAATTTTGGATCGGTGCGGTCGAAGCCGGAGGAGGAGGAGCGGCCGTAGTCGCGGGGGTCGAAGAGGTAAACGGGGAGGAGGCGTCGGCGGTGGCGCGTGGCGCGTGGGGCGGTGGTGGGCGGGCGCAGGGGGCGCGGCGAGCGCAGGGGGCGCGGGGCGGGCGCGGGCGCGGGCGCGGGCGCGGGGGGCGCAGGGGACGCGCCCCCTTCGCCTCCTAGGGGCGCGGGCGTGGGGCGCAGGGGACGCGCCCCCTGCGCCCTTGCGCCCGTCCGGACCCCCGCCCCCGCCCGGGCCCAGGCCCTCGCCCGCCCCCCCCCCGGGTGGGCGCAGGGGGCGCCCCCTGCGCCCGCGCCCCCCCCCCCCCCCCCCTGCGCTGGCCGAGCCCCCTGCGCCCGCCCACCACCGCCCCCGCGCGCCACCGCCGACGCCTCCCTCTCCCTCCTCCCCGTTTACCTCTTCGACCCCCGCGACTACGGCCGCTCCTCCTCCTCCGGCTTCGACCGCACCGATCCAAAATTATTTTGGGAGTGTGAGGAAAGAGAGAGAGAGAGAGAGAGAGAGAGAGGGGGGGGGATGAGGATGGAAAGTGGAGGAAGAAGGAAGAAGAAAAGGAAGAGAAAGAAATGGTGCAATATTATCCTAAATAGTACAATTTTATCTAAAGAGTGTAAATTTCATCTCAAAAGAGTGTAATTTCTCTCTTAAATAGTGCAACATTCATTAAAACAGTGCAATTTTTTTTTTAAACAGTGTAATTTTTTTTTAATAGTGCAATTTCATTATCTTCTTTCTTTTTTTTTATTTTTTATTTTTTTCTGTAGGGAGACAATTTTTTTTTTCTCTACAATTTTTTTGTCACGACCCACCGCCCTCGCCGGAGTGTAACTGTATTTTTTTCCCTCCCTCGCCGGCGTGCTTCTCGGCCCCAAGAAGCACTTCTTCTTCGTCGCCGGCGGTGGCGGCGGGGACGGCGGGTGGAGGAGGGTTGGAGAGGGGGGAAAAAAAAGAGTCGCGGCGCGGCGCGGCCTCAGCGAGGTCGGAGGCGAGGAGGTTGGGGGTGCGCGGGCGAGGGCGAGAGCATGAGGAGCAGAGGCGAGGCGTTCCGCCTCCGCCTCTGCCTCCGCCTCCGCCTCCGCCGCCTTCTTCGGTGAGAAAAAAAAAAGAGTGAGAGGAAAAAAAAAGAGGAGAAAGAAAAAAAAAAGGAGAGAGAAAAAGTAAGAAGAGTATTTTGGTCAGTTTACTGAAAATTCGGACTGAATCTGCAAAATCGAAAATAGCGACCCAATTTTGCAAAAGCCCAAAACTAGTGAATTTTTTATGCAAAAAGGCCTTCCTTTTATTTTGTTGGCCTCTAGGTTTCAGGTCCTGCTTGGGATTCCTTGCTCCTTTGGGTTGTTCTTCTTTTTGTTCTTCCCCTTGTGACTTTGTTTTTTTTTTTTCCGTAATTCTTTTCAAATTTCATATAAATGGGAATCACTATTATCTTATCATTAGCAGAAAAAACTAAAGCATTAGAATTATTTCCACAAAAATTCATCAATAAGTTTGTGAGGAAATCCTAAATTATAGAAAAACAGTTCAATAAAAAAATTAGTTTGTAAGCATTAGAATAGAGCATACATCGGCCTATCCGAAATATCACCGCTCTGTGATATTTCTCTGGTTATAAGCATTTAAAAATTTTTGCATAAAAAATATATATCTTAAATTTCTAGCACTTACGACTGTTTGGTTCCTCGAAAAATAGTAGAAAACTCTTTTCTAAATTAAAAAGTTTTATGTGGAAAAATAATTTTCCAGTCTCTATTATTTGGTTCGACGGAAAAAGAAAATAGTTTTCTACGTATAAGAAAATATTGTTTGGTTGTAAAAAAATAAAAAATAATTTTTTATTTCTATTTTACTTGTTTGGTTATCAATCTTTTAAAATTTAATATAATATTCACAAACTCTTTACAATATAGATAATAAATAATTAAATAAAAATAAATTTTAACTATATTTTGGCATAAATAAAATAACTTCTTATACACGTAAGGAATTTTCTTGTGGATTTTTTTTCGCTTTATACAAGAGTAAAGGCATAATAATAACTGTGCCATGAGTAGGCACGTGACAGGATGTCTCTCACGTGCCTTAATCTCCATTTTTGGGCCCACCCAGCAGCTTGGACGCATTCACGTCGCTCTCCACCTGGGTTAGGTGTGAAAATGGATAGGTTATTATCCGAAAATATTTATACTTATAGTCGAAAACATTCGGATCCGAATAGAAAATATTTGGATTCGGTCGGATATGGATACGGATATGCTTTTAGAAAGTTAATTTTTTTCGAATATCCGAAAAAAATGATATAGATATGGATATCCGACTTTTAGTATTATTATTTTTATATTTTTTATATTTTTGGATTCGTCCAGCGCAATTTCACCCTCCCGACCTGCCCAAATTTCTTTCCTTCAAAGACCTAAATCGATCTCTCTCGTCTACTACTCTAATTCACTCCCAATCAAGATACGGAAGAATGATTAATACATTTTGTGAAAAAAATAAGTTAATTTTTTTTATGACTCATTTTTTTATGATGAGTTATATGTTAAAATTATATATGCTATATGTCAAGAAATATAATTAGGAAATAAAGTAAGAAAATAAAATAATATTTTGTATATGCATATTAATTTATATTATTATCCGAATAATATCCGATCTATATTCGAATCCGCAAACATATCCGAATCCATTTTTAGCGGATACGGTAATAAAAAGTTAGTATCCGATGCATATTCATATCCGAATCCATATCCGAAAAATAAATATGGATGCAGATATGGTTTCGTCGAATATCTGACCATACCCGATCCGTTTTCACCTCTAACCTGGGTGGTTCGACAAAGAAAGATTTTTTTTCGTTTTACTTTATTATTATTTTTTTTTTTTTGAGTAATATGTGTGAGTCTAACAGGCCGGCCAGCACGGTCCATTTATGACTGGGCCTAAGCATCAGGCTGGCCCGTTTGTTTATTTTTTTTTATAACACATTTTTTAGTTTTTCCTGTTTATTCTTCGAAAATTAATTTAAACTATTCAAATTTTACATAATTTTTTTAAGAAGTCATCTAAATGTTATTTATTTAATAACAAAAACTATAAAGATTTTATAAAACTATTTGAAAAAAAAATTAAAAAAATATAATTAAGATATTAAAAAATAAAAAAAAGTAAAATCAGCTGGGCCGTGGCCTTGCACGGCCCGGCCCGGTTTGGGCCGTGGGCCATGCTGGGCCACAACCCAAAGAAAGGCGGCCCTTGTGGCCCGTCAATTTGGTTCCCTTTTGTGCTCGGATACCTAAAAGCCTCAAACTGTAAAACCCTTCGTTTTTCTCCAAGTGAAATATTTTACACCCACCGACTGTCCCTAGCGCAAGTGGCAAAGGGTTTGGTGGTTGGTACCTGAGGTCCCGAGTTCGAATCCTAGTTGATTTACAGTTCCAGCTAAGTTTATTTCTAAATTAAATAAACGAAGCGGGTAGCGTGCTACCTTTCTCTCAAAAAAAAAGAAAGAAATATTTTACACCCTCTTCATCTAAAAATATCCTAACTCAACTTTCTGTGCTAGGACGTGAAAGTTACGGTCTAAATATTTCATGATAAAATAAATTATATCAATAAATTATTAATATAATTTTAAATATTTAAATTTTTATAAATTATTTTTTAAATTTATTGGCGTAATTTATATAGTACGATTTAAAATTGTCGACGATTTTAAATGGTAGATATAAATTTGAGATTATTAAAAGAATAAAAACTTCAACTAATAATTAAAACTGCTTTAATTTGCGCACTCCAAAGTCCAAACCCATCATATTTGTGTGCTATTAAAATATTAGCTCTATTATTAGATTATTAGTTTTTCAACAAGAATCCTACTTTTTCTGACAAAACAGAGACGATGGGACAAAATGCTGCTCCAAGTTATCGTACGGAGGGGGTTCGATTCAAAAAGTTACTTTTAGGTTAAATTATAAAAAATTCTTCCTTCAAAATCTAATTTTGTTTGCTTTTCTTTCCTATCTATATCTATATCTATCTATACGTGAGTTTTAATTTTTTTTTCATTTTTTAATTTTTCATATTCAGTCATTTTAAACTATTCATTTCAAATAATTAATCAAATAATAATTTATTCTGAAATATAGATCTTATTTTTTTACTATTGGATCTCATCTAACGATTGAAAATGAAAATATATGTCACCTTTTATAACAATAATACCCCTCATATATATTATTATCGTATTTTATCATACCTAATATCCGTTATCTACATGTTTCTCAACTATTTCTTTTCTCACGCGTAATATCCGTCACTTATTATCTCATCATAATACGTATCATTTCTCACACATACCCGCCAATAGGGCTAGCAAACGAGCGAGCCGGCTCGTGTTCGGCTCGCGTTTGACTCGAAATTCGGCTCGCTCGAGCTCGACTCGAAATTAAATAAGCCAGCTTGAACAAAAAAAAAATTCGAAATTTATTTCAAGCCAAGCTTGAGTATTGTTGGGCTCGCTCGAATTAGGCTCGAAAAGCTCGAATATATATATGAGTACAAAGAAATCTATACTCATAAGAGTATAGTAGTCCGAGACTATATAAATCCGACTACTATACTTATGAGTATAGACCCCTATGTACTTATAAATTTTCGACAGTGAGATCTATCATTTTGATAATTTTTATCCGTTAGATCATATTATTCAACCAAACCACACACTCGTCCCTAGGGGACCACTATCATCCTAATCGCACATCTCTTCATCTAATGATCGAAAATTTATTAATACAAACGGGTCTATACTCATAAGAGTATAATAATCCTAGGCTTTATATATATATATATATATATATAGAACTAGGCTAGAATACTATCAATAGCACCAAGCTATTGGTGCTATTAGTTTTTTAGCCCTTAGATTGAGAAATGTGCGGTTAGGATGATGTGGGCCCTCTAGGGTTGAGTAGGTGGTTGGTTGAATAGTATGATCTAACGGGTAAAAATAATCAAAGGGGTAGATCTAACGGTGGAAAACTCGATAGGGCCAAACCCTTGGTGCTATCAATAGTATCCCAGCCGGACTCATATATATATATATATATATAGAGAGAGAGAGAGAGAAAGAGAGAGAGAGTAGCTACTATACTTTCAGAACTATAAATGACTTAGATAATTTTGATTTTTTAGCCTTTTGATCAATCTCCCTAGGGTTGAGTGATCCCCCTATGGGAATAATATAATCCAAGAGTTATAAATAATCAAAAAGGTTGATAATATGGTTAAAATCTAAGAAGCACCGACTCTTTTATACTTCCGGAAGCATCATAGTTGGACTATATTGTATATTAAAATATTTATAAATATATATATATATATATATAATTATATATAATATATATTTTAATTATATATAATAAAATATGTTATGTACTTTAATTATATTTTTATAAGTTTAGGTTATTAGGCATATATGCTGGTCCACAAAACTAAACCAACAAAATCCTACTCAAATTACTCTCTTTCTCTTTTACTTGCTCATAGAGTAGCTTTTTCCAATATTATAATATCGTATTTCATACATTTATTTTGTATAATGAACTATTAAACTTTTTTGTATTAAATTTTAGATAATATTTTATAAGAATTAAAGTATAGATTGCATGATGTTAAGAATTTCAAGGGCTCGTTTAGGACTCGAGCTCGCTCGACTCGAAATTAGGCTCGCTCAAGCTCGGCTCGAATTAATTTCAAGCCGAGTTTGAGCTTAATTTTGGTCTCGAAATTAAATTTCAAGTCAAGCTTGAGCCGAGGTAAGCTTGCTCAAGCTCGGCTCGTTTCCACCCCTACCTGCCAATCGTTTCTCACATATATTATCCCCTCAGTCTATCATAATACCTACAGCCTACATAATATCCCTCATCTCTGATGGATAATATTTTCTTTTTCTATTCAATATTTTTAAATTATTCAACTAACAGATTCAAAACAAACTTCAAATTTTGAGTTTTGTTAGTAAATTTATATTTAAATTTATTAAATTAAAATTTTGAATTAATTTAAATTTTAAATTTTGGTACATATAAAAAAAAATTTGTGTGTTGAAACACATGAAAAATATTTACAATATAACTAAATTGAATGTATAAAACTTATTTGGAGGTAAATTAAACTTAGAAAAAAATTAAATAACAAATGGACATATACCACCAATAATAATTTAAATTTAAAAATATAAATAAATTTAATTTAAAATAAATGTAATTTTTTGAATTAAACATGAATTAAAATTTCGACACTTTTTGTTTAAAATATATATTTGAATTTTAGATTCTTTAGAATTCAAAAAATATAAAAAATATTCAATATACATAAAAAGAAAAAAATAGAACTATACAATTATTGCCGGCAACAACTACTTGAATTTGAATTGGAATATGAGATATTTTCGAACAAAATATAACAGATGAATTTACTTTTTAAAAATTTAAATTTTTTGATAAATATGATTCACAAATTTATGTTGATTTGAAATAACTAATAAAATAGTTATTGGCAGGCATATTCTTAGTAGAAAAAAATATTGCATTCTAGCTATTTGAAAAAACAGAAAAAAATTTATACTTATCCAAATTTCTACTAACTGAAATATATCTACTATAGAATATTTTTCATAGGTGCCTATAAAAACTATTCCATGCCCAACGAAAAAAGAAAATCTCCATGAAATACACATTAAAAATATTCACAATATCTACTATCTCTCAATTAACTAGCTAAAAAAAATTACATTTGAAAAATAGAATGATTTAAAAATAAGCCTACCAAATTAGCTTTAGATTCTGAATTTGGTTTATACTTTCGAATCTATATTTTAATTCAAAATTTGAAATTAATATAAACTTTTAATATTTGGGCCTATAAACAGACTATTTTAAATCAGAATAATTAATTTGAAAATATATTAAATTTCTATGTCTTATACCACAAATAACTATTTAAATTACGAATTCAAAAAATTAGCTTCAAAATTTTGAGTTTGTTCATAAATTTAAATTTAAATTCATTAATTTATAATTTGAATTAATTTAAATTTTTAAAATTTGGATACACATATAAAACCAATATGAAAAGTATTTATAGTGTAACTAAATTGAAAATATAAAAAAATTATTTGAAGACAAATTAAAGTTAGAAAAAATTAATTGATAAATAGTCGTATTAAAGCTGTCCAAAATACCTGATACCCCATACCTGACCCGGACGCTTCCCGAACCCTACCCAGACCCTACCTGGGCCCGATAAAAAATGGATAGTATACGGGTAAAAAAAAAATTACCCATTAAAGTTTTCGGTATGGGTCCGGTTATTTTATACCCATACCCGACTTGGACCCGACCCGACTCAAACCCGATCTTTTAATGGGTAGGGTCCGGAAGAGTTTTCAAATCCAGACCCGAACCTGGTGAAGTACCCTATCGTAAATGAAAAAAATTTAAGTTGAGGGATCAATTTCAGTAGGACTTATAGCTGAAAGGTCTTTGTGTATTTTCATCCTAAAAAAATTCTAATCACTTTGCTTACTTCTTTTTTATTTTTTTTTATTTTACTCCTTCTAAATCTAAATTAATCATATTTGAAATTTATACTCGATTTAGACCCGACGCGTACCCATATCCGATCTTAAACGGGTAGTATACGGGTAGTCACTACCCAAACCCACTCAATTAGACCCAATGGGTATATTATTAACCTAAGTATCTAGATCCGGACCCGACCCGAAGTTAAAGGAGTAAGGTATATATATGTTTTCTACCCATTTCTTTTTAGGGTACGAGTACAGTATATTAACTATCCAGACCTAACCCGGTCTACGGAGACCTTTAAGTCTTATACCACCAATAACTATTTAAATTCAAAACATAAATATAAATTTAATTTAATCAAATATGACGTGCATGCACGTGCACTATAACTAGTTATTTAAAATTCAAAATATGTTAAGATGTGGAACCATGTGATATGTCAATTCATTTTAGTGAAGTGTTACAGGCTAATTTGCCAATTTTTTAAAATTTTTTGGATCTACTTAAGATGATGACAAAATTATAGCATGGTAATTTATGCAATATATAATGCAAAGGGTAACTGAGACTAGGGCTAAAGTGCAAGAGAACTTTTTATAATTTAGACTAAAAACAAGAATATAAAAAAACTAGTCATTAATATTACATAAACAAAAAATGCTTTTTAATTTTTATTCTATTAATTAAATACTAGGAAAAAAATACTAGACATTCTAGTAGGCCCACATGGCAATAGGCCAATGAGATAACAAAGAGAACGGCCTTGTCCATCCTATTTAACCCCACTTTGGGGTCAACTTTGACCTTATGGTGGGATTAGAATGTAAAGAAAGGCCATAAGGGCCTTTCGTGTGGTAATGACCCTACTGTATCTATAGTGGATACATACTGAGTATAGATACTAATTGAAAAGAGAGAGAGAGAGAGAGAGAGAGAGAGAGAGAGAGAGAGAGAGAGAGAGAGAGAGAGAGAGAGGGAGAGAGAGAAGTGGAATGTAGGTAATAATTGAGAGGAGGGAGAAAAGAGATATGGGTAATAATTAAGAATAGCATGTTTAAGGGGGTCAAAGGACGAGGGGGCACGTGGCAGGAGGAGGGGGACAGAGTATACGAAGAGCTGGCCACGTGGCAATGGAAAACTCTCAATTCATGTATTTATATAGATGAGATAACAAAGAGAACGGCCCTTGTCCATCCTATTTGTTTCTATTTAACCTCACTTTGGGGTCAACTTTGACCTCAGGACGGGATTAGAATGTAAAGAAAGGCCCTTAGGGGGTAAAAGGAGAAGTAGAATATAGGTAATAATTGAGACGAGAGAGAGAAAAGAGGTATGGGTAATAATTGAGAATAGCATGTTTAGGGGGTAAAAGGGCGAGGGGGCAAATGGCAGGAGGAGGGGAAGAGAGTGTACGAAGAGCTGGCCACGTGGCAATAAAAAACTCTCAATTCATGTATTTATATAGATTGCTACAACGATCTAACCCATTAGCATTAATAAGTCGTTAGGTCCAAACAACTGACCCTAAATGCTTAAGCCTGGTTATTGTATTACTAAAAGTATTCGATCCTTACATCCTAATCATAATTTTTTCCTATCTAATGTGGTTAGACTCTTACGTTCTCCTCAAGTCTCATTCCGTATCCTAAAATCACTAAGTGATGTGAGACTCATCTTACACTACCGGTTGGTAAACCGGCTCTGATACTAAATATAACGATCTAACACACTAGCACTAATAACTTGTTGGGCCCAAACCACTGGTTCAAAATACTTAAGCAGGTTGTTATTACTTGAGTCTTTGATCCTTATATTCCAATAATAATCCATTTCCTATCCAATGTGAGAATATTGGGCCGTTACAATTGCTATGGGTTCTCTAGAATGCTAATTTTATAGGTTGTTGATGTTAGATCTATATGACATGTCAAAAATTATATAAACTAAATACATACCGATGTCGAAGATCTTAAACAGGAAAAAAAGATTACAGAGTGCCATAGAAAATATTTTGATCAATCTGCAAAAGCAAGGAGGCCGACTGTGATTTGAACGTCATCAACCACCCTATGGTGTGAAACTGATGATTATTCTTCACAAGAATGCACATTGAGAAAGTCAGAAGATCGGTATCCTTTTATATATATTCTAGGTCGACTTCTTATTAAAGTCTAATTTAAATTCCATTTAATTTAAATAGATGGTAAAGAAATAAAAATACATCATATTAAATAGTTCTATTTTTGTTAGGATTGACAATTTATATGATAGCAAATCTTTTGAATATGATTAGTTGGGCTACGTTAGTGGAAATCCTAACAGTTAATGCGTAAGCAAGCACGCATGTTATGAAGGGCTTTGATTGGTTAACATGTTTTCATGCATTTAAGGGATTAGGTAGCAACCACTTCTCTTCCTTCATGGATGGTTTGTCGTCAAAAATTTAAGCTCTCAAAGAACAATGCTTTTTATATTTTATATTCAACACTCCACTTTAAGACTCAAAAAAAATTTATAGGAGTATGATAGGTTTTGTTTTTTTTTTTTTGAGAATAAAATAGCATGCTACCGCTTCATTCATTAGGAGGATGAACTAGGCAACAAACTGAGGCAGCTGGGCCTCAAATATATGTATACATATACATATATCTATATATATATAGAGAGAGAGAGTCCAGCTGTTATACTATCGGTAGCACGGAGGCTTCCGTGCTGTCAATTTGTTTTCGATGATGCAGCTTCCAAATTGACGATCGGCTCCGTTAGACTTGATCTACTCTATTGAAAGTATTTGAAAACTAAATTTCATAATTTGTCGACATCATTTAGCTATCAAACGAGTAGTCTAAAAATGAACGGCTGAAAATAAAAATCTCATAAAAAATAATGATAAAAGACTTGAATTTAAGATCAGAGGTACTGATTTTACTCTAAATAGTGAAAAAAAATTCTACAAACATTTCATCAGATTTGGATTATTTTACACCGTTAAATTCACAAACGCATCACATCGACCATTAAAATTGTCAATTTTGAAATCTTTTGATCACCAGCCAAATAATGACAAAATATTATGAAATTTAGTTTAAAAATACTTTCAATAGAGTAGATCAAGTCTAACAGAGCCGATCATCGATTTCGAAGCCGCATCATCGAAAACAACTTGGTAGCACGGAGGCCTCCGTGCTACAGATAGTATAACAGCCTAGCTCTATATATATGAGTCTGATGGAATTTAAACTCAATATGTCCTACTTTGACATCATGTAAAATAATATGAGATAATCGTAATTACTTAAAAGTTTAAGTTGCCAAAACAGTGCTTTCGTATTTTATATTTAACAATATGGTATCGTACTTGGTCATAAGGCTCCTCAGTTCCAAGTGGTTCTATGTTCTATTCCCATATTCTCCATTTGGTGGTAAAGATTCCTGCATGTTTCTATTTTATTACTTTTTCTGTCAGTGCACTTTACATGGTTCACCTAATCTTCACTATGAATGTCAATGGAATTAATTATTAAGACTATTTCCAAACCGTCTCCTCCAAGTTCAATCTTTTCGGTGCATTTAAGGGATTGTGCAATATATGTGAAATATCAGTTTGTCTCCCTTTGTGATCTGTTTGCCTCGAAAAGTTTTAAGTTGTTAGAGAATGTTGCATTTTATAATTTGCAGAGAGTTTATCTCTAGCCGTCTCCTCCAGGATATCCAACTTGCTAGTTCAAACTTTGGTATTTGGCAGACTGCATGTCTCATTCTTTTTAACACTTCTTTGCTCCACATTCCAGCTTTGTTGTAGTAATTTTTGCTTAAATTTGTTGGCAGGAGTGGATTTTAAAATCAAGGTTCTTACAGTTGGAAAGAAGTTAAAGCTCACAATCTGGGATACAGGTAAGTTGTCTTTTATGCATATTAGTATAGATATAGGTGTCCAAGTTATGCGATTTACACTCGTTGTTTGGCAAACTCATCGATAATCATGTCACTTATGAGGAATTTGTTATACCTTTTCTTTTTTGCATTATGGAAATTTCTCTTCACTAATTAATTTTCATTATGTCACAGAAAGTTCCTTTACAATATTGATTTATTTTGTTTTGTCTATAAGACGCACTTGTATAGGGAAAGTTATCACTTCCTTTGCCCATATATGCGTGTTGATCTATATTTCCAGATAATGCATGTAACCACCACGCAGTGCATAATTTAATCAGCGGTCTAACATATAGGAAGATGAGACAGAAATTCTTTGGTGTGAGATGTAGATGCCTTTGAAATCCTAGAAAGCCAAATTAATTTAAAAAGTGAAACAGGATGGAATGAAAAATAAATTCAACTAAGCATATCCTTTCTCTGTTGATCTGCGATGTTATTCTTCCTCATACTTCCACTTTCTTTTATCTCCTTATATAGTTGTTATTACTGGCGCTTTTGTTCTTGGTAGTTAATGCCGTCATTATTGGCTGTTGCATTACAAGGGTTGAAAGAAAGAAAGAAAGAAAGAAAGAAAATTTAAAGATTAGGAGAACAGAATGTAAAAAACTGAAATAGCAACAATGCAGCGTCAGATCAAACTGAGAATGCCATTCAGAATGCCTCTGCAGCATCATATCTCTCCCATCTTTTGGATGTATATCCAACTGAACTTCTGTTTGCAGCTGGACAGGAGAGGTTCATGACACTAACTAGTTCTTACTGTAGAGGTGCTCATGGAATCATTCTAGGTAAGGCAATTATTTCATTATTTATGAGATTCATCTGAAGCTTAGCAAAAATCTTATGGTCATTTACTCTCGCCAAATTATGCTGCATGGAATCCATTTTGCCGTTTATAATATTCATATTATAAATTTCCTTGTGCTTTAGAAAAAAAATTTAACTGATTCGCCTGATGTTGAGTATCATGAAGATTCTTTTAATATATATTCATATATCTTGAACGGTAAATTTTATTCCTCATATAAGTTCTTTAGTCGTATGTCGACTACATCCTTTTTCTACTGCATTAGTACAAGATAATGAAATGAATATCTGCTTTGAACATAGTTATTCACCTGCAATTTAAAAAATCTTTGTTTCTTGATGAAAAACATGAATGGTTAATGCAACTGACTATCTTAAGGCTGATTGATACAATTCTTTGATGACTAAACTAAGGAAATAATAAGCTTTTTAATCTTGTATTTTTCATAATTACATCTCTAGAATTTTTTATCAGAATTTTGCCAATACGATGATGCTATTTAGTGTGAATAAAATGCTGAAGGAGCTACTTTTTCTTTACTCTTTTCTCTTAGTTTATAATGTGACACGACGAGAAACTTTTACGAACGTAGCGGAAATATGGGCCAAGGAAATTGAGTTGCACTCCACAAATAAGGATTGCATCAAAATGCTCGTTGGAAATAAAGTTGACAAGGTAACTTCTTTGTTTCACAACTTTATCATCATTACTGTTATTCTTCGACATTGCAAGTTCATCATTTTCAGTACATTCAAGAACTATATCTGAACTAAGATACAGTAGTTCAATTCTCTTTGGTTTTTGCGCACTTGTTATCTAGGGCATTAGTTGCACATTCTACGATACTTTGTTATCTCACTTACAGGATTTGGAGCGTGACTAAACATCCAAGTGTCATAGTCGTAAGTAGGCATTCCCTGTTAACAAGTGTAGGTGGGAAATACTTATACCAGACTAGAGATATCGTTACGTTCACTAACCACATTCCCTCAATATACTATTGAGTAAAAGAGCTGCAATGCTAATATTTCAACTATCACTTACATAATTTTGATAACAGGAGAATGAAAGAAAGGTCACAAAGGAAGAGGGAGCTGCTTTTGCGCAACAGTCTGGGTGTCTATTCCTTGAGTGCAGTGCGAAAACACGGGAAAATATGGAGAAATGTTTTGAAGAACTTGCATTGAAGGTAAATCTTGGAAAATTATGTCATGATTTTCAAGCTTCAATGTTAATGTTTTGAATGACTTTTAATGCAAAGGCATTACCATGTTCAAATTTCTTTCTCCTTTAGTTATGCACTTAGTCCTAATGACTTGTACCTATTTGGGTGCTAAAATAGCATTTCGCTGTCGTGTTGTTTACTGAAAGGCCATTTGTTATTCATCGTTACAAGGTATTGTTTTCTCTCGTAATTAATCTTGTACAGATTTTGGTTGCTGCCATGTTATCGCGCCATCCGTCAAGTTTTTCTTTTCTTTCATCCTTTTTATATCTAAATTAACTAGCTACATTTAATACTCACAATAATGTTAAGATTTCATGTTCTCTCAACAGATTCTGGAGGTTTCAAGTCCTCAGGACGGGGGGGCGTCGGCCGCTGTGAGGGACATTTTGAAAAAGAAACAGGAATATAATGCGAGCCCCAGCGGGACATGTTGCTCATGAGTAACACATGCATGGTTCTAACATCATACTTGGTCAGATCAAAATATACTGATATTATACATTGTAAATGAGCTATGTTTGCTTCTACTCTGGTGTTCTTGGTGCTTGCATGAATCTTTTATGGCCTAACTTTGAATGACGAAAACTCGATTGTATACAAATCATCTTAAGTTATCTATTGTGATTGAGTATTGTAAATTTGTGCTATACAAGGTTGTGATAACATAAGAGAAAATGCACTTTTGCATCTCAAAAAGCAGATTATCTAATCATAAACTATTGCTTGAGCTTGAGCTTCTGCTTCTGCTGAAACTGGGAGCTGTTGGAAGATTTTCATTAGAATTGCATAGTGAGTTTATTATTTTTTCATTTATCTCATATTTTAACTGAGAAATCGTCCTTGTTTGGTATCATGTTTATTTTTTTAAATTTTTTTAAACACTAATTCTATATAATTTGATGGGTTGTAGTGAGCACTTTTTTTTTGTTGACTAGATTACAATGCACCCGGCTAAATAAATAATAGATGATAATCTGTTTTAAAAAAAATTGGAAGAACAAAAAAACTAGCTACTTCAAAATTTTTATTTTTCGTTGTCAAGTAAACACTTTGGATGAATGGTTGCAATGAATACGTTGTGCACTCCTGTAATTTTTGATATACAAAATTTTATTTAAAAAATAAAAAACAAACATGATGCCAAAGGAGGTCTACTTTTTGCATTATTTAAACTTGACGGAAAAAATAATCGATAAATACACGGTTAGCAGACAACTTAGTCGTCCAGTTGCTTCTCGTGGGTTTTCATAATCCTGCTGCAATCGAGATGTACAAATGCAATAGGCATGGGCAATAATTTATTCTCTTATAATAAATATATATAAAAAATTAAAGCAAAACTCTTTTAAGAGTTTAGAGACCACCAATGTCGAAATTGAATAACAAAACAATAAAACTAACAAGAGAATACAAGAGTACAGAATTTACGTAGTTCGGTCAATAATGTGTGGACCTACGTACATGGATAAGACAACCTCAATGTGTTTTTCGATTAATTCACAGCACAAACATTACAAGAAGTAAGATTGGATTACAATAAACTTTCTTTTTAAAAAAAAATTTCACGTTTTTCTCTCAACTAAGATATCTACAATGGAACTCTCAACTCTAAAACATGAATTATAAGGATTTATAACCGTAAAACCCTAATTCTAGTAGAAAAACGATCTCCGCAGTCTATCCAAGTCCTCGATTCATTTATAGTCGGTGATCTTCTCTTAAAAACCCTCTCCAAGGTGTTCATGTATCATTCCTAATTTCAAAGCATAAGATTAGACCAAATTTGAGTCAAATTCAACTTACTCAGTGTGTTACGGAGCTGAGTACTGGTACTTAATTTGGAGTACCGGTACTGAATAAGTTCAGTACCAGTACTCAAAATCGTGTCCCGGTACTTAATACAGAAAATAATTTTTACAGCGTCGAATTCTAAGGAACTTCTGAAATACTTCTCAATACGAGTAGTACAAACTCCAAGTTCTGATACTTTTTTTTTTTAGATAAGGGTAGCACGCTACCTGCTTCATTCATTAAGTAAATAAATTTGGCTACATAGTGTGAGGCAGCCAGAGCCACAAAAAGATAAAAATAAAGTATCAAAAAAAAAAAAGAACTAAAAAAAGAACAGAGAAAAGGCAGGAACCACCAACATCATCCAGCTCTACAAAAATCTGCTCATGCTTCCGCCAGAAATCTAATACGATAGAAATAACGTCATTTTTCGAAACATGTCTACTAATGCCGAAAAAATCTTAAATCTTCGATTTTTTTCACTGTGATATTGATTATAAATATGATTTCATATAATCCAACACCAATACCTCTACGAAAGAGTTGTTTTTTTAATTTTTTACTCTATTCTTTTCATAGAGGAGACGCATCAGGGAAATGATGCTTCCGAGATTCCGCATCTCGTCATGGGGACTCCAAAAAAGGCATGCAATTTCTTTCCATTGCCCACGTGATTTGTGACAGTCCCCCACCTCCATTTGTTTGTTGTTCCCCTTAAGATAAACAACTGGTACAATCACAACGTGTAAAAGCTGTTTGCTTCAAAAATAAAATAAATAAATAAATAAATAAAATATTTTTTAAAATAAAGTTACTGTTGCTACAGCATTTGGTTATGTGAATAAGATTTTGGTACAATATTTTCACTTTAGGGTTAATTATAAACATATCGAATAACAGATATATCTCGACAAAGTTTAACTTTTCATGTTTATTCCTGCAAAAGTCCTAGCGTTTTTCAAATATACCCTTGCTGTTAGGATCCGCTAGAAAAATATAGTTAACCATAGATAAAATACTTAACCCTGGTTAGTAAATGAGATAAATTGATATTTTTACCCCTCTTATAGTATTTGTGATAGTAGAAAAAAAAAAGATGATTATTGAAAATTTTTGGAAGAATATTTCTGCATAATTCTAACAGTTGGCGCTTTTCGAGAAACATATTTGTGATGGCAAAAATATCATTTCACTTATCTTCTGTTAAAAAATAAACAGTGCTTTAACGGTAACAAACCAGAGGGACAAATATGAATATCACTGGACTTTTGCAGGGACAAATATGAATATCACTGGACTTTTGCAGAACTTTTGAATTATGATGCTTTGCCTTAGAGATTTGAATTCGTCGTTTATTTTTATAGATTTAGTTAGTATATTTCATGTAATTATCGTAATTATAAATTTATTAAAATAAAAAATTAGAACAAATTTTGAAGTCAAAGTATTGTTGAATGATCATATCAAGCAAATTGAACGGTTGGATGGTAAAATTAAAATTTTAAAAAGGTTGGATAGTAGATTTAGAATGGTCCATTAAAGTTACATGAATAAAGCTTTGGTAAATACACGTATGAAACTTACCTGAACTATGAACTATTTTGAATCGACTATCCATTCTTTCAAATTTTGATTTTACTATCCAACTTTTCAATTTGTTTAACTTAAATTAATCAATAACACTTTGGCTTCAAATATTGAATGTGTGTTCATCTCTTTAGGTTAGTTAACATATTTCATGCAATCTCGCAACTATAAATTTATTAAAGTAAATAATTATCTAAAATTTTGAAGTCAAAGTATCATTAACTGACTCAAATCAAACAAATTAAAAAATTGAATAATAAAATTAAAAATTTGAAAGATTTGGTAGCTAATTCAAAATAGTTTATAGATCTGATAAGTTTTGTGCGGTTTTACCTAAGGTTTTTTTTTTTTGTGTGGCAAATAACCGACTTTCATTTTTCGCTATACGTTTTTATTTTATTTTTTTTAGTTCTATTATTTTCAATTGTATTTTTTTATAAGTAAGGACTTGTTTGGCTCTGCGGTGCAGTCCATTTGCGAGCACACTCGAACTAAGGCTCGAACCTCAGACTTTAGATTTTAGCATTAGAGTTCTTCTAGAAGTACATATATATTTGTATTTTAAACTTATTTTTGATAATTAGATTTTTGAGTTGACGATCGATTTTATTAGATTTTGATTTACGGTATTTAAAGTATTAAAAAAAATGTTATTTGATATTATTTACTCAGTGATCTAGTGGTTTCAAAATGAGTAAATAAAAGTAAAATTTCATAAAAAATAATGAAACGATACTAAAATTTTAAATCAGGATATTCAACTAACTTTAAATAGTAGGAAAAGTTTTAAATCCAAATTTTATCTGATTAGATATTTCTATACTGTTAACTAATCGTCGGCAATTTGTAATTTATTAAAAAATTAAATATTTAAAATTATATTAAATAAATTATTGATATAATTTATTTTATTATAAAAATATTTAAACAATAATTTTCAGGCCGTAGAAGAGAATGGAAAAAGTCTAGAATGTCACCGTCATATTGCTGACGTAGTGTCTCCGGCCAATCAAAATACATTCCTTTATCTATCTAATCATAATTTTTAGAAAATTATATTAAATAACTATTATTTTTTCCCTCCCTCGCCGACGTGCTTCTCGGCCCCCAGAAACACTTCTTCGTCGCCGGCGGCGGCGGTGTGACGGCGGGTGGAGGAGGGCCGGAGAGGTAAAAAAAAAAAAAAGAGTCGCGACGCGGCGCAGTCTCGGCGGGGTCGGAGGCGAGGAGGGCGAGGGTGCGCGTGCGAGGGTGAGGGCGTGAGGGGCAGAGGCGAGGCGGGCAGTTTCCGCCTCCGCCGTTCGGAGAGAAAAAAAAAAAAGAGCGAGAGAAAAAAAAGGAGAGAGAAAAAAAAGAGGAGAGAGAAAAAGTAAGAAGGGTATTTCGGTCAGTTTACTGAAAATTCGGATCGAATCTGCAAAATCGAAAATAGCGATCCAATTTTGTAAAAGTCCAAAACTAGTAAATTTTTTATGCAAAAATGCCTATTTTTATTCTAAAAAAAATAATATAATTAGTTGGTTATAGATAATCTAGTATGACTGCCACATAGTAGAAGAAATATAATTGAGTTAAGATATTTTTAGAAGTACAGATGTTTTTATCTTTTTGACTAATTTTTGGAGAAAAGATTTTTGGATTGACAAGCAGTTTTGTTAGATTCGATGTATACTATTTAAAGCATTTAAAAATAAAACTTGATATAAAATATTTAAAGTACAATAAACTTTGAGATTTCTTAATATTATTTTATTTACTAATTGAAATAACTCAAAATTAACAATTTAGTGGTTAATGTCAGCAATTTAACAGTTAACAGTATAGAAATATCTAATCAGATAAAATTTGGATTTAAAACTCTTCCTACTATTTAAAGTTAGTTGAATATCCTGATTTAAAATTTTAGTATCGTTTCATTATTTTTTATGAAATTTTACTTTTATTTACTCATTTTGAAACCACTAGATCACTGAGTAAATAATATCAAATAACATTTTTTTTAATACTTTAAATACCGTAAATCAAAATCTAATAAAATCGATCGTCAACTCAAAAATCTAATTATCAAAAATAAGTTTAAAATACAAATATATCTGTACTTCTAGAAGAACTCTAATGCTAAAATCTAAACTAATAATTTTTTAATTATTAGTTGAAGTTTTAGATATTTCTAATCAAATTTTATCTGATTAGAAATTTGAGATTATTAAAAGAATAAAAACTTCAACTAATAATTAAAAGGGGCAATTTCACAACAAAGCCCTCTCAAATACGTAAATATTGTAAATAGTCCTGCAAAGTTAAAAATATCATACATGCCCCTTCAAATGTACAAAATTATCACGATTACCTTCCTTCTAAATCGGACCGTTACTTTACCATAGTTAAAGTTTAGTTAAATAAGAGTTAAGTTATAAAATGACTAACTTAGTTATAAATGACTAACTTACCCCTAAAGTTGGGGTGTTATTTTGACGGCAAATAATTAAGGGGCAATTTCATGAGTACCCTTCTAAATTTTAAAAATAACATTTCTAGCACTAATTATTAGTGGGTAAAAATATGTGGAAACCCCTCACCTATACGTCATTTTGAAATAGACCCCTTTAACTTTAATTTTTTAACATTAAGAGCCCTTGAACTTTTATTTATTTTTTTTATTTGGGCTTTACTTAGTTAAAAGTTTTTCAAGTGAAATCCTTCATACATGAATTTGATAAAATTTTTAATTTAGTCAGGAAAAAACACTCAATTGCTAAAATTAAAAAAAACCCTTAGATTGAGAGGGTGTAATGTAAAAATCTAAGTTAGGACCATGTCGAAGTGGATTATAGTTGAGAGGGTATTCATACATTTTTATTTTATTGTCCACAATAAACTTTCAATTAATTTTTTTTTGTTTCAGTGGGTCATATAAGAAATACTCTAATATTAAGAATTCGATATCAAAATACTTTTAGTATGAGATATGTAAGTTATTTAAATAAAATTCAAAAAAAATTAAATCTTGTAATAATTAATGTTGAATACTACTATGGACAATTGCAGTACAACTATGTATAATTTAAAAGCAAATAATCATAATGAGATTTAATTATTATACTTAATAGACTGTAGATCTTTAATTGCCAGACTATAAAGAGAATATTAAATTTTTATGTGATTCAAACGTTAAGAATTGATCATATAATTAATCTTAAATTATTACACTTAGTTAAATTAGTGCTAGGAGTAAAAATAGTATTTATAGAATATTAGATGACTTTTTGACGAAATGTTAACCTTAAAGGATATCTGTGAATATTTTTTTATTTTTAAAGAGGTATTGATGATATTTTCAAATTTAGAAGGACATTCATAAAATTGCTGTCTCCCAGAAAGGTATTGATATGAAATTATTTCTAATTTAAACTACTTTGGCGCACTCCAAACCATCAACATTTTGTGTACTATTAAAATATTAGCTCTATTATTATCAATTTTTCCAACAAGAATCCTACTTTTTCTGACAAAAAAGAGAGGGATGGGACAAAATGCTGATCAATTTATTGTACGCATTCATGTGGCCTCATCCACCTAAATTTTGGGGGGGAAAAAAAAAGGAAAAGTAAAACTTCAATTTCTTCCTCTGTAATATAGTGCATTTTTAATTTTTTTT
The DNA here is from genome assembly GCA_016920855.1 of Puya raimondii. Classification (NCBI taxonomy): domain Eukaryota; kingdom Viridiplantae; phylum Streptophyta; class Magnoliopsida; order Poales; family Bromeliaceae; genus Puya; species Puya raimondii. Next base: position 54,442,629 of record JABWPP010000050.1, on the reverse strand, counting down.
TTTATCTTATGATTCAAAAAGTTATTTTTAACTATTTTATAAATTTATATTTATTTTAATAAAAAATATATGATTATATAAAAATTAGAATAATTTTTTAAAAATAAATTATAAGATAATACTTTATTTAATAATAAATTTTTATAGTGAAGCAAAATGGAATCACACAATAGAGTGTGAAAATATGCTATACCACAAAAAACGCATATTAAATTTTACCTTAAATAAAAAAGCACAAGCTGTATATCCAAAAAAATAGTATCCCCAATTATAGGGTTTAAAATTATTTCTAAGTTTGTTTTTTTTGAGAAAGAGATAGCACGCTACCCGCTTCATTCATTTAGGAAATGAATTTAGCTACAAGAGTTGAGGCAACGCAGTCTCGGAAAATAATGAAGGCAACTCGAATAAAAAAGATAAATAAAATCAAAATTAAAAACTCGTAGAAAAAAAAAATTCTACTCCACACTCAAAGCCAAGTCACTAAGAGCTGCAAAACTCAGTCCACTCCCAGCTCACGTCCCGGATTCGTCTAATAATCTCAAAAGGGTCAAATGATTGGTTCCTAAAAATTATATTATTTTTTTCTTGCCAAATCATCCACCAGCAGGTTACGACGCTGGTTAGATCCTTCGCTGCTGCCCTTAGTCGGTGCTCTCCAGCTAACAGCTCGCAGACACCCCTGACCTCCATCTCAGGCCTCGAAAAGTGCCTACCTTCTAGGATGTTAAACATCAAAAATCTACTGATTACGCATCCGACAAGCAGATGATCAACAGTCTCTACATCGTTGCCGCACATCACGCACTGTAGATTTTCGGACCATCCTCTTTTGAGTAAGTTGTCAGCCGTAGGTAGGCGTTTCTTGAGTACTAACCAAATAAAAATTCTAACTTTAGATGGTATTTTTAACTCCCAAATTTTCAACGAAAGATAATCTCGAACCCCCCATCTCGAATCAGCAAATAAACTGACTTAACGGTAAAACACCTTCCTGCATTCCATCTCCATCTAATTTCATCAGGCCTATCTAATTTTTTCTAAGTTTTTAACGTTAAAAATATTAATATGACAAGTATGGAATATTCATGCTTGAACGAAAGGATATAAAATGTACACTTTATTTTTTTTTTGAGTGTATAAGTAATATTTTTCCACATAAAAGTCTCTTTTGTGGTCGTGTTTCGATTATTATATTCGCATTGTTTTAATTTGAGCCAGTTTGGCTTCGAGGGTCAACTTATACTATTTTACATCTTATTTATTCAAGATTTTACGAAATAATTTTAGATTTTTAGTATATAGACTAAGATTGCTCTTTTTTTAATTTAAAATCATACTAATATATAAAAATGTACTTTTATTTTTGGATAAAATTACAAAAATATTTTAATTAATTTATTATATATATATATAATATAATATTATTTATAAAAATGAAAAAAAAAATTATTCATATTTCCCCACTATACCTAACAAAGTTTGTACTTTACTTAAATTTGTAATCATTGAGCTAAAAATAATAAAGATTAATGCAAGGACAAATTAAGCATGCAATTCAATAAAGCAAACATGATGATGCAGCTAATGGGGTTTGGTTTGGGTACTTAATTAATGTTTCTAACCAAATTAAACCATGTATTATGAGGGGAAAAATAATTAAATATGTGGTTCATAATATATATATTTTTCTCAATTACTTAGAGCTTCTACGGAAGTATTAAAAAAAATTAGAGTCACATAAAAATTTACTCATCTTAATGAGGTGAGATTTTTTGTCACCCTGCTTCTAAGAAAAATGCAATGAGATAATTAATACATTTTATTAACTAGGGTAAAATATTTTTAAAATTTTTTAATGTATTTGGCATAATAACTATAATAAAGTAATTTATCCCTGGTTATTCCATTACCTAGCATAGTACAGCACAAGCTGATTTAATTATTATAATTAAAATTATAAGGACATAATTGAAAGTGAGGTCAAAGTTTGGGGACCAACTTTGTAATTAAAACTGTTTTTTTTTTTTAGAGATAAAGAGAAAAAAAGGGTAAAGCGTACAGAACTTAACTGAACGATCGACCACTTTGAGTCGGCTCTATAGTTCAGTTAAGTTGATCTGCACATTTTACTTTTTAGAAATAAACTCAGGTTAAAATATATATGAAGCAATTATGTTTCGAACTTAAAATCTCGAGTACCAACCATCGAGCCCTTAGCCAACTACGGTAAGAATGATCTGCGTAATTAAAATTTTAATAAGACTGTTTCATTTATATTTTAAAAAATAAATATAGTTAAAAATATGAAATAATTAAATTTCGAACTTGAGATCTCGTATACCAACCATCAAATCTTTTATCACTTGCACTAGAGATAATCGGTAAAGAAAAATTATTACTGGATATAAAATATATAGAAACGCAACTCATTATCACCTTGGTTGTTTTATATTATTTTACGTGACAGGATATTAATTCTTGAGTTCAGGCCTACTAAATTCCTGATCATATTCAGTTTTTTTTTTCATTTAATTTAAGTTCACGTCGTGAACCTATGAAACTGTCTAAAAAAAATGAATATAAAATACTAAAATAGTATCAATTATTTGTTAGCTTAATTAAGTTTTTTTAAAAAAATCAGAATTAATCATTAGGGCGAGTCCACTAACTAGAAGAATCTTTGTTTTTCTAGATGTTTCTATGAAACCCTAAAAATAAATGTATATGGGACAAATGGTACTTAAATATTCCTTCCTATCCTCTTAAGCAATCATATATATATATATATGTACGTTTGGTTCATATTTTGGATGATTTTTAGTGAATAAAAAGTTCCTAATTTGATATTAGAAAAAGAATGTTTTAGACATAAAATATCACTTTCACATACAAGTGATGTATTATTTGTATTTATAAAAGACTAAATTATGCAAGGGGGTTTAGTAATTATTAACAAATAAATTATTAACTAATAAAACGACTCAGTTAATTTTTCCTAGAATTTTCGCGTCGAGAGAGATAAAGTACAAAAGCGCAACAAGATTATATGTTTTTTGTAAAATCCCGTAAAATTGCGTTTTGGTAACAAAATAATCAAAAAATAAAGCGTTTTATTTTATGTATTATGCTAAACACAGCTAAATTTGATAGTAATAATTTATTCTGATGAAATCAAATTATTTTATATTATTCAGAAATAATCTATTATGAGTTATTCTTCCACACTCAGAAAACCGTATTTAACATTTTCGCCTCGTTCTAATTTGTACTGCATTTTTTTCACTGTCCTTAATTCACAGTTCTTAAGAAAACAACCAAATTTAATTTTAATTATTCTAGGAATAAGAAAAATATCAAACTAAATACAAATTTGGTTTCACTTCTTTCTATCTTAAAATATTAAATTATTGTAAAACTAGAAAATATTTATTTTTTAAAATATTATCCCAAAAAAATTGTTGTAACATAAGCAATCATATTAATTATTGCCTCCAAAAAGCAAATACCAACACTGATCTTTTTCCTCTTTCCCAAAGGTGACAACAAATTAAATTGTAGGGTATATAACCTATGTTGATTTGGAAACATTTCATTTATTATTTTCACTAAAAGTCACATGGCTTTTTCACAAGAATTGGTGCATGGCCCCTATTATTAAAAAAAAAGAAAAAGAATAGGATTAGGACCACACATGCAATTGATGAACATGGCCAAGCTGGAAATCCTTTTCTAGATTTTGTGCTTTCCATCTCTTGATGTGATTATTTTTAGAACATTGATTTGTAGTTATTATTGCCCATCAAAAAAAAAGGGAAAAAAATAAATAGAAATAGAGATGAAACATTTCAATTCAAAAGGATACAGTAATACAACAGATATAAAAAATGATCGTTTTATCTTAAATCCACATCAGATTATACGAAACAAAACTAAGATGTAATAATAAAAAATTTGAATGGCATTTGTAAAAGTAAAATGATCCCACTTAATTGGTATACGGCCAAACTCAGACAAAATGTTATTACTGAAGTGTTTTAAATGAGTATTTCTGGTATTTTGGACCGAAAAAAAATATTTGTATAAATATGAATTATTAGAACGGCGTACAATAAATTTTTTCTTACTTTTTCAGTGTATAAAATCACCACAAAATAAATGATAAAATTGAAGCAAGTGGTTGGTTCTCACCACTCTTGGACAAGTCATGATTCACAAGTGAAAGCTAAAAGAAAGAGACCACTTTGTTTTTTTCTTTTTTTTTTTTAATGACATAGGCTTGAATTATTTATCAGGTACTAGTGAGTTAATATTCACCTAAAAAAAATACAAAAGAAAAAAATATATATAATAAAATAAGATAATGAAGGATGAGATATATAGTTGAGTTTATAATTAGTTACTTTTTTTTTTTTTCCTCCCTAAACATAGCTCTCATTGTATGAAAGATTCCCTAAAACTTTATGTTGAGAAAATGATGTAGAACTCAATTTTCATGAACGCGACATGCAACAATAGCTCATTTTTGTGAGAAAAATTACAAAAAATTACAACCATTAAACAACGTATAAATTGTGTTTTAAGAAACCAAAATTAAATGCGTCACGCAAAGTTAAACACCTATTTTTTAAGTTGACTAGCAAAAATGAACAAAATATACATCAAAAAATTATTATTTTTTTAAAAAAAATATCTGCGCGATATTTTGATTTGTAGATTAAAGACTCGGTTTGTAGGCATGGTTCAGTTTGATTTGGATTATAAGATAAATTAAAATTAAAATTGTGTGGAAATCAAATTAACTGAACCAAACTGAAAATTTTAGTTTGGTTTTGATTATTCTTGTCAGTTTGAATGCTTGAATTTTTAAATATAGTTTGTATGACGTACCAGTTAATTTGCTTAATTTTTAATTAATCAGATGATTTTTGGGGTTTAATTACTTGGTGCATCAAATGATAGCTTTGTATTAAATATTAGTACACACACACATATACTCATAGATACATATATACACACAAATACATATAAAAATATATATATATTATGAGTTGATATTTTAAGTTCTCAATTTAAAAATAAACTAAAACTTTTTATTAAAAGCTTTTAAAATTAAATTAAATTATTATTTACAAGTAAAATCGAGCCAAAATAAACTGAAATTGGCGGTTTTGGTTCGATTACGAATATTGTCAAAAACTAATAATAATACTAATAATAATTGCATTCAAGTATGTTAATGGTTCCAAATATATATATTTCCAAAAGTTAATAATTGCTCTCAATTAATTGTTGATTTACTTTCATATTTCATTATCACTCGCGTGACAATCACTTATTGCTTCTGGATAAGTTAATTAGTTAATTATAACATAAATTTGACGTGGACTACGAAAAGTCACTAACAAAAAAATAAATTAAAATAAATTAAAAGCTTAACACGAATCATTGATCATCGCAATATGTGATCTGTATTTTATGCAACAGTTGTCGATGCTCTAATTTAGTCGGATGATAGAAAAGGAAAAAAATTATTTTTTTCCTCTTTTAATTTTGGATAGGAAGTGAGGCGAATAAATTATTTATCCTTTTTTTTTTTCTCTCTCTCTCTTTTGCGAACATCCAAATAACAAAGGAAAAAAAAAATTAACTTTTCCGATTCAAAGAGAATGTTGATATGTGAAATTATATAATATGATATCAGAGTCAATTGTAAACTCTTTTGGCCTGTAAATTAGTTTCACACACTTTTTATATTCATATATATATTTGGATTTGCTTTTTGACTAAATTAAGTTTTAGGGCAATAATACAAACATTTAAATAAAGAAAAAATAATATCTCTACTAAATCCTTCACATTTTGTTTGCTAGTACACTTAGAGCACTTTTAGCTTTATTTGTGTCCTTATATATATATGTATGAATTTTAAAAAATAATAATAAAAAAGTGTCCTCATGCATTAGGTGTAGTTCATCAAATAATTCGTGTTTTGGTCGGCCACTTAAGTAGCTGTAATAGTTTTTCTTTTCGGTTGTTATTAATTTTATCATTTTTTAAAAAAAAATTTGAAAATAATGGAAATGAGGCAAAAACATGTAAAAAATGCGTGCATTTAAAAATATGTACAAAAGCCATTAAATTCTAAGAAAAATTGATGAAATTTTATGGATCTTAATAAATCTAACGTTGTTTAGCGAACTAAAAATTATTCAATATGAAGAATAATCAATTATTAAGTAAATGATATCGAAAGATATAAAAATTTTAGCTTAGAAATTCTACATATCCTAAACCGTGTGTGACGATGTCGATAATCGATTCGGATGATCCCATCAACGAAATCAACGTAAAAGGTATCAATGCTTCTGGATAAGACGTACACCTCATTGATTCAACAGAATTTTGAAATTGTGAATTCAAAATTCAATTTTAGCACCAAATAACTTCAAAATTATCTGTTTCAGAATTTTTAAATTATATCGTGCTAAAGGAAAATGGGGTAACAGTTTGAACTTTGTTATGTTTGAAACCAAATTTTAAAATACTTTTGAACCGGTGATCGATGTGTCTTGTACGCACAAGTACTCTTGACACTTTCAAAAAATATTTTAGCTTATAATAATAATAAGGAGTTTTTGATTATTTATTTTTGACTACTATTCAAAAATTTTAAATTTATGATGAAATTATCAAAATATTCTTCTAAACCCCAAATTCAATTAGTAAACTTCAAGGAGTTTGAAAATATTTGAAGAAATTTATAAAAATTAATAAGGACATTTTGGGTAACTAGAAGTATATTAACTATTTTTAAAATTTTGAAGGATATATTAGATATTATCCCTTAATAAGATTAAAATGTATAGACATTTCTAAACTTTAACCCGCTTCGAAATTGACTCTGTGAACTCTTTTTATTTGATTTATTCTTCTTCTACTAACTAACTATTTGATTTAGATCTTTCCGTTAGTAGTAAATTTTGTTAGAATCTAATGCTCGCGAGAGATGCATATCATGTTTTTCTTTTTTCTTAATAATAAAGTAATTCTTAAGTACGTGCATATCTTCGGAAGGATCTAAACCAAACGATTAATAAGTAGAGTGAGTGTAAATCAAATAAAAAAAAGTTCAAAAACATCAGTTTCCAAAGGGCCTAAAGTTTTAGAAGTGCATGCATTTAACCTGACAAAAAAAAAAAAAAAAAAAAAATCTGAGATGGACTAACTGTAATAGATCTAGCATTGCTCTAAATAATAATAATAACCAAATATGGTTTCCTTTCAATAATGATAATAAAGCTAAATTACAGAAATTTTTTTATAAATACTCATTTTATCACCTTGTTTTTCTTGACTTTTAAAAATTTATATTTTACTCCCTTAAAATTTCAGAAATATTTTCAGGAAGGTACGACGTTAATGGAGAGGGTAAAATAACTAAATTATCCTTACTTCTTTTATAAATAAAATACTTTTTTAATATATTTCTGCCATGTTGAAAAGTATTTTCGGAATAAATTATAAGAAATAAATAAAATAGTGATGGAACGCTGATGGAGGGGACTAAAAGCAACAACTTGAAATATTGAGAGAGTAAAATAATTTTTTTTTAAAATTAGAAAAAGAAGGTGAAAAAACGAATATTTATAATAAAATTATTTCTATAATTTAGCCTAATAATAATAATAAAAATAAAAATCTAAAACGGTCAATCGAAAAAAACGAAAAGAAGAACACAGATTGAGGAAAAAAAGACTTTTTTTTTTCTTTTTTTTCTTTTTCAAGATTCAACAGAAGCAGCAGTAGCAACTCAGCATTATGAACAAAGAGAAGGAGACAACATCGATCGACAACGACGACGAATGATCGGAGAAAAAAAAAAGATGACAGAGAGAAAGACTCGAAATCAATACACCACCGAATTACAGAAACCACGTACGAGATCAAGAAAATAACAACCGACGACGACGACGACGATGAGGACGATGAGGAGGAGGAGGAGGTTTGGCTGGCTTGGGTGGTTGGTTGTGGGCGGGTTAATTAGTAGTCGGCTGGGGGGATCTGCTCGTAGTTGGGGGTGATGAAGAAGAGGTCGTAGACGACGGCGGCGAGGGCCCCGCCGATGAGCGGGCCGAGCCAGTAGACCCACTGGTGGGCCCAGGACCAGCTGACGAGCGCGGGGCCGAAGGAGACGGCGGGGTTCATGGACGCCCCCGTGAAGACGCCGCCGACGAGGATGTTGGCGCCGACCACGAAGCCGATGGCGATGGGGGCGATGGTCCCGAGGTTGCCCCTCTTGGGGTCGATGGCAGTCGCGTAGACGGTGTAGACGAGGCCGAAGGTCATGACGATCTCCAGCACGAGCGCCTCCCACGCGCCGACGCCCGACAGCCCGAAGGTGCCGGTGGCGAGCCCCCCCGTGGAGAAGCGGAGCAGCAGGCAGGCCACCGTCGAGCCCAGCAGCTGCGCGATCCAGTACAGCACGCCGCGCAGCAGCGTGATGTTGCCGCCCACGAACGCCCCGAACGTCACCGCCGGGTTCACGTGCCCGCCCGAGATGTTCGCGCCCACCGACACCGCCACGAACAGCCCGAACGCGTGCGCGATCGCCGCCGCGATCAGCCCCGCCGGCGTCGTCGCACCCCCGCCCGTCAGCTTGCCTGCAGCAGCAGTTAAAATATATGAAACAACTGTTGTACAGTACTGTACTATACTGTACCTACTCAAAATTTAAGCTACTAGATCTGAGAATAATTTTTTTTTATTTTTTTTATTTAAATAACTATTGTACTTTAAAAATTTAAGCTCATAATTGCACCGGCGTAAATATTTCTACATCTTTGGAATTCATCCAAATATGTATATTTATTTTCGCCGATCTTATTCATTTTTTTTCAATCTTAAAATTTGCGAAATTAATTTCTCAATGGAAAATGACGCTAGAATATATATATAGTGCCTGTTAACACTTCTACTAGTCACTAGCTCAGCAACACGTACTGACAAAAAAAATGGAAAACAATAACGAAAAAAAAAAAGGCTTACATGAAGAACAAGCGAACAAATTAAGCAACTTTGTATATCTCACCAAAAAAATAATAATAATAATAATAATTTTACATAATTCTAAAAAGAGTAATAAAATTTTAAAAAAATGAGTTAACACACCCTTTTCACTTTTAATTACACATTTAATGTAAATATACTGCTATTTATACCCAAAAATATGGTTTTGCACGCTACTGCAGTTGCGACGGTATACCGACATGCAACTAAGCGTGTATACAGTATAAATTATCACATCAGTAATAATAGAAAATAAGTAGGATGAGGAGGAGGAGGAGGAGAACGTACTGAAGGCCATGCCGGAGCCCTGGCCAGCGAAGACGAAGATGAGGGTGGAGATGAACTCGGCGAGCGCCGCCTTGAGGGCGCCCGGGTGGTACGCCTCAGCATAACTTCCGATTGCGATCCGAGAGATCGGCATTTCTTCCCTCCTCTCTCTCTTTTTTCTCACAAGAAGTTTACCTCAACTGCAGGTGGAATTGAAGAGCTCAGAGGTAGCTGTCTACGTATAAATACCCGCGCGAGGGAGACCGGCGACCGGGAGTAGCCGGTAGCCGGTGGCGGGTAGTTAGACGTGAGAATCGTGGGGATTTTTTAAAAACAAAAATTTTGGGGAAGGGGGCATTTTCGTCAATTCACTTCGAAAAATTTAATAAAAAAAAGGGAAAGGGAGGGGGAGGGGGTGTGAATTATTAGAGAGATAAGGTTTCCTCGTCGCTCGCGCTATTTTGGCGCCGATGACAGCTCAGCATCGCCCGCCAGAGCGCTGTCCGTGCGCCACGTGTGCCGCCCTGATTGGCGACAGCGCTCGTGGTCTGTGGATTAGGAGGAGGAGGAGCGGGGCTGACACTCGTGATGTGCTGTTCCTGATCCGGGATCCGCTACTCCTGTTGTTGTACGAAACACCATTCTTTCACAACCTTTTTTTTTTATTTTTATTTTTTTTTTTTAACTGGTGAAAAGATATAGAGAGTATTACCCTTTAGATTATGAAAAAGTTTAAAATGTACCGATTATATTTGCTGATGTGATATTTTTAACTAATTAAATTATTTTTTTAAGTTCACACATCCCATCATGCATATGGTTGTTAGAAAAATATTTTAGCATACTTTTCTCTCAAAAAAGAGATATAAATGTGACACGACTTTTTTCTAAATTTGAAGCATTATTAAACCTATTATAAAGCGATCCACTTCAGATCTGACCAATCTGACTCGATCACTTAGGACGCTAGAACGAAGCTCAAATCGTTTCAGTCCTTCGTCGACGAACGTCACGACTTCTCTTTTGGATGGAATTCTCGCTTCTCCAGAAATACTATGCAAGCTGATCAACTAGCTAATCGGGGTATGTCTATTAAAAAAATGTAGTGTGTGGTCCTCTTTTGAGAACTTTTTCAATTCTGTATCGACTCATTTTGTTTAAATAAATATTCACCCTAGGACGATTTCCCTCAAAAAAAAAATAAACCTATTATAAAATATTTTAGTACCGAATTTATTTAAATTATAGACTATTTTGAACTAGTTATTCGATCTTTTAAAATTTTATTAACTATCCAACCTTTCAATTTGTTTGGTTTGAGTAAGTCAACGGTACTTTGACTTCAACATTTCAATACTTCGTTCATCTTTATAGGTTTAATTAATACACTTCATGCAATTCTTCCAACTGTAAATTTATCAAAATAAATAATTAGTTTAAATTTTAAAGTTAAAATATCGTTGGTTAACTTAAATCAAACGAATTGAAAGGTTGGACTGTAAAATCAAAATTTTTAAAGATCGGATAGCTGATTCAAAACGGTTCATGGTTCAAGTAAGTTCTGTATATTTTTAGCTTCTATTTATTTCCTATTATGAATTATGTTAACTTTTGATGAGACACCATTCTTAATTTGATGAGAGAGCGCGAAGTAGTGTTCTGTTGTAAATGCTAACTTTTATTATTTGACTCGTCGTAAATTTACTTTCAGTTGAATCTCAAATTATTCAAAATAACATAATTGACTTTAGTGGCTTATCTAAAATTCGTCACTTCTTTTAAATCAAAATGGAGGGTTATCAATGAAAAAAAAAAAAGTTTGAAAACTTTTTTACAAACTTGGAGTTAAATGAACCATTGGTACCAAAATTTTACCCAATTATTTATTTTAGTGCTCAATATTTTTCATTTTCTTCAATTAGCTATATGCCGTTAATAATTATTGACTCTGATAAAAAATGCTACATTAGTGCCAAATAATATTTAGCATCGTCAGTATCAAATCTTGTCACATGATTATTAACTGACTTTGATGAAAAATACTGCATTAGTGCCAAATAATATTTAGCATTGTCATTATTAAATCTTGTCACATGATTATTTGTGATTACTAGAAACTTAATTGAATTGTTAAAAAATATATATATTATGAACTTAACTGCAAAAATTATTGATGGGATCCAATTAACCCTATTTAGAGTTAGCTAACCAATGAGAAATGGACACATCAGCTATGAAAGGTGTTGTGTGTTACTGAATGATAGGGCTAAAAGATATGACAATGCATATGTTATTGTATATATCCTTGTTTCTGGAAGCCTCTTGTGGTTTATATAGCATCCAAAAAATAAAATAAAATAAAATAAAATGTGAAGACAACTCAGCTATTAATTGTACTCATTAGCATAATTAATTATGAATCCCTCTAATTAGTCTACAATCGTAAATCACTAATTTATTCCTTCAAGGGTTTAAGTAATTTATCCATAACTTATTCTATATATATATTGGTTTTTAGCAACTATTGATGCTCTTCTTTTGTCCCTATCCAAAACTCTTAGCCCTTAGAACCATCCACATGACAAGTTTTTATGATATCAAAAATTAGAAAATAATTTATTATAAATTTAAAAATAGAAATTATATATAAGATTTTCTTTTTACAATAATAAGAAGCTAATAAAAGAAATTAGTATCTTCTCAAACAAATCAACTTATCTAGTAATTTTGTTATTATAAAAAAAAAAAAAAGTATAGTTGTTGTTAACTTTGGATGCTCTTTTAGTTACATTTCCACATGCATACACATCTTGTTATTGCATTAAAATAAAAAAAAAGAAAATCTTATTTGATATTAGTTAAAGTCAAATCCAAATCATCAATTAATTAAGAAGATAATTTTAAGACGTGGCCATTTTAATTGTAGATGTATAAGACAAGATTTTATTTTTTATTATATCTTTATAATACTTTAGATTTTTTTTTTTCTAAAACAGTTAGTTTGTAGCACGAAGTTTGAAGCATGAATCATCAAATTCGAACATCCCTCATAATATTCGTTATTTTCATTCCATAATTAATGAATTATTATTGAAATTAATTAGAGATAATATGTCTCGTCAAAGTTAAAAATATCAATTGTATGAGCTGTCTCTTAATCATCAGTATTAGTTTTGCATTTCAAACCATAGTTAGTTAATTCGGATTCGGCAAAAATTCGGTACGAATATAATACGAATATAATTCGTATTTTAATTTTTAAATTCGTTGAAAAATACGGCTTAAAAAATGAGTTCGTCAATTATTCGGATACGCAATTTATAAAGAAATTATACGTTCACCAATTAAAAATTCGGGATCTAAAATCCGGCTATTAAATTAAACTTTTTTCTCTAAATTTATGCTACTTGCATAAATAGTTATAAATTTTTAAGAATATAAAAATAGACAGTTACAAAATAAAGTAGATTAAGTAAAAAAATAATAGCAAAGTTATTTTTGTCTTCATCTTCATCTTTTTTATGATCTACATATTTTGAAAGTTCATAAAGTTTTTCAATAAATTTGCGAATAATTCGGCAATAATTCATGAATAATTCGGCAAAGGGATTTATCCAAAAATTCAGCGTGTTTTTTTGGCCGAATAGTTCGGCATACGCGAATAATTCATGAATAATAAATCTAATCCAAAAATTCGCGTTTTATTCCGATTTTTTGGAAATAGACTGCATACGGACCGTTTTATTCGGATTTTTAAAAATTCGCGAATAATTCGCGAATTAACTAAATATGTTTCAAACTCATCAGTATTAATTAGTTTTGCTTTCTCACTAGTTGTAGGCCACGCATTGCGCTCAGAAATAATAATAATAATAATTATTATTATTATTATTATAGAGTTAGATTTGTATGTTTTTAGAAGCACGTTGATCTCCGTGCTATCAGGTTATTTTCGATGTTGGTTTTAAGTCCTTTCGGTCACTATATAAATGATATAAAAAAAATTACGAAATTTAATTTTTAGATATTTCAAATATTTTAGATCAAGTTTAACGGAGCCAGCCGATCATCGAATCGAAAGTCCCAACATCCAAAACGACTTGATAGCACGGAGGCCTCCGTACTTCTAAAAGCACACAAGCCAAACTATTTGTAATATCATCACTTTTTATGAGATCTTTATTTTCAGCCGTTAATTTTGAACTCTTTCGATCACTAGATAAAAGATATCGAAAAAGTACAAAAATTTATTTTCTACATACTTCAAATATGTTAGATCAAGTCTAACGGAGCCGATCGTCGATTCGGAAGTTCCAGATGGCTTAGGAGCACAGCAGCCCTGCTCTCTATATATATAGGTTTATTATATATTGATTGTTTAATCATATGTTCTTCGTTTTCACATTCTATTTTGTAACTTATTTTTTATTTTGTTTAGATCAGTAGCTTAATTTTTTACAGTACACTTGGAAGTTCATTAATTGGGATCCCAAACCATTGACTCCCCCCAACATCTCATCCACATGTCCTAACTTTAGAATTGCAAGTAGTTCTGACAACTATGAATTAAAAAATATTTTAATTATAATAAATTTTTAATCACTATTTAAATAATACTTTAGTAGTTCAAATGAAGTTGTATAGTGAATCTTCAAATACCAATATTTTCATACACAAAAACACATCTTGCAAATGGCTTCCAAAATTAATCCCAATAAAAATGGTCTAATTAGTTACTTTTTTTGTAACTCCATATTTTGTGAAACATCCTATTGCATGGAGAGTAACCAATGGATTCCATTCAAATGAAAAAAACAAAAAAAAAAGTAAAATGTACAGAGATATCTGAACTTTAGCTCTTTTACAAATAGACGCCTGAACTTTCAATTTTGATGATTATATTTTCTAAACTTTATCACATAGTTCAATAGACTCCTCTCCTCATGTGACGCCCCAACTTTCCAGGGGGTCACCCATCCTAGGACTACTCCAGTCCTAACATGCTTAACTCTCTCAACCTCTTCGGCCTAGCCACCGTCGAAAATGCTTAAGCCGGGTTAAGAGTTTAGCCATATTATATCTTATATATAGGACTATCTGGGGTCTCACAATCTTCCCCCCCTTTAAGCCCTGACGTCCTCGTCAGGCTCAGACTCACAAGCACCAAGCGATGTGAGACTCGTCTCGCTAGCCTAAACCGACCTTGTGGTGAGCCACGCTCCACACACAACAGGCAATAGTATGAGAGCCTCGCTCTCCCCGCTGTATAATCCTGGCTCAGCCGAGACTCATCTCACACTTCCGGCCGGTAATGGCTCTGATACCAACTGTGGCGCCCCAACTTTTCAGGGGGTCACCCATCCTAAGAGTACTCCCGTCCTAGCACGCTTAACTCTCTCAACCTCTTTGGCCTAGCCACCGCCGAAAATACTTAAGCCGGGTTAAGAGTTTAGCCCTATTATATCTTATATATAGGACTACCTGGGTCTCACACCTCAAATGAATTTACTATTATATAGTAATTTTGATCATGTCGTGTACATGATCCTGTTAGACTTTAAAATATAAAGAAATTTATTTTTTAAAAAAAAATTTATAATTAAGCATGACGAGTGAACAATATGTTGAAATCAAACTTTGATTTTAATTGCTTTTTTTACATATTAGAATAAAAAAATAAATTTATTTGTGTTTTAAAGCTTTATAAAACTATATGCAATATGTATATGAGAAAAACGATTCGGTCATTGATAACTTTAATTAAGAAGAGAGGCTTATTGGATTATTTGATAAAGTTTAGAAAAAATAGTTGTCAAAATTGAAAGTTTAGGTGCTTTTTGCAAAAATGCTAAAGTTCACGGGTTCTCTATACATTTACTCCCCCAAAATAGTTATAAAAAAAAAAGGAAACTTCTATAACAAATCTATATTAGGGATAAACATCAAGATACCCTCTCGTGGTTTACGCATTTTCACTTGTTATTTTGTAATTCAAAACGCTATACTTAGCTACTCTGTAATTTTATTTCTGTTTCACCGTAAGATCTATTGTTATGCAAGATAGTAAAATAACATTTTTTACAAATTAACTATAATGCGGTACAATATAGCATTTTATTATTTTATAATCTGCACTTCACTGTCTTGTGATTCACAAAAAATATCACTTAACTATCATGTTTAAAATAAAACAGGTAGTAAAATAAAAATAAAACCATAAAATAATAAAGTATAACATTTTGAATTACGGAGTAGTAAATTATAGATATTCTAGACCGTAGGGAAACATATTGAAATTTAATTATTTATCCTTGTATTAAATAAATGAGTACAACCCATTTTTTAACAAATCCCAAAGAATATTATTAAACCCTACAACCCCTTGAACGAGGGGTTGTAGGATCCCAGGGTTGTAATTCCTACAACCCATTTGGATTGTACACGTAGCAACATTTTTCTATTAAATATGTAATACCAAAAGTACAATTCTCTAATCATAAGGTTTTAATATATTTAATTGTTTACCATATTATTAGAGTATAAATTTTTTTTTTTTTTTGTTCTGTTTTAATGCATAGGATAGAATAATTTCCACAAAATTGCATCAACATATTTGTAAGGAAATCCTAAATTACAGGGGGTGGGTGTGTGGGAGGGGATAGAAGAAAACATAAAAAAAGGATTAATTGCATACAGCTTCCTGTAAACATATCGAATAACAAATATATTCTTACAAAATTCAACTTTTAATATTTATTCCTGCAAAAGTCCTAACGTTGTCAAATATACCCCCGCTGTTAGAATCCGTTAGGAAAATATAGTTAACCATAGGTAAAATATTTAACCCTGATTAGTGAATGAGGTAAATTGACCTTTTACCCCTCTTATACTATTTGTAATGGTAGAAAAAAAGAAGATGACCGTTGGAGATTTTTTGGAGAATATTTCTGTATAATTTTAATAGTTGGGACTTTTAGAGGGACATATTTATGATGGCAAAATTATTATTTCACTTATCTTCTGTTAAAAAATAAATAACAAACCAGAGAGGTAAATATGAATATCACTGAATTTTTGTAAGAATAAATATGAAAAGTTGAACTTTGTAGGGATAAAAAAAACGAATATTTCTTTTGGTAGTTTACTAGTTTGTTCTTTCCACAAATTGGATAAATTGCATCACTAGTCCCCCAAAGTTTCATTTTGGTCCTTAAATTTTCCACGTCGATGCCATTGGTTTGGTTTATAAATTAAACTCTTAAAAGAGTTTCATACTACCACCCATCAAGTTATAATATTTTTTTTAATATCGAAATTGGATATTTGATTTATTGCTTACACCCAAGGCATCTATACATAGTTACCATAGATTTGTTGATTCTTTTTTCATCTCATATTTGAGCTATAGTTCTTTCTCGTTATAAAAATTAGATTTTTGAATTGATAATATAAGATAAATAAAAATATCAATGTATTCATGTTGTACGGATATGTGCATGAATTAGATGCATGTAATAATTTTAACTTTAAAATAAAAATTAAAATAAAATATTGTTGACAGTTTAAGAACATATTGAAAGTTTAGATTTAAAATAAAACTTACACCTGAGCCTTTTTTGGGTGCATAAACATCAATCTTATTCGGCATAAGAAAAAATATAATAAAATATCTATACCGGAATACCATATATTATTTGAAATTTATATTTTACGGAATAAGATATTTATCTTGTAGATAACATATGACAAAAATCAAAAACACTTTGCTTTTTAATCGTATGACAATATTTTTATGTTAAATAACTTATTCTGATATTCAAATAGAACGCTAAAAATTGATTTTACCCTTCAAAAAATTGAGCAAATTAACATGTGTATGTGTACTACATTTTGCCAACCAAAACATGCATGTGAAGTGTAGTACAACGTGCCAGTGCTTTGACCAAGAAGTGAAAATTAATAAACCGGTGCCTAATCTAATTAATTAATTAACTAATTAATTAATTAATAATGGGTATTGTTCTAATAAATGACACTAGGTTTTACCTCTAACTTAACTTAGAGAAATTATTAATTAATTGGGACATGTAACTAATGTGGTGTTTAATTCACGTGTGAAAACTAATTTTGTCCCACACAAAAATGTTACTAAAATTGTTAGCATTAACCAAATAACTTAATAATAATAAAAATAGGCGTACCAAATTAACATACATGGATTAATTTGAGCAATACATTATCGTCTCTCTATATGTATTCTGTTTATTAACTAGATTAATTTGATTATAATCTTATTAATTTTTCTATATCTATATCCTCCCCCCCCCCCTCCCCCCCTAGTTTTTTTTTCCTTATATGAATATATATAAATTTGGTAATGCATTTTCCTACCAAAAAAAAAAATTCTACGAATTAAGGATCGAGATATAAAATAGCATGACAACCTGATTGATCCGACGCACAATCGAAATCTTTTTACATTAGATCATCTGATCATTCGATTCAAATTTTTACTGTACTGAGAAATCGAGATCACAAAGATAAAAGTTCTAATTTTGAAATATATTTACTTTTGCGAAAATAAGAATCTAGCAAAGAAGATTTTGTTTCTTGAATTCGCCCAATGCTTCTACAATAACTCTCAACCAAACCCATTAGTTGAAACTAGAGCTTAAATAATGATTGATTATTAATTTAACACCCTATACTACTTTAGAAACTTAATTTATTTTAATTAACCAAAATGAATAATTAACTAATTATCCATCAAATCCTTGCACATGTGTATGTATGTATGCATATGGTGCCATGGTGTCCATGAGGGGGAAAGCTTATCCATTCCACACAAAATCATAAATGCATGGATATATAGCATGTGCCCCATATATAGAAGGTGGGGTTGTATACATGCATGCATGTGCCAACCACGTGGTTTCATATATGGTTTTATATCCAATTTTATCATTTAGAGAGAGAGAGAGAGAGAGAGAGAGAGAGAGATTTGAATGAGAAACTAGGGCAAAAAAAAAAAGTGGGGCTAAGTTAATGGACCTCACACATATATATATATATATATATATATATATATATATATATATATATATATCCAGCTACTATCCTTTTAGGAGGATGGGAGCCTTCGTCCTCCTATGTTTTCTACCGTTCGGATAAAAAGATGTGCGGCTAGGATGAAAGTGGTTACGGTTAGGTTGATAGTGGCCCCCTAGGGTTGAGTGAGTGGTTGGTTGAATAGTATAATCTAACGGTTGAAAATGATTAAAAGTTAAATCTAACGGCCAAAAATTTGATAGGACAAAGGCTTCTATCCTCTTAAGAGGATAGTAGCCGGACTCTATATATATATATATATATATATATATATATATATATATATATATATATATATATATATATATATATATGAGTCCGGCTATGGTGCTTGTGAAAGTACCAAGCACTTGGTGCTTGTAAGTTTTCTGCCGTTAGATTCACCCCTTTGATCAATTCCACCCGTTAGATTATACTATTCAACCAACCACTCACTCAACCCTAGGGGGCCCACATCATCTTAACCTTCCATATTTTAATCCAATGGCTAAAAACTTACAAGCACCAATTGCTTGATGCTTTTAAAAACATAGGAGCTCAATTATATATATATATATATATATATATATATATATATATATATATATATATATATATATATATGCTCTTCTTATCTCTCCTTTAATTGTGGGAGGGGCCTATACATGAAACTCATGAGACTCCTATGAAGTAGTGAGATAGTGAGAGGTGAAAAGTTAGATCATTTTTAGCTTTTGGTCTGTTTGGTTTTGCTTCTATTTTCTGTAATTCAATTGAAAGTGCGAACTATGCAGTCATTTTAACTAAATGTCACGTATATAATCTTATGATGCTTTGTTATAAGATTAAATTATCAAAATTATAAAAGTTCAAACCCTAATATACAAAAAGTGCAGCAAAAGTTCAAAAGATCTTTCTACATTTTCCTCATTTCTAAACAACACTAATTAATTAAATTTTTTTATAGCAAGGCCAAACAAACAAACAACAAGAAAAGTTCCTCTCTCACTTTTTGTTTTTTAGTCTCCCCTCATCAACATAGTTGGCGCGCTTTTGAGAATTAGGGTTTGGTTTCGCTGGAAATTATTATTATTTTTTTTTGAGAGAAAGGTAGTACGCTACCCGCTTCGTTTATTTCATATAGAAATAAACTTGGCTAGAAATGTGAATTAACTAGGATTCGAACTCGGGACCTCGGGTACCAACCTTCAAGCCCTTTGCCACTTGCGCTAGGGACAGTCGGTATGGAAATTAAATTATATGAAAATATTTGTCATTACTATTCTTTATTGCTGTTGGACTTGTTCAGGAGCTGGAATATACAGAGCTGGTCCTGTAATATGTCACTCTCAATTAGTGACTTTTCTTTTTTTTTTGCTCATCACAAAATATAGTTAAAAGGAATAATATGTTATAATTTTAGAGGAAGAGTGGGGTATGTACATGTTTAAGATATGTGTGTGTGGTACTTGCGAAGTCACTATCATTTTTGCTTGCAAGCGAAAAAATGACATTAACCGACTTCACCGCATCACGACAGCCTGCGGCGCGATCGGCACCGCCCAAATGAATCACTGTCAGCTGTGCGCAACTTGTACGAGCATTATTGAGCGTCATAGAACGATCAATCGGTTGATCTCCTACAGTACTGCTGCTGCTGTCAACATTATTATATATATTTGTGATTTGGTGTAAAAAACAGTTAGGATAAAGACCGATCGAAATCGATATCGGATTCAATAGGCTGCAAATATGGATATCAGAATTTAGTATTCAACACATATTCGATCGTATCTGAAAAAATTTTAAAAATACGATAGCAAATATGATTTTTTTTTTAAAGAATCCGATCGTTTTTTTCTCTTAGAGATAGGAAGGATGTTAATCTATATTGTAGGGAGATAAAGTGATTTTATATCGTGCTATTCGTTTATTTTACTATGAAATTTATGTTAAAATTACATTTATGTTTCTTAAAATATTAAATTTTATTAAATATAATACAGGTATACGAAGTTTGAACACGAATGTGAACCTTTAATTGCATTGCGTGTTTTATTTCCTCTAATTTTAGTTCATATTTATATATACATATTAATATATATTGTTATCTGAAGAATATCGGAATACAAATCCGATTGAATTCGAATTCATTTTTAACAGATATATATATATATATATATATATAATGAAAATCTAACGTTCGACATCTATCCACATTCGAATTCGTATCTGGAAAAAAAAAATGGATGTGAATATAGAGTTAGGCTAGAATACTTGTGGAAGTACCGGAGCTCCGGTACTTCCACGTCGTTTTCGATGTTGGGACTTCCGAATCGACGATCGGCTCCGTTAAACTTGATCTAGAGTATTTGAAGTATCTAGAAAATAAATTTCGCGATTTTTCGATATCATTTACCTAGTGATCGAAAGGGCTCAAAATCAATGGCTGAAAATAAAAATCTCACAAAATGTGATAATATGACTCTAAAATTTTAGATCAAAGATATTGATCTTGTTTTATATAGTATAAAAAATTTTCTATCAAAATTTTACGTGATTTGGATATTTCTACACCGTTAAACTTGCAAACGGCTCACCACGACCATTGAAATTGCTGATTTTGAGCCCTTTCGATCACCAGGCAAATGATATCGAAAAATCGCGAAATTTATTTTCTAGATACTTCAAATACTCTAGATCAAGTTTAACGGAGCCGATCGTCGATTCGGAAGTCCCAACATCGAAAACGACGTGGAAGTACCGGAGCTCCGGTACTTCCACAAGTATTCTAGCCTAACTCGTGAATATAATATATATCTCACTATAATATATGATGATACTTGTAATTGCTGTGACTATCAAAAATCAACCACCATATCAAGTAGAGTTGTCATTTAGTGCCCAGCAGAATCTCAATGGTACAATATGCATTATAACCGCCACAAATATATTCATCACAACCAATGCAATATCCCTGCTTATTTTCACATATAAATGTTGCTTGTGCATGTCAATGTTGTCATAGCCATAAATAAGAGAGAGAGAAAGAGAGAGAAATTACTGCAGGACAATTTTTTTCATGGAGAGTGAGAAATATGAAATTATTTTCGACCGTAAATATTTATCTTTATTATTTATTTATCAAAAATTAAATTTGTTTGTAACTCTAAAATAAATAAATAAAACTAATAAAAAAAATATATAATTAAATTTGTTTGTAACTCTAAAATAAATAAATAAAACTAATAAAAAAAATTGAGAGCTGTAACTTCTTTCATTCTCGTGTGTGTGTGTGTATGTGTGTGTGTGTGTGTGTGTGTGTGTGTGTGTGTGTGTGTGTGTTATGTTAATGTGAAAGTTTTCGGTAAACTAAATAAAAAAAGGTTAATTTCATACAGGTCCCTGCAAACATAATAAATTACAAATATATTCCTACAAAGTTTAACTTTCATAAGTTATTTCTGTAAAAGTCCTAATATTTTCAGATATGTCCCTGTCGTTAGGATCCGTTAGAGAAATTTAGTTAACCATAGGTTAAATACTTAATCTTGGTTAGTTTTTGACATTTGTACCCACCTTATATTATACTGTTATGACTTTTGCAGGGACATATTTGCAATGGCAAAATTGAAAATATAAACAGTTTTCTAACAGTTCTCTAATGGTAACAAACTAGAGGGACATATCTGAAAATATTAGATTTTTGTAGGAATAACTTATGAAAGTTGAACTTTGCAGGAATATATCTGTAATTTACTATATTTGCGGGAACCTGTATGCGATTAACCTAATAAAAAATGGGATAAGTACAGTTGCAAAGCCATCGACTTTATATCATATCAAACAAACAGAGGTGGAAAAAAAAATTTATTAAAATTTTAGTTCAAATAAAAGTTATTTTTTATCTAAAAATCGCTTAGGCTTTGTTTGGTTCGGGTATAAATAAGAACTAGCTATTTCAGAGATAGTTACAAGTGTGGGTATAAGAAAAATAACGTTTGTATAAAAATTGGATTATTTTCGGGGATAAGAAAAATAGCGTTTGGATAGATAATATAGAATAAGAAGAATAGTAGGTAGTTATATATAGAAAATGATATTATAGGTGGGAATAATTATACCAGCTTATTTTAGATATTCGAGAATTATTATTTTCGAATAAAAAATTTATGTTTGGATATAAAGGGAGGTTAAGGAGTTATCCCCCCTTATCCCCGAACCAAACGATGGCTTAATAGTACAACTTAGTCATGTTTATCCGTAAAGTACAACTTAGTCATGTTTGTTTGATTTCATTGCAATATATATTTATACACTACAAAATAAAATAGTTGTACCTTTAATTTCAATACCAAGCTTAGCAATCAAGAAGGGTTTCTCCACATAAGAAACAATAAAATTGAAATTTTCATATAAAAACGCACATGACTTATCTGAGCTATAGATCTCTTTGAGTCAACTATCCAATCGTTCAAGTTGTTTGATTTGAGCCAGTATACAGCATTTTGACTTCATACTAATTACTTACTTTAATGAATTTATAGTTGCAAGAATTACATGAAATATACTAACTAAGTCTGTACAGATAAACGACGCATTCAAATTTTAAAGTTGAAATGTCATTGACCGACTCAAATTAATTAAACAAATCAAAATGATTGAATAATAAAATTAAAAGTTTAAAAGATTAGACAGTCGATTCAAAATAATTCATAAGTTATGTAAAGTTTATATGGTTTTTAACCAAATTTTTAAAAAGAGAAGAACTCTCAATTTGAGAAAACACCTTACCATTTTATGACTTTTGATTAAGATCATGCAGTTTGGCTCCAATAAGTCATGTGGTAAGCATTATCTCAGCTTAGATACTCGTAACGCCCCAATAATCTCACATTGGATGGAAAAATAATTCTGATCGAAATATATGAGGCTCGCACGCTAATAATAATAACTGGACTTAAGTATTTTGAGCCGGTGGTTTGGGCCCAACGAGTTATTATTGCTAGCGGGTCGGGTCGTTATAATTGGTATCAAAGCCGAATACCAGCCGGAAGTATGAGAGCTAAGTGCTATGTGGGGCAAAGTGTTATGCCAACGGATTTGGTGCGAGCCACCTCTTGAACCCGTAGGAGTCACCTCTAGAATCTCACATCGCCTGGTAATTCTGGTCTACATCTGTCCAGTGCCCAAATAGGGGGAGTTTGTAACGCCCCAATAGTCCCACATTGGAAGGAAAAATAATTCTGATTAGAATATATGAGGCTCACACGCTAATAATAATAATAATAACTGGATTTAACCATTTTAAGTCGGTGGTTTGGGCCTAACGAGTTATTATTGCGAGCGGGTCGAGTCGTTACAATACTCCAACTGAAGTTTTATTAATCGGCTTAAAAAATATTATAATTATATAAATATTTTTTTTAAAAAGAATTATTTATAAAACTAGAATCATTCACCGTTTTTTAATGCGGTAAACTGTTTACCATTTTCTCAAAACGTTAAAATTATTTTAATATTTAAAATTACACATCCTTTGGAGTTTGGTAAAAACACGGAATGAATCATTCACCGGTTAAATCTAGTTTAACAAATAAAAATTTTAAATACCTATTTTTATAATTAAAAAACTCTGTAGTGTTAGTCGCTCAAAAACCCCACTCCAACAATCTAAAGTTCCCTGATCCTTTGGAGGAGTACTTGTTTGCATGCAATATATTAAGACTAATCATAAACTGTTTTCTACTAGATCGATGTAACTTTTAGTTAATATGATATCTGAGTGGGTCCTAAACCTCTTTTACTCAAACGATCCGGAGTTCAATTCCAAATGTACATTATCTATTTCTATCAGTTATTCAGTTGTCTCTTACGTGACTTTTTTCTATCTACAATTAATGTTGTCGTCTCTTTCGTTATCTTTTCAGTTAGTGCATGTAGCATGGTTCACCTGATATCCACTTACCATTAGTTAAAATAAATTTCACTGCTGATGGACGGCGAGATCGCCCATGTACTTTTTTAGAATCTTAGTTGTCAAAATTTATAAGCACGTTTTACAAGTGCGAAATTAGTTTTTTGATTATCCGCAATCAAAGGGTAGAACATAAGTCACCAATGTAGAAATATAGTTTTAATTAGGCCATTTTTTAAAAGCTTGTATATTTTCTTTATGTAATATTTGGAACTTAAAATTTATGTGATTGAATTTGCCAACAAATGTGAAGTAAAAGAAAATAGTAATTTAGGCCTTGTTGTGGGTATCCCTTCGGGTTTTTTTTTTTTTTTTTTTTTGAACTCAAATTCTAGTAAATATTACTGTTTTATAACATTTAACTAAATTAGTACTTCAAAGAAAAATAAATTAGTAATTTCAATCCAAATCACTAAATAATTTTGAAAATATTTTTTTTCAATTTGAAAAGTAATAATTAGAGGATAAAGATTAAAAGTAATAATTAGTGTTTTTTTACTTTGGCATTCCCCGTGATTTAAAAAGTATCACTTTTATATTTTATATTTTTATTTTTATTTTTTTTATAAGAATTTATCATAATAATATAAGGTAGTATACCGAATTATACAATTTACAAATCACATGATAACAAAATAAAAATTATAGAGCACCAACATGCTATATTATATTTATAAAATATATCAATCTAATTTGTATCATTTTCTTTTTGTTATTTAAAAGCGGGGTTTGTGGTAAAATAAAAATAAAATTATAAGATAACAAAACAACATTATCCAAATCACAGATCTCAAAGAACAAAAATGCTAAAGTTTTTTCTTATAATTTCTTATATTATATTATTCTTGTGGAAACTTTTTTTAAAATTTAACCGAGGAAAATATCTAGACGTACGATAGAAAAGGCGCCATGAAGTAGGCACGTGACAGGGATGTGTGTCACGTGCCTTAATCTCCATTTTGGGGCCCACACAGCAGCTTGGGACGCGTGCACGTCGCTCTCTGCCGGGGTGGTTCGACAATAAAAAAAGGCTGCTTTTGCAAATGGCCCCTGAAAAAATTTTATTTTAAAAATAATCTCAATAAATTTATAATTGTAAAAATGGTTCTAACTCTGCCACGTAGGCGCCACGCGGGCGAGCTGGGAGGTGGGGTGGCAAGTTGAATACGGTGAACCATTCACCGTATTTAAACACAGTGAATGGTTCACCATATTTCTTTTATTATTCGCGCGGATTAATCTACACTACTTTTTCGGAACAGTATAAGTAACTGAACACGGTGAATCATTCACCGTGTTTGAATACGGTGAATCATTACCGTGTTTGAACACGGTGAATGGTTCACCGTGTTCAACTTGCCAACCCGGCGCCCACCTGCCCGCGTGGCGCTGATGTGGCGCATGCGTGATAAGGGTAGGGCTATTTTTGCAATTATAAATTTGTCGGGATTATTTTTAAAATAAACTTTTTTTAAAGAGCCAATTGCAAAAAAGGCCCTAAATAAAATTATTTTTTTTTGTTTTATTAATTTTTTTAATTTTTGAGTAACATGTGTGTTTGCTCATGCGCACGTAGTGGATGTAGGGATGCAAATGGATCGGGTTAGCTGCTCATTAGAGCAAACCGTGTGTTAAGTGTCTATTTGACTCGGCTTCTGGAGTTATGTTGCAGTATGCAACCGCAACTTCATCCCAATATCACAGCTTCTATAGGGTTGTTCTAATGGTAAATTAGCCTCAGAGCCTTTCGTCGCTGTACCGCATTGTGGCTGGATTTTTTTTCTAATTTATTTTTTAGTTTTTCCTATTTATTATTCAAAATTTAATTTAAACTATTCAAATTTTAAATGTTTTTTTTTAAGAAGTCATCTAAAGTTTATTTATTTAATAAAAAAATATATATTTTATAAAATTAATTAAAAATTTTGAAAAATATACAATTAAGATATTAAAAAATTAAAAAAAAAATAGTATAATGGCCTGGCCCGTGGGCCGTGCTAGGCCACAGTACAACGAAAGGCGGCCCTTGTCGCCCATTTTGGCCCGAAATATCTAGGCCGGCACGGCCGAGATTACACCAGAGTTTTTGGGCTAATAAGCCTGCCAAAAATTTAAAATATAAAATTAGGCGTCTAAAATTATTATTTATAAAAATAGACCTGTAAAAACGGTGACGGTGAATCATTCACCGCTTTTATCCTAACATATATATTTTTTATATCCAAACTTTAAAAAATATATAATATTAAATACTAAAAGTAGTTATAATTTTTTGAAGAAAGCGGTGAATGATTTACTGCATTTAGAATGCGGTAATTCATTCACCGCATATGCCTAATTTTATAAATAATTTTTTTATAAGACTATTTTTATAATTATAAAAGTTTGTAAGGCTATTAATAAAAAAACTTCGATTACACCCCTAATTTTACTAGAATTTTTATATTTGCTAATGAAAATTGTAACATATTGATTGAGAAATTGAGCCAAAAATTTAACATATGAAGCCAATTTAAGATATGTAAAGTCACAATTTTGCAAGGTTGGTCTCCATGGATTATTAAAATGCAACAAATACAAGCAAACATAATGGGTTAGGCCGGGTCGGATCTAAATCATGTCGGGCCCAGACCGGCCCGCAGAATTTGTTCCTAATTTTTTTTTGAAAAAGTGTTGCATGTTCTCTGCTTCTACTTTCTGTCGGATCGTTGGCGCTAACCATTAATCCCAAAAGCTCGAACTGTTAGAAATATGCAACCAATTCACTTAAAGCATACAGATACAACGCCCACGGATCTCGATTGTGACTCGGCCCCACCAGCCTCACGCCACTTCGAACATGACTCGGTCCACCCAGCCTCACGCCATTTCGAACATGACTCGGCCCCACATGGCCTCCCGTCACAAGACAGGATGCTGGCCCATTTAAGCCAACACTTTCAACTACTGCAATCTCACAAGAAGGTTAGCAAAGCATAAGGTGGAGAATTTCTGCTGCAAAGAAAAGCAGAAATGAGATCCAAGCCTCGAAAGTAGATAACTCTAAATACAATACTTGCTGATTCATATTACAATCAATTACTTTCTCTAGTGCATGTTGTAATTTGAAATTAAAAATTTAAATTTAAAAATCAAACATATATTGAATTTATGGAGCTTAAATTTGAAGCTAACATTACTCTGATATTATGCCTTCATCTGCTGAAATTGTGGTTTCTGCAGCTAAAAGCTAAGTTTTATCTTTGCATTTAGCTCACTCAAAACCCTTTTTTTTTACAAATGTCCTAACAAATTTATATTTACATAAATAGTCCTCTCCTTGCCACGCGAGCGCGTAGGTAGCGTTTTTAAGTTGAACACGGTGATTTAATCACCATGTTTAAACACAATAATTGCATTATCGTGTTCCTGTCCCTAAATTTTTTTTAAAAAAAAAGAGACTAAAATGTGAATACGAACACGGTGATTCAATCACCGTGTTCAAATTAAAATTGCCAACGTGGCGCTCGCGTGGTAAGGAAAGGACCCTATATGCAAATATAAATTTGCTAGGACCATTTGTAAAAAAAAAAAAAAATTTGTTGAGGAGGCTAAATTTAAAAAAAAGCCCTTTATCTCATTACTTCCAAACTACCAGTTCAGCAAAGTAACACTCTAACAGCATATGACAGAAAGATGCATTTCTCATGCTATTTTACAACAGCATACAAATTACGCCCAAGAATAGAACTACATCCAGCCAACAATTATTCAAATGGTACCGAATTAGAACCTGAACTGCTAATAAGATTTAAACCCCGTCAATTCGGTTCCCTTCGTGCCTCAAACTGTAAAACCCTTTGCTTTTCTCGAAGTGATCGTCACCCTCAGACGAAAGTTGCAGTTCCGCGTTGATCGCTGCTCATCATTCTTAGCTTCCGTGTCGTGATTCATATGATTCATACACTAGAGCATTCGGTAGGGCCGCCTCTCGTCTGCCGGGTGTTGTACGAACTGCAGCCCGGGCATTTGTGCGCCACGATGTGGAAGTGGATGTTCGATCGCATCCCGCAGTCGTTGCAAAGAATCCAGACCTGGAATTCACCAAAAGATTATAGATCAGAAAAAAAACACCCACTTCTCGCTTTGAATCTGAATGTGCCAATGCATCACAAAATGTTCCTACCATTTTGTTCTGATACATTTGAGGCATGGGAGTTGCCGCCACCTGAATTCAAATGCCCAAGGGTTAGTCATCTTCTTCTTTACGAGGAAAACAGCAGTATTTTTTAATATACAAAATA
The DNA here is from genome assembly GCA_016920855.1 of Puya raimondii. NCBI lineage: Eukaryota > Viridiplantae > Streptophyta > Magnoliopsida > Poales > Bromeliaceae > Puya > Puya raimondii. Next base: position 54,413,946 of record JABWPP010000050.1, on the reverse strand, counting down.
TACTACGGCCTGAGAGTTTTACCTCTTGATCGAGTTTGTGCCACACATCAGACATGTCGCAGACCGATCTCGAGCAAACAGGGCACGAGAACCTGCAAAGGAGGAATTCAGATCCTAGTCTCTTTTTTTTCCCCCCCTCTTTTTCCCCTAAAATGCAGTTCAAGAACTATTCCTAGGAACAACACAGGCCAGTTTAACTTGGTTAGAGATTTTACAAATGTGTCGTTTAAAGGTCCATTTGGAATTGAGGTCCATTTACCGGTAGTAGGCAAAGCGGAATTGGGGCGAAAGCATATAGAGATATGCTTCTCCGTATTTTGGTGGAATCGCAGAAAATATATCGTAACCAACTCGTTGCGATATGCAGAACGTGATATTACATACGGAAACAAACAAGATATTTTTCCATCGCACTTTCTGACCGCACGTAATGTAATCCCCCAGCAATCCCAAACGGAGCCTAAGCAGGCACTGAAGATGATTCAACCATTTTACGCAGTGTAATAATAAATATTCTCTTCCGAGATTACTTACTGAAAATGAACTCTCATCTCCTTCAGGCATTCCAAATGTATTGTGTGACCACACGGCAATAGGCTGATGTCCTTTGTTGAATCGAAGAGATACTGAATTCACAGAGAAGAAAAAGAGAATATCAATCCAACGATGTAACAATAAATACCTCATCCTACAAGAATTTTTTTTTTTAAAAAGGAGAGCTTTACCTCAAAGCAAACTGGGCAGTTATGGTGCATTGCCCCTTCTATACACCGGTGCGAATCCTTCACCGAAATGCAATAGCAACATCCTGCGATCAATGTGACACGAAGCAGTAAGTACTCCTTGCTCAAATGATAAGAACATGTTCTAAACACTTCGGGAGAACATATCGAGAATAAAGTATGTACCGCATCGGTCGCAGTGAAAGAAGTTCTCTTCGCCCCCGGTTCTGTTTTAGAAAAAAAGGAGAAACACGTTTAGAACACATCCGACAATACTTAGCATCGAAATGGGTTTGAAAATAGAGCTCGAATACTTGCCTACAGATCCCGCATCCATCACAATGGTACTGATTCTTTGAAACCTGCGGTGAGAAAGGAGAAAAATTCAGAAAAGCTAGTAAATGCAGCAAATAAAGAGAATATGTTTAGACTTGGGGTGTATTCAGTCAAGTTTCTCTTGGATCCTCCAACTTATAAATTGAACATTCCAGACAAGAAATTTTAGAAATTCTTCATTTTAAATGGCTGCGACTTAGTGGACGGTGCGAATTAAATATTTGCGGTTCAAGGGCCCATGGTTGCATCTAGTGCATATATTAATAATAACTAATTCTAATAATAAACGAAGATACTAAAATAAAACACTTTCAAAAGTTTACGGTGTTTACAAAGGTGAAACTCGACAAAAAAGTTCTGCGAGTAGCGGTGCTATTTATCGACTCTTTAGACTTACATTATCATCAAAGAAGTTGCATTTGGCACAGAAATATTTCCCCATGCACACCCCGCAGTTTGAGCAATGTTGGCTCACCTGATAACAACATAAACAAAAATAGGCAAAAAAAAAAAGATGAGCCCCCCAGAAAAAAAGTAGCAAGAAAAGACCAAAGGTGAAATGAGGACTTCCTTCTTTTTTTAACAATAACCATTAAAAAAAATTATAATTTGCCAAATAATCTCTGCAAAAAAAATTATTTGGCAAACTAATCCAATTCTGTCCAACTCGGCGCCATGGTGGAGGAAGAAGTGAAAGACGGTGAATCGTTCACCATCTTTATTTATTGGGGAACTACTAGGATTTTGGGAGGTTATTATTGAGGCTGTGAATCATTCACCGTATTTGAAATATGAGAGAGAAACGATGAATCATTCACTATTTTCTTTTTAAAACCAAAACACAGTAAACGATTCACCATCTTTCTAATTTCTACATCCAGATGGCGTTGACGTGGCAAACCTAAAAGACTATTTAGTCAAATAAATTTTTGATGGAGTTATTTAAAAAAGACCTGATATAATATATAGCATATATTTTGTTGTGATATATGTTGGCACTTACATCCTGCTCTGTGTTGCAGAGGGAGCAAATAACCTGAGATATTTAACAAAAAGGAGGAGAACAGACGTAAGATAAAGAAGAAATATTTCAAAAAATTGAAAAGAAAAATAGAATAATAAAAAAGGGTTAATTGCATGTCCCCTACGCTTCTATAAATATACCAAATGATGAAAAAATCATCTGGATGCAAAATGAGCGAATTTTTTAACCCACATATGCATTAAAAACATGATTAGATGGTACTATCCACTAAAACATATGGTAAAACTTTTCAAAACAAAGTTCATCTTAATAGCAAATATTATTTTCAGGTGGAAAGGAAATTTCTGACGCCAAGTTTCTCGTAAAAAAATGTTACTATCTATACTCATCTCTCTATCAATGAACTTAACATCAAATGATGAAACGGGCCAATTTGACGCATTACCAAATGTTCATGGGCATTAAGTTTACTTTCAAAGAATAGGGCCCAAATAGAAATTTTGGCAAAAGTTCAGGGGCTACTGGCTTTTGATAAAAAAGTACAGAACTTATCTGAACTATGAACTATTTTGAATCGACAATCCAATTTCTCAAAATTTTGATTTTACTATCCAACCTTTCAATTTGGCACTTTGACATTCAAATTTGAATGGATCGTTTATCTTTACATGTTTAGTTACAACACTACATATAATTCTCGCAACTATAATTTTCTTAAAATAAGTAATTAGCTTAAACTTTAAAGCCAAAGTACCGTTGAATGTCTCAAATCAAATAAACTGAAAGACTGGATAGTAAAATCAAAATTTTGAAAAGTTGTGTAACTGATTCAAAATAGTCCATAGTTCAAATAAATTATGTACGTTGGGCTTTTCAACCGCATACTCAAAAGCAGAGACCTTATCCACAAGCATAAATATTTAAGATATGTCACAAATAAGAGAAAGCTACTTTGCATTGCAACTTTAAAAGCTACTTTATTTGTTTGAGACGCAAAAAAGAAAAAGAAAACGATTGCTTAACGCAAAAGAATTAATACTATGTTTTTAATTTTTTTAAACCAATAGTAAACGAATTATCGAAAATCAAGGGTCTTAATAATAAAATGGAAATATAAGCAATAAAATAATAATAAAACTAAAACCTTTGTAATTTCGTTGCGAGAGATCTCGTGCCGGTCACGCAGGTCAATTTGCAGGGAATTCTACAAAATAAATAAATAAATATAATAATAAATCAACAACCAAAATAAGACATTTTATTTCCACACTTGGACTTTTGAGGAATAATAATTAGATTAATTAATATTTATAGGCCATTTTTAATTGCAATTAAACTACAAATTATGTTGTATTTAATAGTAAGTATGTTGAATTTAACTGTCCTACATAATTACTCAGCTGATGAAACTAGAGATTTCATTAATTTTTAGCAAATGATTGCTAATTAAACCAATACTTTTCACAGATCTCATACTTAATTTCTAACCCAAAAAAAAAAAAGAAACACTCAGATCCAAAAAGGAAAAAAATAGTTAACGGGACTATTTCAAAATCTCCTATAGTTGAGGGGTCTTTACATAATTAAAGAGCCTCAAAGTGAAAACAAATGAGTTTTTTTTTTTCATTTTTTCATTTTTCATTTAAATTTATTTTACCTTAGCTTCATTGTGACAATGCCTACAATCAAAAATGTCCCCGCAACAAGGTGCCCTTATCTTGCACCTCCTCTTATAGTGCGAGCACCTACACACAATTAAATTAAATAATAAAATTATTAACCAATTAAACCATTTTCAAAAAAATTAAAAAAAATTTAAACAAACATTTTTAATGTACAAAAAGAAACATACCCATATTCTCCAGATCCCAAATCCATATTCTTCTTTTCTCTCTGTATCCATAAATAAGAGATTAGAAAACTCAAATAATTTTCATTCGAAATAAATAAATAAAAATCTTTTTAAATTTTTTTTTCTTCACCTCTCAATCCATCTCCATCTCCATCTCCATCTCCATTAACGCTCCCTCTCGTCGCCTCGTCGTCGTCGTCGTCTCCGACGAGGCGATGAGAGAGAAACGCGGCGAGACGCGTTTAGAGAGAGAAAAGGAGAGAGGGACGGAGAGAGAGAGAGAGAATCGCGGTGCGGTGAGGAGAAGCGCTTTTTTGAACCTCGTCGCACGGATCACAACGCACCTCGCACGAATCTCAGCGCGGCGCGCGCGAATCTCGACGCACCGGTGGGATCGGGGGTGTGGGGGGGGGGGGGCGGTGAGCGCACCGCGTCGTGGGGAGAGAGGAGGGGGAGTAAGGAGCGCGGAGTAGTTGTTGGGATTTATATACGGGAGAGAGGGAGAAGGGGATGGCGCCACGTGGACAGAACGTAATTGTGATGATCATGGAGGGGCAAATATGGAAATTCACATACATAGCTTTCAATTCAAGCTGTCGCCCACGGGTTGGGATTAAAAAGCGAGAAAAACGCCGGTGGGATTCTGAGCCGGAGAATGGTAAGATCAAGCGATGAGGAATTTTTTTAAAAAAAAATATTTCGTGGACCGGGTCCACCACGTCATCATCTTCCGCGTGCTTTTGTATATAAGTTTATGAGTAGGTCTTGTGTGCTATTAGAAGCACGGAGACCTTCGTGCTCCTAAGCCGTCTTCGATGATGAAACTTTCGAATCGACGATCGGTTCCGTTAGACTTGACCTAACGTATTTGAACTATCTAGAAAATATTTTTTACAATTTTTTTTATATCATTTACCTAGTGATCGAAAGGACTCAAAATCAACGATTGAAAATAAAAATCTCACAAAAAGTTATGATGTAATTTTTCTGCAATCCTAAATGAAGCAGTACTATAGTAAATAAAATGAACTAGAATAAACTTTTAGTTGTCCCCTTATGGTTTTGCTCATTTTTATTTCGTTATTCTATAGCTTAAAAAGTTGTACTTAACTACTCTATGATCTAGTTTATTTTTATTTTATCATTCTGTGATTTAAAAATTATACTTAACTACTCTATAATTATCAAAAAAAATTTACGTTCCTATTTTATGGTAGGTTTTTTAGATAAAATAGAAATAAAACTATAGAATAATTAAAGATATTTTTTTGAACCATAAAATAGCAAAATAAAAATAAAGTAAATCATAGAGGGGTAAATTAAAATTTATGTAATGTTGATAAATATAATTTATATTTTTATATTGTACGTCAGTATGTATGAGCCAATTAAAAGTTTCAATACTATATGGCAGCATTTGGTCGGGAACAAAGGGAGAATAAGCCCTTATTCCCCCATTTGTTTCCAAACGTGATTTTTTTTTGTATAACCCGGTATAAGGCTAGAACTGCTGTTCAACCCTTTTTCCTGAAACAAGCTTGTTATCAAGAGGGAACAAGGTTAATTAAAGTCTAAATTTAAATTTTAATTATGGTATTAAATTATTAATTAATCCAATTAGTATATTTAAATTATTATTCATTACTTAAATAATAAAGTAATTAATTAATTTATTATTTATAATTAATTAGCTAATTAATTATTAATAATTTAATGTGTTTATCCATAAACTAATATTTATATTGATCAACCATTAATATTTTATTAATATAATTAATTTTTTTACTAGTTATCTAACTAAAATAATTTACTAACTAATTAAAAAATTAATTTATTTTTTTAATTAATTAATTAATTAATTTTTATTATCTTATACAATATTTATAGCTAATAAATTTATTAATTTATTTTTTATTAATATTTTGATGTTAATTAATTAGATAAAATATTTTTAATTTAAAATTATAACTCTTATTCATCATGTTCCAATCTAACCATCCAAACACTATTTATCTTACTCCCAAGAACAATCCAATTTTTATCTAGGAGCAATTGTTTATATGCCCCTGAAAAGTTTTCGACTTTCTGATTTACCCCTCTTAGAATGCTAATATTGAAAATATCATTTTTACGTTCCAACATATTTCAAATATACCCCTAGAGTTAAATTCTGTTAATGAACTGTTAGCAATAGCTGTTATCTCTGTAAAATTACTATTTTGCCCTTTCAAATATACCCTTCTACTATCACCGACTTTTCTTATTTGTCTTTAAGTTAGGGGCACAAAAAGTATTTTGATTTTTGATCTTTTCACATATATTCTTCTACCATCACCAATATTTCTTATTTACCCTTAAGTAAAGGGTAAAAGAGGCATTTTAATTTTTTTTAACTCTAGTAGATATTTAACTCATATTTAACCCAAGTTAACTTAACGGGTGGTAACTGTATGAATATTTTTGAATAACGAGGAACATATGAATGGTATATTAGAAAAAAAATTAGGGATAAATAAAATATTTTTGAAATTTTGAGAGATATATATAGATAATTATTCTTTTTTATCTAAATATAAAATTAATCTAGTTTCTGTTTATATCTAAATTTATATTTATTTCTGGAATAAATAGTTATTACTTATATCCGAACCGAACGCAGCCTATATGAATTGGATGAAGAAGTTGTGAATATGGTTCAGGAAGGATTTGGTGGAGGGAAAGGATGAGGATGATGGGACAAGAACACGTCGGAAACAGGTTGGGAGAGAGAGAGAGTGATAGCCGCAGAAAGAGGTGGGTTTGGTTTGGACGTGGACAGGTTACTGACCGTTTAGAGATATTTGTGATTGATTCGTCATGGATCAGATATTTCCTGAATAGATGCATCATCTCTTACCGTTGATGACGGGTACCAAGAAGGAACCCACCAGTGACAGGGAGATTATCTGAGTAGTTCAAAAATGTTGCCCTTATGATATGGAAATGTATCGGCAATGCTGCTGATACAGATGCTCCGTATTATTATTTTTTATATTATTATTAATATATTAATAAATTTATATTTATTTTAAATTACGTATATAAATTAATTATAATTCTCTATATTGTTGGTGTCAGCACATCAATAATATTGCGCGGAACATACTGTGGAAGACCCAAAGTATTTCTCATTGGCAACGTGGTAACATTTTTGAAATATAGTGATAAATCAACAACAAAAATGTATAGAATTTATCTAAACTATAAACCTGGCTACCTAACCTTGCAAAAAATTTGATTTTATTACTTAACTTTTTTTGTTGGCTAAATTACAGAAAACCCCCATGTCAATACCCGCTTTTTCACTTTCCCTCCATGTCATTTAAACACCTACACTTTACCCCCTTGTGAAATGAAAAATGTTTACTTTGCCCTCTGCCGTCAGTGTTCCGTTAGGGTTTCGTTTATAAAATATTATTATATATTTTTTTATACCCAAAATACCATCAGCCTCCTCTCCTCAACCCCTCCTCCGATGCCTCGCCCTCGTCCACATCTCCGTCCGTGCCCACGGCCACCCCCTCGCCCTCCTCCGCCGCCTCGCCTTCGCCCTCGCCCTTGCCCACCTCTCCATCCATGCCTACCTCGATCTCCTCCCTACCGTCGCCGAAATGGAGGGGCGACGAGGGTGCAGGAGTAGCAGGGGAGCAAGCGGAGGAGAAAATGGAGTCGAACTGCGGCCGATCAAGGCGCAAAAAATGGAAGAGGAGAGGCGGCAGATGAGCAAGATTGGAGAGAAGACGAAGATGGTGAGGGGCAAATTGGTCATTTTGTCATCACAGTTAACACCGTACTCCCTTGTGAAATTTTTTTATTTTACAAGGGGCAAAAAGTAGGTTTTTAAATGACACGGGGGGAAGTGAAAAAGCGGATATTGATAGAGGAGTTTTCTGTAATTTAGCCTTTTTTGTTTGATTTGAATCAATCAACTTGTGATATCCTCGGAATTTGGAATAGTCCTATATATATGATATAATAGGAATAAAACTCTTAACTCGGCTTATAATATTTTCGGCGATAGCTACGCCCAAGAGGTTAAGAAGGTTAAGCGTACTAGGGTTAGAGTAGTTCTAGGATGGGTGACCTCTTGGGAAGCGGAGCGTTACAGTTGATATCAGAGTCAATCACCAGTCAGAAGTGTGAGATCAGTCTCGACTCAGCTAGCCTCATACAGCGAGGGAAAGCGAGGCGTCACAGTTGATATCAAAGTCAACCACTCGGCAGAAGTGTCAGATCAATTTCGGTTGAGGTAAGGTCATACAGCGAGTAGAGTGTGACTTCAATCACCAGCCGAAAAGTATGAGATCAGTCTCGGCTGAGTTACGATTATATAGCGGGTAGAGCGTGGCTCCTCGGCTGACGACCACTGAGAGTGGACCGCAACTTCCTAGAGGTTCCGAAACAAGTCTCACATTCGCCTAGTGCTTATGAGTGTAGAGCCTGACGAGGACGTCAGGGCTTAAAGGGGAAGGAACGCGACAACTTCAGAATTTGGAATAGTGCTATACATAAAATATAATAGGAGTACTTGTAACCTAGCTATAGAATTTTGGACGATGGCTGAGCCCAAGAGATTATGAGGGTTAAGCATGTTACGGCTAGAGTCGTTCTATAATAGATGACCACCTCAAAAGGGGGTGTCCTAAAAAAACCAACAACGGCCATGGCTCCCCCTCAATATTTAAAATTACATACAAATTCTTAATTTTGGTAATAATTAAAATATAAATTTTAGGAGAAAAAAAATATTTTTCTCCTAAAATATTTTTCTCCTGAAATATATATTTTCCAAGAGAAAATAATATTTTTTTATTTTGTCTTTATTATTTTATTTTTTTATCTTCTGCATCATTTTCTGTTACCGCACCTCCTCCCTCGCCCTTTGCCTCAGCCGCCGCCTCCTCCGCCTCGATGCGCTCTCCCTCTTTGTCGTCCTTAAAATCTGCAGCACTCTCGTCGCCCTCGCCATCACCATCCGCGGCCATGTATTCCGCCGCATCGTGATTTATGACATATCCGAGCCGGTGTTGGCGGAGATGCGGGCGAAGTAACAGAGAGGAGAGCGGCGTTGACATCGGGGTGGTAGAGGAGGAGGAGAAATGAGAGAAAGTGGGAGGAGAAATAGAGGAAAAAACAGCGAGGAGAAAGAAAACGAACCATACGAAAAAAGACGAACGTGAAAAAAAAAGAGAAAGAGAAATAAGGATATTTTAGTTAGTTTATTAAAAATTCGGACCGAATCTGTAAAATTCAAAAAGACGCCTACTTTTGCAAATTCTCAGAATCGATGATTTTTTTTTGCAAATTGGCCTAATTTATTTTATAAAAAAAATATAAGATAAACATATGTACTCTTGGCCCTCCCAGAGTCTAAATTGTAGCTTCATCTTTATTGCACCAGTAACTCAAATTTAAATCTAACTGTGCATGAAAAATGTGTTCTTAGCTTAACCCAATCATAGGGAAGGCCCAATTATTGAAGAACTAAATGAAAAGAACTTTCTAAAAAAGCAATTATGATTCTATTAATAGGTCTATTAAATTTCATAATCACACATCCCTAAAAATTTCTCCAAAATGATCGAATTCACAGCACACATAACTCCGCACCAAGATGTCTTACTATCTATCAATATCTTGACAGCATAACTCCGCACCAAGATGTCTTACTACCTATCAATATCTTGACAGCATAACTTCGTACCAAGATGTCTTACCACTAATCAATATCCTGACAGCTAATGCTTGAAAGAAGATGTGAAAGACATTGCTTGGCATTTGATTTGTGTGCTTAATAATTGAAAGAGCCACTGACCGTCCCTAGCGCAAGTGGCAAAGGGCTTGGTGGTTGGTACCCGAGGTCCCAAGTTCGAATCCTAGTTGATTCACATTTCCAGCTAAGTTTATTTCTAAAAAGAAATAAATGAAACGGATAGCGTGCTACCTTTCTCTCAAAAAAAAATAATTGAAAGAGCCACCAATGTAAATTCTCAGCACAGATTTAAGTGTTCGATATAGGCCGTATCTATCCTGCCGTATCGTGCCAATAAGATATCGATACAGTACAGTTCTCGTGTCGATGACACAGCTCAAAATTCTCTTTCTTTAATTATTAAGTAAATTTCTTAAAAAAGTTAAATTTTTTTGATAAAGATAAATAATAAGCAATTAGAATATCTTTATTGCTAAAGAAAATGAACATTTTATGCCATTACGTATTGGTACACATGTATTTTTTGTGACCGATACGCATCGGTACACTCCGGCACGTACTGTGCCGTATCGTGTCGACAAAATTTTGGCACGACCACATGCTACGGCGCTTAAATCCTTGATAACTAAGTCTATCAAGTGCAATACAAAGGTTTTCTAGAGTAGTTGGTTGTTATCTCAGATAACAGTTTTATTGGTTGAGATTTTGAATGTCACGCCCCGCCGGGCCTTTAACACCAACTAGGTGGAAAGGATAACCGCACGGGCGCATGCCCCAGACCCGCCGAACGGATAGAGCCTCTTCTACCCGCCCAAGGCGTCACAACACAAGCTTATCCACGAGGTTCCAACTAGGAACGGAGTACAAGAGTTGCACAAGAAAAGCATCAACATAAAGAAGTTCTACTTCTATTACATCACATTGCACATTTATACATGCCCAAATTTTTTTTTTCTTTCTTTTCATTCCATACACCATGTTTCAAAACTATGGAATACATAAGTTTCATACATGTAATGGAAATCCCATATACTATCAAAGTCCAAGACTAGGGGTACAACTCTATGTATCACCAAAATGGAAGGGCCGCAATCTAGAGCCAAACCCTTGCCTCGCTCCGCCGCCTCACTCGCGGAAGGACCTGGAAAACGTGGGGTGAGAACTATAAACATAGTTTCCAGTGGGTAAGGCCACCCAAGAGAGAAGCTCGACCCACCAGGTCCAAAGAAACACCATATGCATAAGTTAGATCACAAATAACTATGCAACACTTATTTACATGCTTGTAAATAAATATAAAGGATGCAACCAAATGAAATGTAAATTATCATTCTCTCCTAGGTTCATCCTATATTTCACATTGACTAAGTTCAATTACTTGTCACTTACTTATGGTTTCGGAATCGCCGTCTTACCATAAGGGTTCCAACATTCAAGGAGTGAACTCGTCACCTCCTAGTTCGAGTAGCGAACTCGTCGCATACTCGGGATAGCAAAATCGTTGCATACCCCATCTCAACACCGCCATCACATGGCATGGGTAACGAACTCATCGCATACCCGGGATAGCAACCTCGTCGCACATCCCATCTCGACACCGCCAACTCATGGCGTGGTAGCGAAATCGTCGCATACCCGGGATAGCAAAATCGTCGCACTTCCCGTGTCAACACCGCCAACTCATGGCATGGTAGCGAAATCGTCGCCTACCCGGGATAGCAAAATCGTCGCACATCCCGTTTCAACACCGCCAACTCGTGGAATGGTAGCGAAATCGTCGCCTACCCGGGATAGCAAAATTGTCACACATCCCGTTGTTCATATTTTTCACTAGCCAACCTAAGTCTAATGACCTTAGGTTCAAGTCACTAAGTCTCACATATGTTCAATAACACTAGGTTTACTTTCTCATTCTCAACCTAGGTTCAATGACACTAGGTTTCATTCTCACATGTTCCAACCTATGTTCAATAACACTAGGTTCTATTCTCACATGTTTCAACATATGTTCAATGACACTAGGTTCTATTCTCACATGTTCCAATCTATGTTCAATGACACTAGGTTCTATTCTCACATGTTCCAACATATGTTCAATAACACTAGGTTCTATTCTCACATGTTCCAACCTATGTTCAATAACACTAGGTTCAATCATACATGCAACCATGCAACAAGTATAGATAATTGAATTATACTTGAATTCTATATCATGCAATAGGAGCTCATTGCTCTACCTATCATGATTTTATCTTTGCCAACATGCAAGTTCTAGGGTTCACAACACATACCATTTTATTTTTAAATGGATATGGAAGTGACCTAATCACTTCGGTAAACACAAATACACATCAAGAGTTTTAAATTCTTGTATTCTTCAAGCCCCTAAGTGTCCAAGCCTTGAGTTCTTGCTTCAACCCAAGCTTCTACAAGAAAACGGTTCGTTACTCGTTACGAACCCTTAAATCAATTCAATACTTGAAATCAAGTGTTCTAACATAATTTCCTATGCCTCAATTGCAATTCCCGAAGGTCCAAATATTTTTAGAACCTCCCATGGCAAAAACCCCAAATCTACCTAGGATTTGCATGCATGCAAGCCAAACCCTAGATTTCATGACCAACCTTTCACCTTTTGTGGTTAAGATTGCCTAGGATTTCCAAAAACCTCACCTTGAAGGATTAAATCTAAGGTTTAAACCCTAAAACACAAGAACTCACCTCAAAGCCCTAGCTCCCAAGCTTCTTCTTGCACCAAGAAGCTTTTTGCACATTGGAAGTTCTTTTTCCAAGCTCCTATCCACCACTTCTCCAAGCTTTGGAGAGATCTCTAGAGAGAGAAAGTGAGGGAGAGGGAGAGGGAATGAGAGGAAAGTGAAGAAGGAATGAGGGGAGAGACCTCAGCCCCCCCACATAACCCATTCACTGCGAAATTACCAAAATATCCCTCACTGGGCATTCTGCCTCAGCCGGGTCCGGACCTTGCAAGTGGGGTCCGGACCCCGCACTGATAACTGACCAGCGCGCAGGCCGGGTCCGGACCTTGGTGTCCGGGTCCGGAACCCGTACGCACCCCAACTCGGAAACCAGCTCGGGTCCGGACCGTGACATCCGGGTCCGGACCGTGGCTGCCCGCGGACATCATTGTCCGGACCCCAGCTCCCAGGGTCCGGACCCCGTGAGCAGTTTTGCTCCAGTTGGTCCATTTTCCAATTTTTTTTAATTTATGGGTTTCCACTCGCACCCACAATGTTCCGAAACCTTCGGAACCCAATTCCACACCAGCCATTATCGGCTTCCATCGAACTTTATCAAATTTAGTAAAGTTCGATACAACGCACCGAAATTCGAGGTGCTACATTGAACCCCTGCTTTTGCGTATTCGGGTTTTACTTTATCACTCTATGATTTAAAAAAGGTTTGCATTATCAGTTTTTACTTTATCACTCAATGATTTAAAAAAGGTAAAAATATACATAACTTACATGAACTATGGATCATTTTGCATCGACTATCCACTCATTCGAAATTTTGATTTTACTTCACAATCTGTTAATTTGTTTGATTTGAGTTAGTCAACAATACTTGGACTTGAAAACTTGAATATGTTATTTATTTTGGCTAAATTACAGAAAACTCCCATGTCATTACCTGCTTTTTTACTTTCCTCTCCTATCATTTAAAAACATACACTTTGCTCACTTGTAAAATAAAAAATGTTCACTTCATCCCCTGCCATTAGTGCTCCGTTAGGATTTCGTTTATAAAATATTATTATATATTTTTTTATACCAAAAATACTCTCAGCCTCCTCTCCTCAACATTGCCGCCTCTTTCCTCGCCACCTCGCCCTTCTCCGTTGCCTCGCCCTCGCCCACATCTTCGTCCGTGCCCACAGACACCCCCTCGTCCTCCTCTGCCGCCTCGCCTTCGCCCTCGCCCTTGCCCACCTCTCCATCCACGCCCACCTCGATTTTCTCCCTACTGTCGCCGAAATGGAGGGGCGACGAGGGTGCAGGAGAAGAAGAGGAGCAGGTGGAGAAGAAAATGGAGTCGAACTGCGGCCGATCGAGGCGCGAAAAATGGAAGAGGAGATGCGGCAGATGAGCAAGATTTGGGAGGAGAAAGATGGTGAGGGGCAAATTGATCATTTTGTCATCATAGTTAACACCGTACCCACCCTGTGAACATTTTTTATTTTACAAGGGGGCAAAGTGTAGGTTTAAATATGACAGGGGGGGAAAGTGAAAAAGCGGGTATTGATAGGGAGATTTTATATAATTTAGCCATTTATTTTTACAGATTTAATTAGTATATTTTATGCTCGTACCTATAAATCCTTTAAAATAAGCAATTAGTTTATACTTTGAAGTCAAAATACTATCAACTGACTCAAATCAAATAAATTAAAAGGTTAGGTAGTAAAATCAAAATTTTATTAGGTTGCATAGTTGACACAGAGTAGTCCATAGTTTAGGTAAATTTTGTGTGTTTTTACCTTTAAAAATTACAGTTAACTACTATGTGGTTTTATTTTTATTTTATTGGGAAAACTTACTATTAAACGGATAACAAAATGATACATTTTGCAAATCACAGATTGGGCAAGTAAGCTAATAAAATTGTTAATTTTTAACTATAATATTCAAAAAAATTATTTATAAAATTAGGCCAAAGCGATGAATAATTTATCACTTTTAGCAAAAATTTATTAATAAATAGAATAGCAAAATGAAACGTTTTATAAATTACAAGATGATAAAATATAGAGAAGCTTTTGGGCAAGTAAGCATATAAACATTGTTAACTTTTAACTATAGACATTCAAAACTTTTATTTATAAATCAAATTAGATCTAAGCGGTAAATAATTTTTTACTTTTAGCAAAAATTTATTAATAAATGCGATAGCAAAATGATGTGTTTTGCGAATCACAGGATGATCCATGAATTACAAAGGAGAATTGTTAATTATAACTATAGGTGTCCAAATTTTTATTTGTAAAATTAAGCCAAAATGGTGAATAATTTACCGATTTCTAAAAGCGGTAAATTAATCACCATATTTATGTAAATTATATTTTTCTTAAGTCCAAACTTTGAAAGATGTATATTATTATTACAAGCAGTAAATGATTTACTATTTTTATGAGCACCATAAATAATTTTAATATTTTGAATTAAACGGTGAACGATTTGCTGAGTGTAGAAAGCGGTGATTCGTTCACCGTTAAGGCCCAATTTTATAAATAATTTTAAAAAAAAATTATTTTTATAATTACAATAATATTTTATAAGTCTATTTATAAAAAAAAATGAACTATAGATTATAAGACAGTAAAATGCTATATTGTATTGTCTTGTAATTTTATAAAATGTATGATTTTACTATTCTGTTTACTGGAAGTTTCTTACGATAAAATAAAAATAAAATTATAAAATAGTTAAGGATAATTTTTTTAACCAAGTGCGGTAGAATAAAAATGTGGTAAACCCTAGGGAGGGATATGAATTTTACCAAAGCCACAGTAATAATAATTATAACCACTCAACAATAATAAATGTATAAATGAAATCATAGGCTAAATAAATGATGGACAACTACAATAGTGGCATTAATAGAGGTTTTAATGTTTGAAAAAAATTGCAATAATAATGTTTATTAAACTTGACAATTGTTAATATCGCAAAACTAGCTTTAATTCAATGTATTTTTTCTAATGAAATTTGCTTTCTTAAATTATTATTCTTTAAATTAAATTCTCTCCTCCCACATACAATTTTTTTTTATTATTTAGCTTCTGAATGACCTATTTAATTAATTCTGCTAAAAGGGTTGCACAGATTACAAACAAGATTTAAAAATTTAAACTATCATAAAGTAATATTTTCTAAAATACCTATTTAATCCAATTCATCTATTAGGGTCATTTGGTTCAACGTAATCATAAATACAGTATAATTGGAGATGCATACAGTAAGAAATGCAGTAGTTATAATTACATGCATGTTGTTTGGTTGGATGTAGTAGAAAACGCTGTAACTATAAATACTTTATTTGATTACATGCGGATGAAAAGTGCATTTACAAAAATCTATCATTTTATATATAGGATAGTGAAATTACCCCCTTTGTAGGAAAAGAAACATTTTTTAAAAAAGTTATTAGGGAGGTAAGTTTTTCTCTGTTAGAATTACTCTCTGCAAGTGCTTCGACTAATTTGGGTGCGCTGCAGTTGAGCTTCCTTGTGCAATTACCACTACAACGATTAAATTTAAGTGCATCAAAAATAAACGTCGAATTTGGATCTGCATGGAGTTGTAACTACGTACAACCAAACAGCCCCCTTAAGCTGTGTCATTACGTAATACTGTTTATTTTTATAAATAATATCGCATTTTGTATATTAAAATAAGTCGATTATTATATAAAATCTGCATTTCCAGCACAAAAATAAAAGCATATATATTTGTACAAATCTCAACACCTTTTCACCCAACATTATTAGGGGGGCCTCAATACAAATGGAACCTTATCAACAACACCACCAGTTGCCAATAAAATAAAATAAAAAACTAAACTATTATAAAATAATCTTTTTTAATATTTAATATTCAACATATGTGCTTATCCTCTTTTGGAACCATGTGACATATTAGGAGCTGCTTTTGTTATTACCTATCACAAAGTTGGTTAGATTCAGGGCTCTTAGTCACAAGAGTGTAACAAGGAATAATGATGGGAATAATAATATTATTAATAATTGGAATACTTGGTAAAAGTATTTTGACTTTTGATTCCTAGTAGTTTTTGACCCGGGCCCAACATTTTTGACCCAACCAAACCAACCTCTGTTTACAAATATCTGAGCCCAATGATGACCACATGTCTTACATCACCATGCACTGGGCTTGCAACTTGGTGATGTGGACATTTTGCGGCCTCAGAATCATCATTTTTTAACAGCTTAAACTTTAATTTTTTAGTCTGAGCGGCTATTTAGTTAAATATAATTATGAAAATAGTATAATTAGAAATACTTGCGGCTGAAAATATAATAATTATAATTACATACATTTTATTTAATTTGATGTAGCAGTAAATACTACAATTATAACTAATTTTTTTTATGCAGTTAAGAAGTGTATTTATAAAATTTTATCACTTTATATGTAAATAGTAAGATTACTTTCAATGTAGGAAAAAATACTCTTTTCAATTACTGCAGTAAAAATTGAAACAAATTTGGGCGTAGTTCCAACTGTTGATGTTGAGTCTCCTGGTATAGTTCCAACTAAAGGTTATACTTAACTGCCATATAATTTTTTTTCCATTATCTACGAATCTACGGTCAAATAGGATAGTAAATAATTTTTTTTTTGCAGATCAGGACAGTACAGTATAATACTTTACCAACTTATGGCCTTCATTTTATCGTCATGTGATTTATAAATATATATATCACTTTCCCACCCTATTGACAGTGGATCTTTATGTGAAATAAAAATTTAAAAATAAAATAGTTAAGAGTAACTTCTTAAACTATACGACGACAAAGTGAAAATGCGCTAAACCTCGGAAGAGTATATTGAAGCTTACGTTTTCTAATAATATTGTACTAAAAGAGTGAGAGTAAAATCATTCAATATTCAGTATCTATTGTGGATTCAGATATCTCATCATCCATGGTGCTGCAAAAATATTCTAGCGTAACTCTCTATCAACATATATATATATATATATATATATATATATATATATATATATATATATATATATATATATATATATATATATATATATATATATAAATTAATAGTGGCAAAAGTAATATTTACTATTGTCAAAATACGTATATTGTATTTAAGCATATTTTGTTCTTTTTGTTTTTGTAATAATAGTAAATATTGTTTTGACAACATCAGTTCCCATATAAAAATACTTACTAAGGAAAATAAATTAAGTTGTTTACTTTCTTATAACATTCAAATCGATGACCAGTATCGTTAAACATAATTAAAATTATTCGAACTTCTTAAATTTAATTTAAATTTTTTTTTTTTATATTATTTATCTAATGAGAAATGGGGAGTGCAAATAGGGCGGATACAAGCCCAGTTCTGGACTTTCCCAAACATTTTCAAAACAAATTGAGCCCAAAACGAACTTAACCCAAAACCTGAAGCACAATGTTGAATGTTTTGAGGATGTATTATCTATAGAGATAAAAACACTACTTCGTTTCAGAGCTCCTCAACGAGATTTTATTGAAACAGTTTAATAAATCGCGTGTTTCACTCTGCATTCAAGTCTTAAAGATAATATTCTAATCTAAAAATATTTTATCCAAATCTCAGTACCGTTGAATTGCGGATTTAGAGAGGACTAATAAGGAGAATGAGGTCCCTTTTTTTTCAAAAAAAAAAAAATTCTATGGCTACTATAAGTAATTATCTATCAAATTTTAGTGAAAACGGCATTGGATATTGGAGTGTGAAATAATTAATTATTCTAAAATATTGAACTACGTACATTTGCTTAAAAGTCTCTGTTTGGTAACAGGGATAAGGAGGGGATAAGAGATTATCGCCCCCTTTATATCCAAACACAAAAAAAAAAGGGATGGGAACAACTATCCCACCCCTAAACGGATTATCCCTTAACGAGAGGGTGGGATAGTTGTTCCCACCCCTTGTAGGAATAGGGGTGGGAACAGCTGTTCCCACCCCTATTTAATTTTTAAAATTTAAATTTAAAATTTTAAATTTAAATTTAAAATTTTAAATTTAAATTTAAAATTTTAAATTTAAATTTAAAATTTTAAAAATTTATAATTTGTAATCTTAAAATTAAAATTTATAGTTTTAAATTCTAAATTTTAATTTTTTTAAATTTTAAATTTGATATTTGATATTTGATATTTTTAAATTTAGATTTAATCTTAAATTTAAAATTTAGAACTTTGATTTTCTAATTTGAGATTTAAAATTTAAAATTTAAATTTCAAATTTAAATATAAAATTTAAAAATTTAAATTTAAATTTTCAAATTTAAATATAAAATTTAAAAATTTAAATTTAAATTTTCAAATTTAAATATAAAATTTAAAAATTTAAATTCAAATATAATATAAGGGGCAATATCATTATTTTCTATTTATAACTATTCACTATTCTTCTTATTCCATCTTATCTATTCAAACGCTATTTTTCTTATTTTCGAAAATAACTTAATTTTCATTCAAACGCAAAATTAGTCTAGTTGTTGTTTATACCTGAATTTGTATCTATTCCTGGAATAGACAGTTCTTGCTTATATCCGAACCAAACGAAGAGAGTTTAACTTGCAACCTCTTATTCTCATCCCTTCTGAAATAACTATTACTTCAAAATTTTAAGTTATCAGAAAATAATGTATTTATTATATTCAACACGTATATACAATTATTTTTGGGACCAATCCAGCTACAAAATCTAAGTTTGAAATTAAATTTCAAAATTAAATTTAAAATTTAAATTCGAATTTAAAATTAAGTACGAAATCTGAATTTGAATTTAAAGCTCAAATTCAAAAATCAACAATTAAATTTAAAATTTGAACTAAAAAATAAATAAAAAATTTGAAATTCGCATGCAAAATGAAAATATAAAATATAAAATAGAAAATATAATTCAAAATATCAATTAAATTTAAAATAATGTAATTTAAATTTATGGTAAAAAATATAAATATAAAATATAAAATGTAAGTTTGAATTTAGATTTAAATTAAAATAATGTAATTAGTTGGGACGGTGGGTGCTTAGCTGGCACTGACGTGGCGCATTCTGGCAAAATTAATCTATATTTTAACAGTTGAGACTCAATTGTAATAAAATAAAGAAGTAGGGAATTGATCGCAAAAAATAAAAAGATTGAGGACCAAAATAAAAATAGGTGAAAAAGTTGGGAACAGAACAGTGCAATTAACCAAATTTCATGAATCGGGTAAAACGAAGAACCGACCCGTTAAAGTACTACTACTGCCCTATGAAATTCTGAATCAACACCGTCGGAAAATGGACGGCGGAGGGTGAACGGAGAAATGATGGACGGTCGATCTCACGCTCTCACGCGCGCCGTCGCACTCGCACACCGACCCCAAAAATCCGCATTACGAATGCGGCGTTTCTCCTACGTCAAAACCCTCGTTTCTCTCTCTCTCTCTCTATCTCTCTCAACGACCCCCATCGTCTCCTTCGCTCAACGTAGGTTTCGAGAGAGAGAGAGAGAGAGAGAGAGAGAGAGAGAGAGAGAGGAGAGAGCAGGGGCGGAGCTCGGCGGAGGAGGAGGAGGAGGAGGCGGCGATGGCGGTGCCCGGGGGGCGCAATGGTCTAATGGAGGAGGAGGAGGGAGGGGGCGAAGGGGAGGGGGGATACAACGAGGACGATGGGGACGCGTGGGCCGATCTCGACCGCGAGATCCCCCCGCACCTCCGCCCCCTCGCCGAGGCCGCGCAGCGCGGCGACGTCGACGCCCTACGCGCCGCCCTCGGTACGATCCCCACCGAATCCCACTCCCCCTATTTGATCTAAGCGTGTTTTAGGGTTTTTCTCTGATCCCGTTGCATTTGGTGTTTTTAGGGGGTTTTGATCGTTAGTTTTAGGTGATGGTGGATGGGCCGTGTCGAATAAAGAATGGATTTTGGTTGTAATTTGACATCAATTGAGGTTCATGGGAGTTCTTTTCTCGTTAGGTTGCTACATGTTGACTTGCATTAATCCGTAAATGTCGCATAAAGACCTTAAATTGGAGGAGATTATACTTAATTCTACTGGAAAAGGGACTTTTTTTAAAAAGTTATTTTCGGAATGGAGTGATGGTAGAGGTGGTTGGTGATTAGAAGAGAAGGTAGGGTTTTGCGCAACTCCAAGATCGCATTTTGGGGGGTGCAGGGAGGGGGGTGGGTGTTTCACTGACTAGATTTCTATTGTGAAACATGAAATGTAGGTATGGTGGGATTTGAGACTATGTAATAAGCTCAAAAGGAGGGAGAGGGGACTAGAGAGAAGGGTAGATTTAAACATTAAAAAAACATGTTATTAACAATTTGGACCGGAGTGAAATGATGTGCAACGAATTTGATGATTCAGTTGAAAGGAGTTGTTTTTGTATCTTGCATTATTTTGTTGGACGCTAAGAACTTTTGTCTGCAGCTTTTATGTGCTAACATGACATTGGTTCAACCATAAACGTAATTAATGTTACTCTTTCTGAATGAAATATTCTCACTCTTCTATAGTTGCTTGTTGGGGTCTAGACAGGAAATTTCTAGATTAGATTAGTTGAGTGGCTTGGTCGGCGATGACGATCATGCTGTTTAGCACAGCGGAATTGATTTGGGCTGTAGGTTTTTGTCTACATTTAATTGTTTTGTTTGGCAGTTTTGGGGGGCGTGATCAAAGATGAAGACAATATTGTTCAGGGTAGTGCAGTTGCTATTGATTGCAAGTTTTCTGTGTCGGAAATAAGAGAACAAAAGAGGAGGATCACATTACCTCTGGCAATGTATAGAAGATTGAATCTAAGAATTTGATAATATATCAACAGCGAGACTGATGAAATTTTCTATCCAATTAACAAAAGGAAAGGAATCCCATACCTAAGCGATGCCCTAAGCTACCCAACGTTGCCACTGTTCTCAATCCAATAGCAGATCATCTTCTCAAATGCTTCTAGTAAAAAGTAAGACAGTCAAGGCCCAATCAAATAGGTTAGGGTGACACAAGGCGGGGAAAAGAATTCAATGGGTGGAGTTCAGGGTTTCTGTGGAGAAAGGGGACGATGAGGAGCGGGGTGGGTTATCTTTTCTATATAATGAGATTGCATGTATTTATGTAGTGATGGAGGTGAAGAGAAGCAATTTGGAGTTTGGATAGCCTATATAGAAGAGTGACGACTATCCAGTGTGCTATCTAGTAGAGACAGCCATCACAAAAATAATTGGACTAATAATAAATCTGCCAGAATACTGGCTAAGAAAATATTTCTGTTACAGCTTTGAAGTAGTTAGTTCTTCAAAGTAGCTCATTTTTTTTTTTTTTTTTTTTTTTTTTTTTTTTTTTAATGTTTGTATCTTTGATATCTGTGAATAATGCAGATAATTATACCGGCAGCATTGATGATCCAGTTGAAGATGGCGATACTGTCCTTCACTTGGCATGTCTATACGGCCATCTTTCTTGTGTCCAGGTTTGCTATGAATGCTCTTATCCTTTTGTCAGTTTTGCTCAACAGTTGATTAAACAATAATCATGATCCAATAATATTACCTGTCCTCTTAGCTACTATTGGAACGCAGAGCTAGCTTAGAGTCTAAAGACGAGGAAGGAGCAATTCCACTTCATGATGCTTGTGCTGGAGGTAAATAGTCATCCTTTCCGGAAGTTCAGACCCATATTTCAGTTAGTTTGATAACAAATTCTCAGCATTCAAAACCCCACAGATTCGCACTATATATGCATTGGCCTTTCATAATTTTCGTTTCTTTTATTTGACTATTTATGTAAATATGCAGGCTTTTCCGAAATAGTCCAATGTATTCTTGATTTTGCTGGCAATCCTGATTGTGTTATGCGAATGCTCAACAGTGTTGATGCTGAAGGAGATACTGTAATTCTGGCTGGGACCCAATTATTTCCCCTTATTTGTTTCACTATTTTGGAGGCTTTGGTTGTGATAATTTTCATACCATTATGCATGCAGCCTCTTCATCATGCCGCAAGAGGAGAACACCTGGATGTTGTGAAGCTGTTGCTTGCTGCTGGTGCTTCTCCCAGGAAGGCAAATGCTTATGGCCAGGTTTGTACAATAGACTCTCGATGCCACATTCATCGTATGGTTTGACTACAGACTAGTCATTTTTCTTTGATTTCTTTTGTGAAAAATTTATAGTCCAAAGTCATTATTAGAAACATCTTGCCGTGTTTATATTAGTTTATGTGTTATTTAACTAACAATTACGTAATGTTTAGAGTCCTCTTGCCCATTTATCAAGTAATTGCCTGTAAGCTATGGACAAAGTGTGTGCTATGAATATGCCTACGTGGCTAAGGGCATGACAACTTCTTTTTATAAATGTTTGTATAAATGTATAGGTTTAGATATCAACAGTGATAGCGCAATACATATAAATAGGACATTGTTTGCATAGTTGTGATTTGCAGCATGCACCCGTGTAAACACATATGTACGTGTAATGTGTTGTATTTATTTGATTGGCAATTATATCGCAAAAGATGATAGTATATACTTAATCATGCTTTTCCAAATATATTCTCACCGACGAAGCTAGATATTCATAGTTACTTGTCTTTTGATTTGGGTTATTTTCGTAGAATTTTCATCGCTATTTCATTCTCATCATTAACGAATATCTTAATCTCTTCTTTCAGAAGTATTTTAAATGTGTCCAACCCTTATCCACATTTATAACCTTATAAGAAAATTGGATAAGCCAGAGAAGTATCTGATTTGTGTTGTATCTAATATCGTATCTGATATTGAGCATCTGTGCATCATTGTGTATCTAGCCCTTACCGTATTGTATCAAACAAAAACTTTGATATTCGTATGGGCTGTTTGGATGTTGGCTGCGCTATCTGCTGGATCGAATATTTCACATTGAAAATCTCTTGAGATTAGCCCGACTGCAAAGAAGATAGTTTAGTGAAGTACCTATAAAATCTGATGGGCTGGAAGCTTTAAATTATCCTATATCTATGGGTCTCTCTTCAGAGATGATTTATATTATCCCAAAAGTTTTCTTAAAATAGAACATAAAAGACCATACTATTTTAGTAGACATCCTTTGTGAACATGTAATCTCCTACTGCCCAAGGGGTGCACTAGTTATCCCTTGATAACAAGATGTTCCACGCATTCAAACATAGCCTTGATCGATATTGTATCTAATACCTATCATTATGTAACCAATACTTACTCTAGTTTATAACCTTATAAAAGAAATTACATATGTAAATAAGTATCTGATGAGTAATGCATATGATCATCTGCGCATCATAGTGTATAATGGATTGAAAATCCACAATTGGCCAGACTGGTTTTCAAAAATTTGGTTATAAGGGCATTAAATCTTTCTAATTATCTAACATGCTGCTCATTGTTTACTCTTATTATTCAATTTGAGAGATATCGTCTTTTCTGAGTATTTTTGTAAGTACAATTCATTCAGCTATTTTATGCTTATAAAATCTTTACTTGACAGACTCCCGCCGACCTTGCTGATGCGGATACAGAAGCTCGATCTGTTTTAGCTGCACTTGTTGACGATGCGGCCAAGTAATTGAAAGCTGCCGTTCTTGTTAAAAAAAACCAACAGCGAAAGAAACTCTCTCTGCTTTTTTCTTCAAGCTGAAGTTGTCACCATGATGTTCTTTTTCTTTTTATAATGATAACTGTTCCGGAGAGAACTGAGACTAAATTTTCTTTTCAGTCGTCTGGTTTTATAGTTACAAGGCAATTTGGTTTAGAGTTATGACGTACCGTTTTGTTCTTCCTGCAATTGGCCTTGATTTTGTTTCTTAATTTACAGAATCTTTGACATTTCTTTAAATTAGATAGTTATGGCTTATTAAGGCATAAAAAGCCAAGAGTGTAATTCTAATTGTGCATAAAAATTGGTTGACCTACGAATATTAGGAGAAAAATAGGAGTTGAGCTGGGAGTATTTTCACAAGTACACAAGCTTTTGTGATTTCACTTTCTTTCACTTTATTTTCAATGATAGGATTTTTTTTATTATTTTTCGGGATAGATGATGAGCATCTAGAGTAAGGGTTTTTTAGATTTTTTTTTAAAATTTTTTTGACATCATATATCTAGTGATAAAATATTTTCAAAATACATGGCTGAAATTAAAAATCTCATAAATATTTTTATTAAAATTTTGCCTGATTTGAAAATTTTTTATCATTTTTATTAATCTTAATCTTGTCCAATAGTGCAGATTGCCAATTCGAAAGTAGCATCATCAGCCAATTCGAAAGTGACATGACATATTGATCAACCCAGCAGGGAAATTTAATACATTAACTTCGCGGCTTGTTATGAACTTTAATATTTTAGATAATAACGCTCGTCGAATTAACAATCAACTCAAATTTTACCAGTATGGGTGATCAAAAGAACCAATAGGTAGCATTTTTGTGCAACTTTGATATCTGCGAGATTGGATCAACTCATGCCAATAAAAAAGGAAAACTGAGAACAAAAGAAAAACTAAGAATTTCTCTTCATCTCATACTATTTCATACAATTAACAAAAAAGAGCTCAGTCGTTCCTGACGAGGAAAAAACAAAAAAGATAAAAAAGAAGAAAAGAATAAAATAATAGCAGCAAATTCTTTAAGGGATCGCCTTCTATGAAGCAATAAAATAGAGTAACATTCTGGATTCAGCCAATTATTCCCCGACAAAAAGCACAGATCAATTATTTCTGTTTATATACAGATTCAAATATATGAACCTATACAATTAAATAATCACTTCGCTACGCCACATTCTCCTCTTTCCACTTTCTCTTTTCCTTCACCTGTTGTCTCCACATTCTGCTAGCCCTCTCATCTCCTCCCTTTTATCTTTTCTTCTCTCTCGGCTGGGATCAGCGGTCGGCAGCGTAGCAGCAGGAGATGAGCCCTCTGCTGCCTTTCACTACTTCAACTATTATTGGAGCATAACCGAAACATGGAAATGCTACAGAGTTGAAGAGCCCTAAAAATGATTACACTTCTCTCATTCGTCATCAGTGGTTCTGTAGATCACTCGTTCAAGTTTTGCATGAGCTCAAACCACTGCAACCAACGACGAAGAAAGTTAGAAACAGCAACCCAAGATTGTATCTAACATTATATATTTACATATTAAGAGAACAAATGGAGGCTACACCATGGATTATATTGTTACCTGTCGCAGCAAATCAGCGAGTGTACGGGGAAGTGCTTCAATGTTCTTCAGAACAATATAATAAGGGAACGGAAATGAATTCATATACTTTTTGAAAGAAAGCTTTCCTCCTTCAAATGATGCTTCCTGAGCACACGAGAATCATTTCTGATATAAATACAAAACGAGACTCACCAGCAGAGTAATAAAAAGAGTAAGTGAAAAGTACAAACCTTCGAGTCCATGATGGAATCCTGAGGACTGTCTAGAAGAATAAATGCAATCATCCTCCGCCTGTTCAGAAGATCTCTGACACGCCGCCTCAAATTTTCCTATATTGAAAATATTATCCGTCTTAGTAT
This sequence comes from Puya raimondii, assembly GCA_016920855.1. Classification (NCBI taxonomy): domain Eukaryota; kingdom Viridiplantae; phylum Streptophyta; class Magnoliopsida; order Poales; family Bromeliaceae; genus Puya; species Puya raimondii. The sequence goes on along the minus strand of JABWPP010000050.1, from coordinate 54,387,996 downwards.
CTACAAATAGAACTGTCACTCGAGAGAGGGAGAGAGAGAGAGAGAGAGAGAGACCTTTTCATGGAACCGGCCATCAGATATTATCAGTATGAGCTGGTGAAGAGGGTTCTGCCCCGATGGCATTCGTGACTTTGAGACAGCAGTGTCGAGCATGTTGTTCAGACACTTCAAAAGATCAACCACGGGCTCATCAGCAATGGTATTATCTTGCTTGAATGATAAACTAGAGATCGTCTGCTCCAAATAAGATAGGGAGAATGTCACGTTAACTAATATATGAACACACATAATAACAAACGTGCGAACTAAAATATCTCCAAGTAAAAAGTGGCCCACAGTAACTTACCTTCACACCAGCTTCGCCTGTGAAAATCTGATCAAAATCATGGAGTAATTTAATATTCCCTTTCCTGCCAAAGCTGGCAACCGCAAACTGCCCCACTTCAAGCTGCGACAGTGCTCTGCACACTGTTACCAGTGCCTCAATAGCAGCTTTTTCACAACGGTTTTCAGACATACTGCGCGAATCGTCCACTGCTAACACCACTTGGTAATCTCTCTTGTTGGGTTTAGTCCTCCTCAACCATATCTTATCTTTACGGAAATGGCTCGCAATGTATGGAATAACCTGTGAGGAATAATGTAAAAAAAAAAAAAAAACAACAGCCGCTCAGTCATCATAAAATCAGAAGAGCTTTCAAATTAGTCCCCCTACTCACCCAATCAGTCAACAGAAAATTTTACAGAACAGATAGTAATCTCACCTTCTTCATGTTGATTCGTTTTCCAGTTCTATAATCCCCTTGAAGCTTGCTAGCCAAAGTAGGTTCCAAGACAAGGCGCAACTGCTCAGTCAACTCTTGAGACAACCTGGTTGTAACCAGTTCATACCTTTTCCAATCTACTATAGCTCTTTGCATTTCCTCATCAGATGCTTCAATGCCCACAGGAACAGACAAAGCTTGGTCTTCAAAATGGGCATCAAGCGGCAGTACTTTCTCATCCATCAAGGAACTTCTGAACAGAACCGAATCTCCTGATTGGCCATTGAAGTCATTTTGTTGCGGTTTTTCAACCAATGGCTCAGTATCCACCTCCATTTTGTCTAGAATTTCCTCATCAACTTCAGCTTTGGAAATCAAAGATTGGCAAGACTTGAGATACGATGTTTCAGGATTATCCACCATATCAGTTTTGTTATTGGTCTCCTCTTTTTTCCTGATTTGACCCTCATCTGTGGTAGATTTGTTTCCTTCAACGTTGTCTAGGATCTGATCAGAAGTAGCAGCTCCAAGTGCTTGAGAAGTGCCCTTCTCTCCCTCAGATACGTACCGGTATTCATCAGCATTCTCATCATCAATCTCCTCAAGAGCATCCATTTGGTCATTTTGGGTGTCAGCCGACACTTTGGCTCTTTCTTTCCACTCCTCCATCGCATCCCCAATGCTCCTAAAAGGATTTGTACGCATAATTTGAAAAGACGTTTCATCAGTTTGCGAAGTTTGAGGTTTTGTTTCATTAGAAGATAATCTAGAACCATAGCTCGAGTCGGGCATGGATATTTCCATTTTGGGTGCTTCATTGCTCGGCATATTTATTGACGGAGCAACCGCACTGTAAGTGTCATTGCTATTGGCCCAGTTTGCCTGCGGTTCCATATTCGACTGAAGCCCATTAGTCATAAGCACATCCTGTGAAGGATTTTTCAATGCCTCAATCTTATCAGAATTTTGTGTCTCTTTACTTGGCTCTGTCGTTGAATCCTCAACATCTTTTCCAGTACCATCCTTTACTTCATTGTCCTCATCCATTTGGGCTATATTCTCCTCATCCGTACGATCATCAGTGTTGGAAATTTCATTTTCATCTCCATCCATCATTTCCTCATCAGCATCTTCATTTCCCTCGTCAGTTCCTTCTTTTATATCAGAAGCCTCAGTTTCATCTATATTAACATCTTCCAAATCTTTTTCCAATTCAGGGAACTGGGCTTCTGTTGGATCTTCAAACGCTTCACTTTTCTCGGCCCCAACGTCGTTATTACTTTTCTCATCTTCATCAGCAAGAGATGTTTCATTGTCCTCTTTAGCATCATACTCATCAAGCTCATTTTCTCCTGGTTCTTCAATACCAAGAGCATTATCATCCTTAGCTCTGAGCTCCCTATTGCTACGATCCTCTTCTTTCACGGATGGTCCCGATTCGTACTTATCATCAGAGTTTTGAAGGTTTTCATCTTCATCCTTATCCCAAGCCTTCTCACCAGCCACCTGCTTGTCATCTCCAGTCTCTCCCATTTGAGATTCCAAGTTGATGTCCTCTTCCTCGTTGTCATTGCCATCATCTTCATCCCCAGAATCTTCACTTACACTATACATATCGCCAGTAAAATCCTCATTCATTTCGACTCCTTTATCTCTGTCACTAGGAAGTTTATCCGACTTCTCCGGTCCATCATCCTGGAAAATTAAATGCAACCCATGTTTATGTCCTAGAATTTAATCTTCACTTGAAGAAGTTCAGACAAACATGCATTCAAAGCAGAGAATTTTACATATATCCATGCAAAATCATCTGATTTTACATCCATATACCTTGAAAATCTTAATTACATACATCTCTCTAGTTAAATGTAGTTCCTTACAAGAAAAACCTACTCTTGAGTATACATGGAAGAACTGGAGTATTTTTAGGGCATCTATGAACATTCAGATTTTATAGGAATATATATGTGAATGAGATAGTTGTGCAGGGATACACATTTGATATTTTCTTGAAACCAATACCTTTTCAGCACAGCCAAGTTGTGACTCGTCTTCTATCTGATCGCTCACATCATTTATACCTTCACCCTCACCCATACCAGTTCCAGTAGCATCTCGTGTACCTCCAGCAACACTCTCTGTCGGTTCCTCTGCAGACCCAAATCCCTCCGAAAATAGTTGAATGAAAATGTGTGCAAGGGCATGAGTCATTTCAGCTGTCTGCATTCATATAAAGAAAAAAACCAGCAAATTTAACCAAAAAAATCATTGAAAAAGAGGTAACAAGCTGATATCTGAAACTCTTACCGTTCTATGAGCATCTAAAAACTCGGAGAGGATGCCTTCAGCATGGGAAACAAGAAGGTCAAGCAACAAGCGAAGATTTTTTAGATGTTTCTCTACGTAAGGACAAACCTCAGGTTTCCTACTAGCACCGTCCACGAGTTGCCTCTGTAGAACCCACCCATCATTATAAGCACAGAGTACAAAACCAATGTAACGAATTATGAAAGTAAGGGTTAGTTACAAGTTTCAGCCAGTGGAAGTTTTATTCAATCCTGATTTCTAACATTTCAGTCCCAGAAGTAGTTCCGTGCCTCAATTCAAGTTGTATTAATATACTTGTGAAACAACCGTTGTACTCTAAAAGCTTAAGCTGTTAGAGAACGGTGTTTAATATTTTTATATTTTAACACTCCCCCTCACGTCTGGGCTCGAGACTTTTTGTAAGGCCCATTACGTGGACTTAAATTAAATAGGAGTAAATTAATAATGCTAGGAGCCTGGTATGACTCGAACTCAGGACCTCCTGCTCTGATAACCATGTGAAACAACCGTTGTACTCTAAAAGCTTAAGCTGTTAGAGAACGGTGTTTATATATTTTTATATTTTAACAATACTATCTAAACACATTTCACATAGTATCATCTTTTCAATTAAACTTTTGCAAACTACCTCATCAGCAAGGACTAAGGATAATGCTGATGTGGCATTTTTCATGCCCAGACAGCAGACTTATTGAAGGACTAAATTGTTACATCGAACAGATTTCCGGGACTGAATTCAAAGTCGAAACTCAGAGGGCACAATAGAAATCAAAATAAAATTGATCCTAGAAATAAAGACAAAAAAGAAACAAAAGCTTGAGGACTAGGAGTATACCGCTAGATCTATGGTTTTGTCAGCAGCATCACGTATATGATCTATTAGCAGGTTAGTTGTATACGACTGCAGAAAGTCTTTCCAAAGAGTAATATTTCCTTCTGATAATTCTCGAACATGACCATGAGTGAGTACATCTAGCCTCCTAAAAGCAACCATCATCAATTTAATTGTCTCCTCAAAAGCTTCAGCAAATAAAGCATCAAGATTTGCCGAGAGAGTTGAATCTTGTTGCTGCTGGTGAATCGTATCAACTTCTGTTCGATAATCCTCTATTGTCAGTCTCCCCTGAAAAAGAGATTAAGGAATAACTCGGTATGTAAAGAGTTTAAGAAATAAGGATACCCAAAGGTGGATGAGGAAGAAGAATCCATCAAAAGTGAGGAAGTAAGAATGTTTTCAGCTTAAGCAGAGATAATTGGTTGAAAGAGTTACTGCATTCTTGCTTTGTTTTTCATTCACAATTTCACAAGCACAAACTACTCAGAAACATCATGATACAAAGATGTAATGAAGATAGAAACTCAAAAACAGAAGGCAAAGTAATTCTTAGAGATATCTGGTAGAAAGAGAATATTACAGCGTTCTTGCTTTGTTTCTTACTTAACGTAAAACAACTTGTAAGCCAAAAAGTAAGGTTGATAATCAAATATATGGCAGTCTAAGATGAATAAGACAAAGTTGGTCGATGCTAACTAAAAACCTGGTAGTTAGAATCAGCTAAAACCGAAAGTTTTATTCAGAAAGTTCAGTTTTAGAGAAATTTCCATATCTTCCCTTTCTATTTTATTGACAGATCATTAAAAGAAAAAAAGTCACTAAAATAGATAAAAAACTATGTTCTACAAAATCTAATATCCAAACCTTGTTGATTAGCTCTTGAAAACGACCAAGCAGCATTTCTTTGACAGATCTCGTGGAATCCTTTTGGAAGCCTAATTTCTTGATATCTTCGTCAAATGTGTTAATTATTTGCTGGTTTGTGTCCACCAGTTGCTTCATCTCATTGGTAACAACATCTGGAATGTGCTTAGGTGAAGGGGCAAGAACATGGTTACCGCCAATTAGATACTTATCTAACAATTCCTGCAAGGGGGGAAAAGGAGGTATGATTTGGTAATCGAATATGACTAACAGACTAAGAGGAAAGAATTAGGCAAATATAAGTACGCCAATAACAAGATCTACCTTAGATTTTATGAATCTCGGCACAAAATTATCTACAAAAGCAGATAGAGTAGCAGCTTCATCCCCCACTGTGTCACATGTACTAAGATGACTATTCTTGAAGCTCCCAAGCAACAAGGTCATGTCTCTCGACATAGTAAGTAGGTCGTCGAAAAGTCGCTATTAAGGATTAAGCAAAATGATTAGCTTAGAATAAGCATAACTCATTTTCCTAATTATAAAATATAGTATATTCATACCTTTTGTTGCTGCATGCATTTGAAAAGGGCATTCTGGCATGGAGCTATCGAAGAATTATCACCCTCTCCTATAAAGAATAACTTGTCAATTTTATATTGAATGGAATCGAAATGAAAATTGGCATCCGCAAGAATGAGTACCTGTGAAGTTTAACAATCGTTCGCGTAAGTTTATTAGTTGCTCCGACAGACTATATGCAATATTTCTTTGTTCACACAGTACACTAATAAGATGATCCACAAAAGATACAGCCCGATTGACCTGCACATAACACAAGAACAGTTTCATGGTTATAGCCAGCAACATGGAGCAGACAGTTCCCTTTCAAAACTAAGCATTGAATTTAACCTGCTCCAGATCGAGGTCTTTGCTGAAACTCAAAGAGGCTTGTTGAAGTTGCTGCATCATGGCCAAGCATTTGAAGTAGTAGTTGTTTGCCGATGTCCATCCCTTATCACCTCTGTTGTCTAAAAGCTCATTTGGCTGGGCAGGGGACACTTCCAGCAAGTGTAGCACATTATATGATGGCTGCAAAAATAATCTGCTCGGCTGATTTGAGTTGTTTTCCAGCTGTAGATAGCACCCAGAGGAAAACAAGACTAAAATAACTACAACTTCAATTAAATACAAATATTCCATACTTGTGTTAAATCAGCATTTAAACTTAAACAAAAGATGCCTACCTCAAAATCAATATTTGTCCAATAGTTAATATATCATTCAGCTTTTTTGGTGTATTTCCAAGTTTCGGTCGCAATTTTGCTTTTTCAATTGGTTACCAAGCAATAATTGAGAAACAATAACATCAACATACCTCCTGATTTATAGGTCGATGCTTTGATAATCCACATCCTTCAAGAGTCTTCAGTAAGTTGGCTAGAGCCCTCCTCTTGGGATTCTTTGTTCCATGCTTCCACAGATGAGCAAATTCAGCTGTATGTCTGCATATTTTTTCAAGTGAAGACCAACAATCCTCCCACTGCATCTTAAATTCTATTTGTGTAGATTCAGGGTACTGGGACTGCGTGATTACTTCTATGAGTTCTGCAATACCAACAAGTTCTCATTAATTTTCAGTCTAAACATAATTTTCTCTACGAGGATAGGAAATAAAAATAGAGAATCATCTCTGCAAGTCGTTATCCTACATCTGTCAGTCATCTATTTTGTTTATACCCCTTTGCCTGAATTTTTATATATACTCCTCAAAAGTGCATTTTCTCACAAAAACAATCCTATATTGGGAATTATCCAATTCATGAGGAAACATTGGTTTCTACGAAATCAAAAGTGTTCCAAAGAGGGGCATTATTATAAGTACAAAGATAAATATGTAACAAATTATGATTTTGATAGGCATATATGAAATTCAGATTTCTGCACAGGATTATGTAAATAGATAGTTTAGCAGAGGAATAATTTAAATGCTACATATCCAAAACATTGCAACACAACTTTTAAAGTTCTCAAACCTTTGCTTTTAGTCATATCAGCGGAAAAATTACCTCTGTCACCTATTATTTGTGATGCTGAATAAGCCTTACTTCTCCACTCCGAATACCACATGAACCTAGAAGTGTAATATCATGAGAAAAGCAACAAATGAGCCTTATTTTCCTTTTAGTAGATACCTAATAAGTCAAAAGCACCCTTGCGTATATGCTGATAAAATAGAACCTTTCAACATCTCCAAGCTTTGCCAGATCCACAGGAAATGGTAGCACATCTACTTTTGATACATCAGGCACCTTCTGGTCAAGCCAAGATGGGACTTTGCTTCTTATTCGTGCTACTTCTTCAACAAGCAATTTCATCAGAGGTTGCTGCAGAACATCCTATTGATCAACAAGACTTTTTCAGTTCAAATGATCGTCCAGATAGTGCCAACAAAAACAGAAAAAAAAAAGCTAAGTATCAGACGAAAATTACAAATAATTACATTGAATTTTTGAACAGATTTTAACATCTTCTGCTTAGTCCTCCTAAAATTTTCTATTGATGCATAACTGCAAGGATCTTGCTCCCATCGGTAAAGCTTGAGAAGTTCTTTCAACTCTTTCTCAATGCTTCTTCTGCCACTATCAATGTGCTCTGAAACTCTGCAGTGAAGGCGAAAAACTTGTAAGCTAGTGTAAAGAAAGAGTTGACAAAAGAAAATAATCTAAATAACATATGTCAGCAAACTTACAAAGGCATGAACTGTACGTAGTATCCAAATGCATTGTACAGAATATTCAGATATTCCCTCGTACTAGGACTGCCATACAAAGAATCAAACATTAAAAATTTCTCATGGATAGCGTTCTATTCATAATGGTTCAATAGAAGTAGATCATAATTATAAAATCATCACTGCTAAGACGAAGCTTCACTGGAAATCATATATCACCACATTGTGGTTTTAAAAAAACTCAGACTAAATAACATCTAGCTGTTAACACGTTCACAAACTGGAGATTTTCACAAAATGCCTTCCTTACTGTGACAATGAGAGAGAAGTAGATTACTACCTTGAGTAAGCTTCCATTTTCAGGGTGATACCATAAGAAATCTGGCCGTGGAAGGCGAGAACAAGTTGAAGCCGTCTCTTAAATTCCCCAACACTGGATGTTTGCATAAATTCCTCAATACTGCATTATACAACTTCGTTAGACAAAGCTATATATCAATTTTTTTAATTTAGAATGAATAACAGCTGGTAAAGATACATGCCTCTTGATTGTGAACAAGCTTTGGTCCTTAACATCACGGAGAACAGCTCGCAAAGGAAACCATAACTGAACCAAGCAAGGAAATATCGGTAAGGATAAATTGTGTTCCCTTACGAAAGGTTGACAACGAAACAAATTAACAGTAATAGAAGAAACATTTTAAACATACTTTTTCAGCATTAATTTCATACTGCTCCTGAACCCCATCGAGCATTGCAGGCCAACATTCTATCTCGAGCTTTTGCCATGAAGATACAAGAGCATAAATTGGTTGGAGATGGTCTGTATGGGAAATAGTTTTACGATGAGCATACTTAATTAAATACAATATATGGATAAGTGTGACACATAAGCCGGTGGGTAACAGTTAGAGACAAGGCAAGTTATTTGTCCTAATGTAGAGCTTGAATAGATGCACAATATAGTACAGGTAAGATAAACAAAGCTGGGAAGTTACCTTTGAAAGAGTATTTTGAATCGTTTTCTTGCAGGAACTGAGCTCTACCAACTAAAAGTTGCAATCCAAGTAAAGCCTTCAAAATACAATCACATGACAAAAAAATAAGTAACAACTCAGCATTAGTACATTATTAATCTTCAAATAAAGTATCCGCCATTCACAGTAGGAGCAAAAACCATTGAATTATGTTTTACCTTGGAAAGGGGGCTATTCAGAGGCATTGACAAAAGTGACTCTGTAATATCAAATATTCTCTGGAGACCTGGATGCTCTGGCCATTCATCCAGAAATTGCTTAACTTGACCTTGAAGAAAACTGACGGGCTTAACCATTTTGAACATAACTGAAGGGTTTGGATCCTGCAAAATCGAAAGTTTTAGGATATTATATTAAAGAGATTATATAACTTGTTATAACATACCAAACATAAAATTGTAAAACACTTCCTAGATTACCTTGTATATGTTGTACAAACGAGTAGGTCTGCTAGAGATGCCAGAAATTTGTTCATATTCCAAGCTTAAGCGAAGTAAGTGCTCTGGCATAAGGTTGTTATCTAGTTTGGATGATGTCAATGGCTGCAGACCTGAATAGGCAAAGAAATAGTAATGAGCTCCCTGGGCTGCAGATTATCAGATTTTGGAACCCCTTAAAAGTTCAGTCCAGAAAACCACCTTTCATTATTCTGGTTCCCACTTCATATGATTGCATAAAAGATTGAAGCCTATCCTCATCAGCAATATGGCAAATGCCAGGCTGAAATGCATCCACAAATTAATTAATATATAATAAATAATGTTATATATTCTAATATTCTGCATAGACTAGAATTGGTCACGTGTTTCAAAAAGTGTGTCAAAATTTAACTACGTAGGAATGTCATAGTCAGTTTAAAATGCATCTTCAATCAAAATGTCCTTTTTTATCTGGTTCTTAAGTAGGTATTTCTTTGCATATTTCAGGATTGAAAATGAGTGAATAGACCTTACCTGCTCCGCAAGGTCACTTGACCCAAATAGTTGGTTGTGTATGAGCACCACACTTTTCAATGTAAACTCAGGAATTAGATCCCAGTCTTCCTCCATATTATCGTCCTCTTCAGTGGGTTTCTGCTGAAATACAACAACGACAAGAAACATAAGGAAAACTACATGTTAATGAATATATGAATATAACATGAATATATGAATAAATCATTAAACAAAACATACCACCATTCCCAAAAAAATTTGTTCCAATTTTTCTTCACTGTCAAATGCCATATTCCCGTCGGAGTCCAACTCAGAAAGAGGTGATAAATCCCCTTCCAGAATGTCTTCGATCCTGATCGAACGAGGCCTGAACTTAAAATACTGAGACTCATTGTCTTCCTTGATTTTCCCTCGAGATTTCATGTCAACCCATTGACTTGTGAAATGATCAAATATTTTTTCCAAGGACTGCAAAGACAGTATAATAAGTATTTTGTACTTTTCTCCTTGAGGTGCAAGTTTGAACGTAACATGATTTAATTCTGAGAATTTACCAAGAAGGATGCTTCATCCATAGTTCGGGAATAAGAAACACAATAAGCTGTCCAAATCAGAATATAATAATATACTGAATTCGATAGCTGAGCAGAAGAGACCTGCAACCATTACAAAACACTTCATTTACAAATTAGACATAGAAAAATAAGCCAGAACAAACATTATGAGTCAACTTAAAGAACAAGATAGTAAAGTTAGAGAAACAATAAGCAACACTTGAAGAACAGACCACTTCGCCGGAAGTCATCCCACTTGAAACAGTAACCAGCTTATTTAGCAGAGCTTCGTTAACCTGAGCACTTTCAGCAACTGATCCAGAAGGAAATTGCATAAAAGAGTAAACTGCAGCCTGCAAAATAATATTGTTGTTAGCGCCATGACAATCACTGACTACAGTAGGAGGAACACATACAAAGATACAGTAATAGGAACTTTAAACATCTAACTCATTATATCTGAAGAGGCTCAGACATAGACGATTGACATAAAGAGTACAATTTTCTAACTTCTAGTGATGAAGGGATTTCAGGTATTCAAAGAATTTAAGATAAACACAAAAAATGTTGAAAAGAATACAAACCTGGCAGCCGGAGAAACTATCACTTGCCATCTCAAGTGATAGAATTACATACGAGAATAGATAACAGAAAATTGTTTATGTCTGCATTCATTTATGACAGTCATATGCAAGAACAATGGTGACCATATTTTGAAATGTAAAAAAACTTTTGCAAATGTAAGCCTATGCAAGGAACCTTAAAAGTTGTATGAAAGAATGAAATCACAACATAATGTAAAACAGGCATACTCTAAGAGAACCAATTAAGCTCTCTGACCAAACAGGTCTAACTAGGCCTCTGTGAAGCAATTCATGCAAAGAAGCAGAAGATAAAAGAATGGCCCATCAATCATCAGAATACAATCAGAGTAAAGTTAATTAAAGAAAAACAATTTAGAAGTTAGAACTAAACTTAATATATGAGAGTAAAAATTTAAAAAAAAAGGAAAATCTTTTCAAGTGCTAACTCCAGCATTGAAATTACTACTACGGTCTACAGTAAGGTTTTCAAGAAATAGAGTAAAAATAACGAATTAAAAGGGAAAAAACAAGTGCAGCTTACTAACAAGTAATGCAAGCCATGACAATTAAGATTCAGAAAAATGAATATTTAATACAAAAAACGTAAAGCATATATTGTAAGCATAAATTTACAAGAAAATAGATCAACTTTAAAAAAATGCTTATAAGCAAATACAGCAACGAAGAGCATGGTTGGTTAAAGAAATGCCTTTATTTGAATAACTACTTAGAACAAAGCAAGCACTCATGTGGGCCCACACAAGTTATAACCATGATTGTCTCAGTGAGGGTTTAGTTGGGCCAACATAGGCTCGTTTATCTTAACATTGGCACAAGTTTCTTCAGAACGTCTCTATAGGAATATAGTAAAACTTCAGATACTGCTGCCATAGGCCATCACCTACTGATAACCAATGAGCAATGTCATTAAGTCATAAGTAGGCAATAAGCCTTAATGATGATTAATGATAGCTATTCTCAAAGTGATTGACTATACTTACCAAAATTTTCTCGATATCCCTCTCTTTAGTCTCCTTCAAATACTTTCTTTCAAGAGCACTAGATACAGCAACTGACAAGCCAAATTTCATTTCATAGACAGCAACTTGAACTGGTTGGATCAAGTCCACATACTCTGCAAACTCTTCTGACAGTCTTTTAATGAACTTACATGCGTCAGCCTATAATGATCAAAAAATTGGCAAGAGAGAATGTGAATGTATTCAATTTGAAGAGACAAAGTTTGCCACACGCATTTCTTACCTGCCAACCACAAGCCCTGCCATCCATTAATGCAAGATCTTCACAGCAATTAAGGTCCGTAATCCAATCTGATACACGCTTTCTAAAGTCAGCACATTCTGATCTCAACTTCATATACTTCGAAGGTTGAGGGCGAAAAACCATCTGCAAGCGTGAAATTATGTTATTTCACTTGGAGAGAGGTCACAAGAATTCTCTCAAAAGAAAATTCACATTAAAAAAATTATTACCGTGGTCAAGGACTAATGGCATCAGTAATACCAAATTATTTAACAGAGTGCTTTTTCAATAACTATTTTCAATATTCTGATTTATCAAATATAAATTGCATTTGTATCCAATCATGTGACAATAGGGGCTACTTTCAGTCATTCAAAATAAAACCACAAAAACTTCAGTCAGGTTATCAGCTAAAAAATTACTAGAAGTCATTTGAATGCATCCAAATTGATCATGTCCACTATTTTTGACAATGGTATACAGAGCTTTCCCTTTTTTTTTACTGAATGGACAGCTCAGACAACCAAATCTATCACATTCAATTATGAGTCTCTCCCTGTTTTACTAAGGTCAGAGGAAAGAGAGAATAAGAAATGTGCATTGCAAGAAGTAAAAGACATTCTATGCCGAAAAAATATAAGTAAAAGGTATAAAATCAACAGGACAAATAAGGAACTCAATAATAATGAAGATAATAATAAGTTAACGAATGTTTGAAAGGAAAAGGAAATTGCAAGACCTTTGACTGTAACTGCCTCCCTCCCTCTTCCAGTTCTCGTAATAACAATGATCTTCGATTTCCATCAAAATCTGCAGAGTTGCTTCCTGCTAGTCGTTCACATTCTTGTCGCACCTACATGCAGCAATCAAAATTAGTTCCGTCGCCTTGAGAAAAAGGAAGCAATTTTGGAAAAAACCAGGAAAGTACTTGTTTGTGACTATGAATGCATAAGCAGGTAAGGAGTACATATGTTGAGCTACTAAGGAAGTAATAACCCCTAAAGAGGCTAGAGCAAGACCTAATTGAAAATGAATCGAATTATTGATTGTGTCATAAAGACCCTTATGCCCACGTCCTAATCGACCCCCCGGAGGAATATGTGTTTCTAAAAGATCTTTGATACTGTGCCCAATCCCGAAGTCATGCTTCCTAAAAAATATGTTTAAGCAAAAGCTTTCACATACTTGTATGTGCCTGGAGTGTGTATATCTCCTTCAAAGTATGCTTATGCAAAAGCTTTCCATATTTTCATATATTCTCATCATTCTATTTAAACTACTGCTAGCTTTGTTGCATGGCCTACATCAACACACGCTCCCTCTCTAATTTACTAGGTAATATTCTAGCAGTGAAATGCGTGTGCCTGTTTTTGTGTGCTCCGTATTTTTTCGGTGTGCATGCTCGTGTGCGCATGTATTTTTATGTGGGCATGGTGGAGCACATGAGAGAGAGAGAGAGAGAGAGAGAGAGAGAGAGAGAGAGAGAGAGAGAGAGAGAGGGTGGGTGATTTTACTTACGAGAGTAAACACAAGACACAAGGATACATCTGAAGAACTAATTTAATTCTAGTGGTTATAGCCAGTCAAATCTGAACTAATTTAATTCTAGTGGTTATAGCCAGTCAAATCTTGATATTCATTAAGGACTAAGGAGAGTAAGCTAGTTAAAAGTATCAAATATATACTTGAAATGAAAACAGTCAAACAGTGTTAACAGTATCAGGATAGTTTAACTAAGCTCATGACAGATAAATAAGCATGTTAAGAAGATCAACATTCTCCAGGTGTGAGAGTACAAAAGGAGCCGGCTTGTAATTGGTGGCAATAAAACTGAACTGATGAATACCTCAGATTCAAGCTGAAGTGATGATATCTTTTCCAATATAAGTGAGTGCTTGACAGAATATTTCATTACAGGATCAGCACTAAAAGGTTCTAGCAACAGATCAAAGCGCAAAACCCCAATATGTAACCACGCACAGCCAAGGTTATATAACGATTCTGCACAATAAACAAGACGTAGTAAAATGTGCTGTATAAAATCGATAGATTCTGCACAATAAACAAGACTGATTAAAATGTGCTATATAAGATCCATAGGAGTTACGAGAGACAGCACCACATTTGCGACAGTAACTACAGCTGATCTCTGTTCATTTTTTTTTTCTTTTTTCTTTTTGGTATTAAAAGAGACGGAGACAGCACCACATCTACAATAGTAACTGCAGTTGAACTCTGTACACATTTTTTTTTGTATCAATTATCTAATAGTAGCAGAACATACCATTGGACGGATGTTTTACATATAGCGTTTTAAGCAAGGGTTCTATAAGTGCATCCCACAGAGAAGCTAGCACTCGATGACATGATTCAGATAAAAGCGACTTTAATATCCTCAGATCTTCTTCCTGCACAAAGAAATGTATATTTTAGACAAAACATTGATTTCACAAAAAGGTGGGAAAAATGACTGCTATCAGATATCACATTACATGAGAGAAAAGAAATCCTAATCAACTGCCGGAAAACCATATAGTCAATTAAAAAAAAAAAGAATAAAAACCTATTTCCACAGTGGCTCTAAAAGCGATGCTAATCAAAATGTAAAACACGTTTGAAGAGCTAACGTCTTATAAAACGATGAACAAACAGAGTTTGATTTTCAAGAAAAATATCCCTGTAAAGACACATCCTATAACTAAATTTTTTTTAAAAAAAAAAAAAAATTGAGTAATTATAATTACCAGTTTACGTATAGACAAAAACATTATCATTGACCCCACAGATATACCTACCCGTAGACCACTCTTTGACAATTTGAAGAGAATGGATTGCATCTGACCAAACTTCTCTGGCTGAAAATGTCTCTTATGCACAAAAAGTATCTACAAGCAGTAAACAAAAAGGAAATACAATTATCAACATATCTCTCAAACAAAAACAATTATGACAACCAAAATAGATACCTTTTTCAAAAGGAGATCAGCAGCGGAATGAAAAGTATCAAGTAAGTTCTCTTGCATCAGAGTATCTTTCCAGATGTTTCTCGAGGCAACTCTAAGCTTAAAACAGTTCACATCATAGTCCTTAATAGAAAAGCTATCTTGGCTGCAAGACAAACATTATCACTCAGTAAAAATGAGAAGACATAATAGGATGCTCAGCCACCATATGCTATGATTAACACCGGAGGATTTCATATCCATAGAGTTCGAATCAACAAGAAATGACACTCTTTGACCAACATTAAGTAGTGAAATTAAACTACGTAGCATCAATCATCTAACAGTTAACTCTAATAAGTTTGGGAGAACATGAGATATGAGATTTCACAGAAGGAAGCGCGTTGATAATTCATCTTACAGAATCATGGAAATAGCTGCTGCTGTAGTCTGATGCACCAAATGACAGGGCTTCTCGTCAGTACAGCTCTGCAAGTGATATTAAGAGGAAATGATAAAGAAGAATATCATACTAAAAGAATAGCTTTTACATGTATATCCCCGCAAAATCATCTGCTTATAGTATAACCTTGTAAATATGTGTTTCAATATGTAACCTCAAAGAGAAATTTCTTAAACAGATACCATCATCTTAGGTTGAGGAGTTATCCTATTCAGGGGGGTAAGTGGATTTTCTATATGAGAACAAGGTTTTTCAAAGAGTCTCTTCAGAGAAAAATCTGATAATGATAGAGGGAAGGTTTTTCAGAGAGGGTCATTTTGTTACTTTAAGAGTCCATACTGAAGAATTAGCCTTTAGGGGCCAGATATAATTACTCAGATGATAATTTTGCAAAGGCATAATTGTAAAATCTAGAGAACTGTATAATATGGTCTAATAACAAACCTTAAGAGCTCCAGCAGAAGTATTCCACAGAGAAGAATGGTAATTGTACCACATTTCAAGAATACAAGCAGCAATTTTCACATGCACTGCCAATTTAACAAGAGTGAAAGTTCATGACCAACAGAACAGCCATACAATTAGTACAAGGGAAGATACTAAATCAAAACTGTGCAATTACCAGAATCCACTTTTGCCCATGCATCTAAAATCCATAGTAACATTTGATGTGGTGTAAACTCAATAGGAGATCTTGACGACAACTCAAGAGAGTAGTCCAAAGCATCCTTCAGGAGACCAGATATGCTGAATTTAACCTGTTGCAAAAAAATTGATTGAAAAGAAAGTACGTATTAGAAACTGTCTTCAACTTATATTTAAAGAACTTTGCCTCAAAAAACACTTATATTCAAATGCATGCAGCAGAGAAAAGCTGCTAAGTTTAAGAAAGTGGTTCCATGCATGAATCAAAACATTTAACAACAAAAGTGCCTACACAAAGGACGATGTCCGACTACCTATTCAAGACTATAAAGTAATGCACAAAATGACAGAATGGTTTCATGCATGAATTAAAACATTTAACAACAAAAAGTGCCTACACAAAGGACGATGACCAACTACCTATTCAAGACTATAAAGTAATGCACAAAACGATAGAATGGTTGAGATATAACAAAGCCAAGGAACAAATACAACACATAAGAACTATAAGGAACAAGAAAGATAGCAAATCTATTTTTGCGTGCATGTTAGTATAAATGTAATGTCTGTACACATGTCAGTAGAATCAATCCATAACAATATTTCAACCCTGAATACAACCATTATATTTATACTTGTTGTATATGACCAATACAACCTTCTTGCAATATAGACAACAGATTATCCAGTAGAAAAACTTTAAAATCATCAGAATCATACAAGCTATTTCCAAATAAAATTAGACTGTAATTTGACTTGTCACTGTAATTTGACTTGTCAAGTTATAGAAACATAAAAACCATAAAGAACATTCTTATGCCCGTAAGGAAAGGAATTTTAAAAGGGGTGAAAGCACAATGTCTAGGAATATCAATTAAAAAATAAAAATATTATTCGACAATTCCTTTTTTGTCAAATGTATGAAAGAATACTGGGGGAAACAACATCCATCTTTTACATATTTTTGGATACTCCAATTACTATCAAATATCATCGAAATATGACTACTTCCAGCATATCAATTTTAACACTAGGAATGGATTAGTGCATATAAGTAGTCATTAGAATCCAGCCGTATCCACCCATTCCTTTCTATTAGCTCACATCCTTAGACGACCCAGTGCTCCTTACTCTCCACCCTCGTTTTCTCTTTAATGATAATCCCTCACTAAGAACCACAAACTCAGAAAGATCTATGCAACAATCAACTAAACCCCCCTGCCCCCCATGTTGTTGCCACTAGCATCTAGACAAGTCTAACTCAGCCTGTTACAATTACTTCGCCAACAATATCTTCTTCCCACTGCCTCTAGAGTCTAGCCACATCCCTATGATCTCCATAAAACCAAATGACTATAACCTTGTCGAGAGAGCAACCTTCGAAGTGCCCAATCCTATTCCGATGCCAGCCCTTCTCCTTTCCCTCTCAATTGCTTTTACTAGCAGCGAGCACTATTTAGTCTAAATTAGATTACCGAACATAGTCATTTCAGTCGACTCAGTTCGTTTTGTTAGTAATTAGGTTCAGTTCGGTTTTCTAGTTCTTATGATCAAACAACTTAATATGACATCAACGTGAGGGAAACAGTGAGATCTAGTAAACAAGGAAATATGCAACAACAAAACTAAGTTATCAAATAAAGCTCAAAAATTACCAGATCATAAGAATCTTCCAAGGAAGCCTTGACTAAGTCTTTAAGTAACATTACATCGAAGTTAAAGCTCTTCAAGTCGAGAACAGGAAGCGCTGATAACCAACCATAGAAACCAGATCTGCTATGCAGAATTCCAGGAGAGAATGAGCAACATGAAGTGTCTCCAAATACCGAAGAAAAACTTTCTGTAGATTTCAGAAGCAATTCGAGATTCCTCCTCTCCTG
The DNA here is from genome assembly GCA_016920855.1 of Puya raimondii. Classification (NCBI taxonomy): domain Eukaryota; kingdom Viridiplantae; phylum Streptophyta; class Magnoliopsida; order Poales; family Bromeliaceae; genus Puya; species Puya raimondii. The sequence continues at coordinate 54,370,168 of JABWPP010000050.1, read as the reverse complement.
CATGACCTTTTCGGAAAGACCCTACAAGGTATAAACTCAATGAGAAGATACAACAATATTATGCACTAATTCTCTTGAATATTTACAACAAACCTTATGCAACACCTCCAACTCAGACACAGCATTGGAACCATCTTCATTAGATTTAGTTGCCTCAATAACGCTAAGGCAAACACCTAAAAAACAAAGGAAGATACGACATTGATAGTTAAAGCACTGAGCTGAGTGTAATAATTCAGTAAGTTAAAATTAATTTCAGACAACAGAAATCAATCTGTAAGGTTAACCACAAGCTGTAAATTCGAGCAAGCACCATTACGTTGCAGATAATTGGTACAGTTAGGAAACAGTAATAAGATTTACAAAATGACAATTCGACAGTGCCAAATCGTGGAACTTTCTGTTTATCAATTAAAGCCCTTTATCTTCACCATATATCTTCAGGTAAAGAATATTAAGCCCTTTATCTTCAGACGTATTTAAAGAATGTCTTAAGTATTTCATAGAGTAACAATCTCCAAACAGCATGTGATGCACTATTTAAGCAGCAGGGATAACGCAAATGCAAGCAGATTACTTAGCACTTGAAGTGACCGATCTCCCCTCTAGAGCTAAGGAGCACATTTTCCCCCAAAACAACTCAAAAAAACTGTCACAATTTTCATCAGCTAGAAACCACTAACAGAAGGTGAACTGGTAGTTTTCTTCTAATGATGCTCACAAACTAAGAAAGACAGTACTAGGGCAGTCATGCACATCCAGGAGATTTCTTTCTCCAAAATGTTAGACAAGAATTTTTTGAAGCAACTCCTTTCCAAGAAATACTCAAATCTGAGAGATTATATTTATACACTCTATTTGAGGGCCATCATGTTTGAGACAAAATAGAATACCTTCTGTTGCCAGCCGCCGAAGCTCAATGTTAGTTGATAAAACAGCATTCCTTAATAAACGATCATCTGCAGAGGATATTCATGGATAGTGAATTAAGTAATTTATATGCCTTATGATATCAAATATGAATTCTAAAATACAATACCACTAAGGTTTTGATTTGACAACTTTGTACGAGGCCAAACAGTATCAATTAAAGCCAAAAGTTCCTGAACTTTCTCAAACATATTAGCTGAACATGGCAGAAGTGGATGGCCACCAAATTTCCATAATGTTGGCTTTTCTACATGCACATTCAGAGCTGGAATAAGGTTCAAAATCTTCATCTGTACCAGAAACCTGAGTTATTACACATACATTATCAGGAAGAAGGTGCATATGAAGGAATAAGAGGCATACCAATGAAGCATGCGCAGCCTTCTCGAATCTAGATTCTAACTTTAATATTTCCTTTTTAAGAAAATAACAAGCCACTGCTAAGCTTTCAGACTGAGATGAGGTTATAGACTTTGAGATCAATGAATGATATTCTAGAAGGTTCGAGTACATCTGAAGCAGCTTCCGTGACCCCACAATTACTTTAAGCACCTTCCTCTCCAAGGATTGTAGGGATTCTAGTAAAATTTTCTGGTTTTCCTTGTAGGGAAAATTCCTGTCAGCATCCCATTGTTGATAACTAATGCGCAACAAGCTAACTGAATCAATTGCATTACTAAGACGTTTTTGGCACTTTTTCAGGGTGTCATTCGAACCAGCCAAAGAATCCACCAACTTCAAAGAAAGCAATTGAAGAGGGTACACATTGACATCAATCTTGTGATAAGCAATCACCTCCCTCCAGCATTCTAAGATGCATTTCCAAATAGGATGGCCCTTTTCTTTCTCAAGGAAGGCACCAAATTCCGTAAAGAATGGACAATGATGTTGCAGTAGGGAGCCATACCACTTAAACCACACAATATACAATGAAAAATCATTTCCAGTAGCTTGTTCAATAGCCCAGTTTGCAGCTATGAAAAGCATCTTATTGGCTCGTGCCAAGTCAAATTCTGGAAGCATATTACAATACATGGCAGCTTGCTTGCCAGCAACATCTGGGAATATAAGATTGCGTATTGTGACTTCAGGTATGACCAAATTGACCAATGGATAGATGTCCATGCTCTTGTTTGATAAAGAAGATCTATAACTGATTTTGTTTAATACATAAGAAGAATATTCAGCACCCAGATACTCCAAGTACATGCAGTTTCTCTTGACACAAACTTCTTTTGAGTACCATGCCAAATTCCTTAGTTTGTGGGGCATAGGCAATCCTCCTGGAAGCAACAGCGAATATGAACATCCAATGTCTGTCAAGAACCTCAGTTTCCCCTCCATAACAGCATTTATTCCCTCGAATTCGCCCAAAGAAGGCAGGTAAGTGTGCTCCCAACTTAGTTGAAGACTCCATAGAGGCTGGTTTCCTTTCATTAGAAGTTGCTGGAACAGCTGAACCCAGCGTGCTAGCTCGAGAATAGTAATACGAATGCCAAGGCGCAACCCTGCAGCTTTTGCATACATGTGTGCTTCAGTCATTGAAGAAACCAACTGGCTACCAGGTATGCCACAGAAAGTCAAGAATCTTTGCACATTATTTATCTCGCTATTATCACATTTTTCATTTCCATCAATTAGCCAATTTTGATCCATCAAAAAGATCTCCACTCCTCTGTTCCGCATTGCCCTAGAAACCTCACCATGCTTTGGATCTACTGAGAGAAACATTCGGAAATTGGGGTGGGCGTGAAGTATTAAAGGTTTCCCATCAACAGATCCACATTCATTAACTGTGATAGTCCCATCAGGCTCGACCAAAGAGTTAATCCTATCGAGAACCTGTTTGAAGATGAAACAACAGAGTCATACAATAAATACTGGCTATAATGAATCAGAAATAAAGAAAAGAAATAGCAAAAATCGACTATAGGTGTAGTCAACATACCGAGGGATTGCAGAGATTTGCATTGTCCAGAACAACCCATTCACCGCATTCAATGGCCTTGATTAAGTCCCCAGAAACCCATTCAAAATTTACAGATTGCTGCATTGATTTGTTATGTTTTAAATCTGAAACAGATTTTAGGGTTTCATTCAGGTCATCAAGCGACCATGATAAAGGCAAGCGAAGCATTTCAGGATCTCGTTTCAGCTGCTCAATAATATCTTCTAGTAGGTTCAGGGAATCAAAAATTTCATCTTTCCACAAATCAAAATATGCAGAAGTGGATGAAGAATTTTCTTTCTTGGCTGCCACAAACTTAAACCATTTATAAAAAGTTTCCGTCTCAATAATCAAACTCTTCGAGCTCTGATCCAGCTTTAGACAAAAATATTCATCAACGTAACATTCAACCTGGGATATGACTGCCTTATAATGGCGATAGAAACTGTACTGCTCAAAACATCCAAGCAGTTCAGAAACATCAGTTCCAGAAGAAAGATTCAATTCATTCAGTGCATTGCCGGTGAGCTGAGCCAACAACCGAACAAGCGAAGTTTTACCGGATGAGTGTGGGCCCACTAGAATGCATAACCATCCGTACTGTAAACAATGCAATGCTGCTTCCAAGCTACGAAGAAATCCTGGGAGTACATTCAACTGGTTATAATTTGAGACCTTTGCAGGCTGGAAATGATTCCTCTTTGCACATGCAGAGCCCACAATCAAATATTCTGGATTTATGTAGAGCTTCGGATACCGACTTAGAACAGGCTTTATCCCAAAAACTGCTTCAAACAACTTCCCGACTTCGTTGCGGTCAGCTGCAGTGCGCATTCGCTGAAGGTAGACAGTACTTAAAAAGCAGTCTTCTTTTGAGCCTCGTGGTGAACCTTTAGGGAAGAAATTATCTACTATTAGAAAATCATATCAATAAGCAATGCAGATTATTGATATCTGACTGTTCCACGTAAAATCTGTCATATACCACTTAAAAGGGTAGTTTTAGGGTAGTTTCTAGAAAAGCAACCGTACATTCACTTGGGGAATTTCCAATTCATGGCAGAAAGTTATTTTGTGATTGAAAAAATGTTTTACACGCAGGAAATACAAGGGTACACAAATAGGAAATCAAGTTTTTGAAGACATAGGAAAATTCTTTTTTTTTACTAGAATATGTGAGTAAAGCAAGGGCAGATATATCGATATCTCAACAATGTATGACCCCAAATTAACTAGAAAAGTAGAAGTACTGCACCTTCAATAATTTGGCATGACCGCAGGACATCACGCAAATTAAACTCCCAGGGAGAACCTTCATTACCATACTTCCTATGAACCATAGTATCCTCATAGAGTCGGTAATTAAAGAGAATCAACTTAGAGAGAAGCTCTGATGGAATTGATGGATGGAGTGATCGACTTATGAAGAGATAATCATCCATTGACAGCTCATCAACATAAACCTAAAATCCATTGCAAAAACTATGTCAACTGCAGTATAATACTTAGAGCAAGAGCAAATTTCTAAAGATTGTTGATAATCACTAAATGATACATTTTAGTTAATCCAACCTTGGTGAAACGATTTAAAAAGGACTTGGGAAGTCCTTTCCTGCCGCCACCCTGAGAAGAAGGATTTTGGCATGCAAAAACTCTAAAAGAAGGCGGACATTTGAACACTTGACCAAGTTCCGGTATGTACACCTCAGCACGATGATCCAAAATGGCATTCAGACCCTATAATTTCAAAGATATCTAAGAAGATGAAGTACAAAAAAAAATGAGTATATGCAACAAGCAAAAAGTGAAATAAAGAGTACCTCTAGGACAGATTGAGGAGCAAGGTTAAGCTCATCTAACAAAACCCAACTACCATTTTTCAAAGCCTGCAAATATAAAAATTACAAAAGATAAATAAGAGACCTATCGTAGCAAGAAATGGTTATTTATTTATAAAACTAAGCACTACACCTGGAGAAGGATACCATCTGACCAAGAAAACTCCATTCCGTTTTCACCTTGGACTGGTAAGTCTGATCCCAAAAGATCCATCATATCTGTCTGGCAAACGACAACAAGACAATTCTATAGGTCAACCAACTTGTGAAAAACATGAAAGTTAAGAGAAGATAGAATAATTGCAAAAGATACTTACCTGCTCAGATAAGTTGATTCGGACCACAGGATAACCAGAAAATCCTGCCAATGCCACAATCAAGCTAGTTTTCCCGACCCCAGGGCTTCCTTCCAACAAGACTGGAATGAAAGAAATAGTAAAATAATTGACTTCATGAAGAACATCAGATAAATTTTATTTTATACCAAACAAGACAGTTGCAGACCAGGTTTAGAAAGTTGCATTGCACGCAAAACACGCAAAAGATTCCTGCTGGTAGTTGGTGCAAGAAATTCATAGCCCTTTTGCATACAATTAAGAGGACCTGTAGCAAAAAATAATGAAGCGAATAAAAACAAGCACAATAATTGTTATTTCGATACAGAACTTTCAGGTTAGCAAAACCCAAATTGGATCCTATCACTTGTATTAAAAAGATTGGAAAGGAAAACACATCTAGAAATGGCATAAATACGTGTGAGACACGGAGATTCACCCTATAAAAGGTATCAAGTTGATTTACAGGAGAAACTATAATAAGCAACAGAGATATAGCTCAGAAATGGCATTCAACAACAAGAAAACCTCATCCATAAAACCCAACCATTGGCTATTAGTAATTTGATGAGTAGCAGCTGCATGGAAAGGTTTTTAATCTTCTAAATACCACAGGACGGTCGGTGCACATTTTTGTAAGAAGGAATCGAGAAACAGAAAATTACATGTTTCCATCAACTATTGATGACTACTGAATTATCCAATATTCAATTGACTAAATCTCACAGACATAGGGCTAAAAACAGTTGAAAAATGTTATCATAAATTATCAGTTAAAAGCTACCACAGTATCCTAGTTAAAGACAACTAACTTCTGCCTAACAGGTTACATACCCTTAGAAATATAGAAAGGCTGAATGCCAAAAAGTTCAGCTGAATCCATATGTAAGCTCGTATCAACATGCTTCTCATCACCACCCCATCCATATTTTTCCATTTTACTCATCCCCACATCAGAATAGTCGCTTGCAGCCTCCTGTATTCATCGACATCAACGCATATTATCTCATATAAAAGAATTGCAAAGAAGAAATAGAGGTCGAGAAAATATAGAGCGTCATCCATTTCAGAGAGAGAGAGAGAGTAGAGAGAGGAGAGAGAGAGAGAGAGAAACCAAGGATTTAAGTGCCCATCAGCACGAGCCGTATCCGCCGTGCCGTATCGTGCCACCAAGATATCGGCACAATACAGCCCCTATGCCGATGGCACAGTTCAAAACTCTCTATTCTTTAAATTAGTAAGTAATTTTCTCAATGAAGTTCAAAAGATTTGATAAAGATACATAATAAGCAATTAGAATATTTTGTTGCTAAAGAAAATAAATATTTCATTTCATTATGTGACGGTACACATGTATTTTTTGTGACTGGCATGCATCGGCACGGCCCGGCACGCACCGTGCCGACAAGTTTTTGGCATGACCCCATGCCATGGCACTTTAAATCCTCGAGAAAAACATTATAAACAATTAAAAATTTATTAGAGCTCTAAGTAAAGATGAAGCTAGATTGCCATGCAGTTTTATGATGCAATCAGATTAATATAGGGTCATCTGACAGGCAAATTTGAAGCATAACGTAGTGATTTAATAATTTAATAAAAAAAAACCCAGTAATGAATTACTAAGGCATTCAATTGGCCATTAAAACTTCTTCAATGATTTAACTACTAAATCAATAGAAAATTGAAAAGGTGTCCCTACGTCAAAAGTTAACCTATTATTAATCCTAACACTGGGCGTGATCAGTCCTGGTTTACTAATAGGTAGGGATACCGGACAGCATGGACAAGGTTGAGTTTAGTCGGCTCTTTTACAATTAAGCACTTTTCAACATCTAGAGAGATACATTAACCAATTTCAACAAAAGAGACCAACTTATCTAGTTACATTTTTTTTTTTCATAGAATGTAATTGGAAGTAAATGAGGATCGCAATTCATGTAGTAGTGTAAAAGAAGAACTAAATATACATCAACTACTCATGCAAAAGGAGAATGAGACAATTACTCGTTTAGAGTACAAAAGGAAGAAAGGGAGAGAAAGGGAAAGTTATTCCACCCAGACTAGGCCTCATCACGCAGTTAAGAGTCTGATTAAATTAGTCAAATTGTGTTATACTGAGTCCAAGTCAGAAGACACATTTTATAACTTTTGGGCATTTCACGTGACTTCTTCCCACAAACATACTATCCGGACAGTCTAGTTATAGTAAAACTCCAAGCAAAAAGGAAGCTTGAATAAATGTAATTCAAAGGATGGTCTCTTGAACTAAGGTCGCAGTTTTGTTGAACTTATAAGGCATTCACCTGTAGTTCTCCAAGAAGGAATGATAGAGAGTCCTCTCTCAACTTGCTAGCATCACCTCTAGATATACCTGTCCCTGTAATGTAGTTTAGATTGCAACATCAGGAACAAGAAATTCAAAATAGTAAACGCGTCATCCATGAAATGAACGCACAGTCCAGACAACCAGATAGGAGAGTCGATATCTCACACTAAATGCTATTAATGGATCTAATGTGCTGGACTATTCTACGTTGAAAAGAAAAACGTTACAGTAGGTGCCACAAAATATATCAAATCATGGATAGATTTGCTAGAAAATTTATTGACATGCATATATTGGGAAAGTACTGTCATGAGATATTATTATAAGGCAATGGCTCCATATGCTAATCATATACATGTGTATATTATACACGTGAAATAAATAGAGATACAATGCCTCCTAATTATGTGTGACTGCGAGTGTGGTTAAGTTGTATGCGCACGGCTAAGGATTCAGCTATACAGGTATGTCAAGTTTTTAATCAGGATACAATTCGCTATAACAGGGAAAACATTCTTAGAGAATACTTCAAAACTTACTGAGTCCTCAGTACATTGTACTTCGAAGTCAAGCTCAACATCGAGTATTTGTAGTAAAGATTCATAATTTAGATATGATCTAGACTGGTTTCACAAATTACCTTAAATCAAGTAAAGAAGAAATTGATGAGATAAACTAAACAAGCTTATAAAGAGTAAAGGATTCCTTAACTAAAAATAAAAGCGATTAATATTTTCAGTATAGACAGTCAAAATATTTCTAAAAATTCAATACAAAACCTGTTATATCAACTGAAAAATTGTCATTTTTGGAACCACTTGATTATTATCTAAAAGAGATTAATATGTAATGATCCTTTTTCCATAAAATTCAACATTTCAGGTCACATCAAACTGCATGTTCATCATTTCAACAGCCAAATGCTCTAAAATAAATTTTTAAGAAAGAAGAAACTAGGCCAGGAGACTTGTAAAATATTCACGGATTATCAAGACATTTATACATACAAACATGATGCATACATACATACATACATAAAATAGGAGTTGCATGCACACAACGTATATGCACAAAGATAACTAACAAGCCCTGGAACATTCTATTGTGACAAACAGAAGAATAGGAGGACTGAAAGGGTCCAGAGAAGAGATATATACCCAAACTAAGGCCATCAAGTAAGACAAGGAATAATCCATGTATCAGCGCACTTCCCGGTCCAAGTCTTCCTTCTGTCCCATTTACAAATGAAATCCAGGATAGCAGATCCCGTATTGTGAGTGTTCTGCCCTTGAACCACTGTAACAAGAAAAGTAGGGACTCATTGATCTAGAAAAACTAAATAAATCCTCAAGGCAATTTAATAAATAATAAAAGAGTACACTGCAGAAAGCAAGAAACGTATTCTACTTTGTAGCCACATTTTGCCAATATATTACTTAGTATAAATATATCAACATTAACTATCCCCATGTAAATCATGCTCTTGCAACTGCACACAAAAAGGAACCTAGCCATATCTAGATAAAGTGGAAGGTACTAATGGAAAAGGCGGCAACGGATCCTCAAACCTCGATACAAGCTACAGTGTTGAAGTTCATATGTAAATAGAAAAGGAGTCAACGGATACTCTAATCTCAATACAAGCTACAGTATTAAAGTTCATATCTAAATAGCAAGAAATTGAAATATGGTTGCATCCTTGTTTCTCTTCTAAGTAATCTCTAACGAAAAGTGAATCCACGGAATCAATTACACCAGTGAAATCATGCCTGCAACAATCAAGAAATATCCTTATATGCTTATACTGCTCATATACACCTACAACCATTACATGAAGAACCAATCACACAAAATGCATCATACTATAATTGCAATCTTCATAACAAAGAAATCTTCCTGTAGATAATTTCATCTTACAACTTCTGCCTTTATCAGTAAATAAGCGACAACCATTGGAAACCCTTTAAATATAGTTTTTTGTCTTTAAATCATTAAACTACTGCAGTACCTAGTAAATCACAAAAAACTACTGGTTCTTCTCTTTGTCACCAAACACTACTCAAACAGGAAATACACAGGAAAAAATAGTTAGAAAATACAACTGATAAAATTTAAACAGAAAGAAATATGCTCAAGTTCATGAATTCAGCCAGATGAAGTAAAAGCAAGAAATAAAACATGCCTGCCAGAAGTTGATAATGCAATCTGCTAAACAAGAAAGCTCTCGATTTGCAAATCTACATAAAGAAAAGGCAAGTCAGATTTCTATGAACAACCAATTCAAAGAAATTAAATCGATCTAAATACTCGAGTGAAAATGAATACGAACTTCTTAATAGCAATGGATTTCAGTTCATCAACTTCCATGACAGTTGGGACCCATATCTCGGTAAACCGATTTCGTAGAGCTGGCGATAGCTCCTTCTTACCATAATCGCCACCCGGGTTCATTGTGGCGAGGATAAAGAAATTATCGTGCGCTTCTATCTTCTCAAGAACAGAGCCACCTTTCTCAGGCAATGACTACAATAAGAATCAACGCATGTTAGCATCTACAGCTTCACAGACATAATTCTTGAAGCAATTACATATTGCAGAAAGAATGAAACACTCATTAATTGTAAGCAACCAATACCAAATTTTAAAATGTATGCTAAGATAAAACTAACTAGAATAACAACAAGCATAGAAAACAATTTACGCATGTTTGAGGAATTAATTTGGGTCAGTGTTAGCACCGACATCAACACAGATCTCATAGACAGATTAATGAAAGAGACTGGAAAAAGACCACAACTTATAAGATGTTTCTCTACTAAATCAAAAAGAACAACGAACACAGTAAAAGCAAAGTGTACATTTTTTTAAACTAAGATTGACACTCCCTGCAAATCTAAATACTAATATCAAGCAGAAAAGGTTCCAGGGCACTTGTTATACCCCAATTATAAACCATAAAACATCTTACTTACTAGACAAGTAAATCTGAGTGCTATCAGTCCTGTGATTCACTATAACGGGCTTATAAAAGCCAGCAAAATAGTGAAACCAAGTAGCTAGGATGACAACCTAACACAGTTATGTGGACAAACAAGGAAATCATATGACAAGACTTCACGACTAATTTTCATATCAAGGAAAATGGATGAGTTTAAAGGACATAAAAGAAATCAAACTTTTTTATGATATTTGGATTTTGGACAGAAACAATGTTACCAAGCCTAGATATGCTGCCCGTTACTACCACACACATACAGGGAACTCACATCCTAAAGGAGAAGAAATAAAAGTCTTCCTAATCACAAGTTATATGCAAAGCATATAAGGAATAAAAGTCAAAATTATATCAGCCAAAAAGGACATCTTAGATCAATTAAATTTCAGTAGTCAGAAACATATAAGTACCCAAGAAAATCAGTATCTTGAAACCATAATCATCAATATCTTAAGTGCATATAGTATTCTCATAAACCTATATCTGCTTAAACAGCAATAAATAAATAAATAATTTATTTCATTTACTAGGTCATTTGTGTGCAAGCATATTGGTAAATCAAGGTATTACCCACCAATTTCCTGTCCAGTTCTAAAACACTGTTCAGACGTTCAAGTACGCTATCATCTGCCAGAGAGATTTCATCCACAAGAAAGAGATCTCCATCCTTCATTGCTTGCACAAGTGGTCCATCCTGCCAAAGAAATATGGTCTGCCATTTTTCTTTCAGCCTCATCAGGTCATCAACATATCGTTTAAATTCAACAACATCCTTTTTAGGAATATAAAGATTTTTAGTCTTATTCTTTTCATAGTTATCTATAATTCCACTTAGCTGGTTTATTGTAGAAGCAGCTTCTGATATGTCAAAAGATAATGCCTGCAATAAAGAAAATTTTCATGTGAAGTTATGTTCGCAAATAGTAAAGTCAAAATCAGCCAAAACAGAGGAAAAAGGTCAAAAAACGAGATGGCATACGGTATCTCCTGCAGTGCAAGAGAAGAACATGGACTGCTGCAGCTTAGAAACGAGATTTTTAAATTCTGCACTTAATCTTGACCTATCGCGCACTGGACAGTATCCCTACAAAGAAATTGCCACCGTCAACAAATTATTGACCTACAAATTTCGAAAGAGAACAAATAGAACCACACGAAAGTGAGAAAAGTAAACTGAAAAATTTAAACTAACCCCTATGAAATCCGAGGTTTCAGTGTACTGATGGCAATTCAGAATGTGCAATCTTGCCCCAAGAACAGCACTCAACACCTGGCATACAGTGGTTTTCCCACCACCAGTTTCACCTACAAGGAGGACAGGCTCGCGCAACTCGTAGCAGCGTTTGACAAGAAAATATAGCCTCCACATACTTTTGGTCCAGGTAATGCTGCAAGAACAATTTTCTATAAGAAAATGATACCGGGGGGCAAATGTATCAAAGAGCACACAATGAACTTGAACTAACTTTCCAAAAGTTTGCCGTATTCTTGGATTTTTCATGAGTTTGGAGACTTCATCCTCCCAGCCTACCTCCTGCATTTAAAAAGAAAATGTATACAGAAATTATCAAAAAAATGCATGAAGAGGTCAATAAAAACAAATGGAGACTTGCGCAAATCATCACACAAATAGCTACTACGTTTCTTGCTATTCTTAGGCATGCTACAGTTACATTATTTATACAATCTTTCTTCACAACATGATGCTAATGCATGATTGATGGATAGATATGCCTACAGTAGCAGAAGAAAACGCAACCAACAGAAATACTTGTTCAAATACAGGAACCATTTAACTGATTAAAAAGGATTAGCAGAACATGAGTGGAGAAAAAGATTTACCCCGTCATACAATTCATCAATATTTAGTTTCACACGCAGGCAGCGTTCCAATGTTTCCTGAACAACTTTTTTCTCATTTTCATCTCGCAACCTTTCAGCAAGAAGAAAATACCCATCTTTCGCCAAACTCCCAAAGTTCCTGAAACGATTAGCCCATCGAAACAAATCTCTTGGGGTGATGAAACCATGCTTGCCAGCAAATACTCTGCTGTTTTGCCTGTGCAACTGCAAATCCTTCATCACTTCAACCATTTTCTTAGCAGAGCTATTTGGGACTTCGCATCTCTTTTCTAATATAATAGTGAGTTCATCTTCAGGGATTTCATCAACATGTATCTCCAAAAATCGATTGCGAAAAGCTCGAGACAACATCTTTCGGCCCCCGTAAAGCATGGGGGGATTTTGAGTTGCGAAAAGCATGAAATCAGGGTGAGCAGTTATCGTCTCCTGAAGCTCAGGCACGAAGAGTTGTCGATTATCATCTAAGAGACGATTTAAAGCTTCCAATACATCTGATGGGGCTAAATTTAACTCATCCAACACAATCCAGTGTCCTTTGCGAACTGCCTTCACTAATATGCCCTCTTGAAATCGAAGCCTCCCGTGAGAATCAGTAATGTAAGAACCCAAATACTCCTGAAGATCAGTATGCTCATGATTGTTGATGCGCACAAACTCGTGACCTGTAACTGAAGCAAGATGACGAACAAGACTCGTTTTGCCACTGGATGTAGGGCCTTGAAGGAGAACTGGATATCTTTTAATATAGATTGCACGTGCAATGCTCTTGAGATGCTCTTTAACACTTACAGTCTCCACAAAATCAGTTGATCCAGAAACATTTTCATTTTTCAATGTTTCAACGAGATAAGAATCGAAAGGAAGAGTTGGAGGCGCCTTTCCATTGAACAAGTGCGATAGTATCATGTTGTTCATTATTTTTGCACTAGGACCGTCTAGTAAAGTAAGAAAGAACATGCAAAAACCATCATAGAGGGATTTTTCGAAGCCAAAGTGCTTCTCTGCCTTTCTACTGTAATCAAGTGCACGAGCAAGGGACCTCAAACTAAATTGGGGCTTCTGGTTGGCCCCATCTTGTAGCCTCTCCTCAGACTCCTTTTTAGATGCTTTATAAAACTGAACAATCTTATTGGTCATTTCTTCACCTTTGTGCATGCCTTCCATGTACTTCTTAACAAAAAGACGAAGGTCTTCATCATCCAATACATCATCTACAAAATATTCAGTAAATCTGCTCCTCAAAATGTATGGCAGATCGCGCTTTCCCGCATCAGTTGCAGGATTCATGCAGGCAAACAGCCGGAAATCCTTATGGCGCTCCACGTAATTCACATCCCCCCTTTCAGCCAGACAAAGTGAACCACTATCTCCATCAAGAGCGGCAGTGATCCTCTGAAGTGTCTCCGGAGGTGCAAGGTTCACCTCATCAAGCAATATCCAGTGGCCATTTCTCAGAGCGGTTATAAAAGCTCCCTCCACAAACTTAAAAGACATGCCAGCAGCCGCACCAACTTGGTTTTGAGCAGCTTTAAGCCTCAAAGAGAAGGACTTCCAGCCACTAAGAAGCTCTTCAGATAAAGCTCTCTTCCTCTTTGATCCACAGTGAGGTTTACCACTTTTTTCAAAAAGTTTCCGAGCTTTCTCATCAGCTTCTTGAAGAGCACGAAGTAGCTTTTTCCACTTCTTCTCCTTTATACGCTCTTCACAATAAAGGATAAAAGCTACGTTATCCTATCACAAGGGGAAAAAAAGACATCTTATCAGAAGTGCTCACTCCATTGAAACAAAGAGAACAGTGGGAGATAGCTTTGCAGCCTTTACCTTAGAAAATGTATCAGAAAACAATTCCTTGAACTCGTGGTATAGAGGAACACAAATAGACCGTTCATCCGTAGGCTTAAATCCTCCCAAAAGATCAGTCACATCACTCTGCTGGCTCAAGTTCTATAGTAATATGATACCAACGTGGAATCAGCATTTGCAATAAGAGATGTATCAAAGAAGAGATGATAGAAAAACATATAATTCTAATATGCTATACCATCACAGTTAGTGGTTTATCAAGCCACATGGCCAGATTCTGCACAAGAGTCGTCTTCCCAGTACCAGTTTCACCAACTAGAAGAACAGGTTCATTGAACTTTATAGAACAAGCAACCCTCTCGAGAACATGCAAGGTACTCCGGAGATGAACAAAAGGTCTATCTTCCTTCCTGATCTGCAATTTAAAAGACAATTAGTTAGAACAAGTAACAGCATAGACAAAAAGTAATTCAGTCAGTCCGAGTAATATACTGCAGTCTCTGTCTTTTCCAAATTAATTCTCCCAATTTGTAAATTGCCATGTTGATTCTGCAAAAGAACCATGTTAGCATATAAATAATCAATGGAGTAAAAGAACTAATGAATCAAAAAAGGCAATATAAACCTGAAGAATAAGCTTGTTCATTGGGTGCAAGGCTTCAGGTGGACAAACACCTAAATGACTAGCGATCTCTCTCATTATCAATAGCCTCTTATCCGACGAGGGCAAGGAGGCAGCAAAGATATCAACTGCCTGAAGAATGTAAGATATGCCTCAGCAAAAGATCAAACAGATACTTGCATGAGAGTTCTGATGAAAGGGTGATATGCTTCTTCTTTTTTTCAGGGGGGAAAAAAAAAAACCTCCTGATAAATATATTGGCAATCAGCAGCTACAAGACCAGAACCAGAAAAACTGAGGTGTCGATCTGTTATTCTCTTGCACCATTTGAGCAAATCCCTGTTAAGTTGAAGGCAAATTGCAAGATAGCAGCATATCATGGGAATGCTATATTTCAATCACGGAGAATCTTAGCAACCACATACCGTAAGGAGAACCTACTAAAAGTGCCACCTGATGCAGACCCACCAGCCTGAACTCCCATATGGCACAAGGCGATATAGTTCACCCTTTCAAAGGTGTCTGTAGTGAAAATACTGCCTTTCACTAACATGCAAGAATGAACAGTAATTGAAACAGTAATTAGCATAAACAGCGACCAACCAATGAGCCTTGCGAGAATAGGTTGTAAACTGGGATGCCATGCATTGACTATATCTAACATGTCTTCCCTAGTGGGAGCCCCCACCATCACCTTTCTCCATAGGACACTGAAGGACAGTCTTCCTGTACAACAAAGTGAACAATATCATGCAGAAGGTTTATTTTAGTGACTTCAAATAACAATTAAGCTAATTTTTCATTCTTTTCTAGTTTCCACCAAACTTCAATCCGCAGAAAACAATAAACATAAAAACATGGTATGGAAGATAAAAGAGTAATAAGCGTATTTACAAAGACCAAACAAATTTGCTATTTTTCAAGTAATGACAATTCTTGAAGTAACAGTTCCTGTAAATATCAAGAAATAATGGACTCAATTGACAATTAATTAGCATAGTGGGCAGCTGATGAGAGTCAGCGATTGAAAATTTTCAGTCAGCCATCTAGAAATTAGATGTAAGGATTAGCTGGCTGTTTGATTCAATACCACAACTACTAATGCTGTAACAACATGATCAAACTAGAGTAGCGAGGCCATATGGTGTCCTGGTTTATACGTATTGATGGTTCAGAAAAGCGCCTTTCATATGGTTGACTTTCCTCCAACAAGTCCAATCAGAACAGCAACTTCTCAAGTAATGATATGTACACGCTCTCACTCACAAGCACCGCTGCACAGGCTTGTTTGTTTAAAGAATTGGAACATCTTAATTTTGCTTACAGAATTTCTGATGTTTGACCTGGCAAGCTAATGGTCTATTACTATCTAGTATCTACAAACTTTATCTACCAGGATCTTTCATCTGATTCCACCTATCAGAGTTAAAATTTATGCCCTTGATTATCACTCTGATACAATACTCCAATAGAATAAAGAGAATAGTATATATGAATCCAAATAACCATCAATATTACCAACAACAATATATCTTTTCATACAATTAAAAGGTTTTATCAAAGCGAATGGTTATCATAACATCGACAGCATTTTTCCCCACTGCTCCAACAATTAGATCATTAGAGCAAAAGGACGTAATAAAAGGAGAAGGTAATTAAGAAGAAACTAAAAGAAAGGTTGTCCAACAAAAGACCATAGCTCTGAGACCCCGCCAAACCTAATCTAAAACTTTGCATGTATTTAGAAGATCTTAAATCCCTACTTGTGAAATATTCAATATAGTATACGGCACATATCGTAATGTACTAAGAAAATTGTTCAACAATAAAATGATCCTCAATATGAAGAACATAAATCGCCTGACCTTCCATGGCATGGCACATCTCATTCTTTGAAGTTGTAATTGTGGCAAATAAGCGAAAAGTTTCAGCCACTTCTACAGCCTGCATCAGTTACATATATTATTCCAAAATTAAAGATAAACAGACGAGTAGTAAGCCTACAAAATAGAGCGTAGTATCATATGAAAAAGAATGAATATGAGACTTCGCATGATAATTCAGGGATACGGAGAATTTACCAAAACTCAGAACAAGCTGTATCATTAGGTGTAATAAGAATCAACTCTGAAGATAATTGAACAATAAAAAGTGAACTGATTACCTCCCCATGACCAGTTACAAAAGAATTTGAACCCTCCAGTAGAGGTAATAGTGTTGATTGGATGTCATTAGGGGCTTTGTCTAAGTCTTCAAAAACAATCCAAAATCCTTTCAAGATAGCCTGCCGCGACAGTTTGTAAAGCAGAAGTAAGTATGGAGTTTTGAGCTCATTTGCATCAGGTATGAAAATGGGTACAGACCTGAGTAAGTGATCCAGGATGCCACTTGAATTCACCAGGTTTCTCTGTGCAGATGTAACTCCCTACTAATGTTTTGCTGTCCATTTGTTCATCTAGGTGAACGAACAACACTGCAAATGCAAAATTACAAAGAACTAAGAAAAGCCATGCAAGCATAAGCTCAGCATTAATAGATTATCTAGATAAAAAATAATTACAGTCGAAATGCTTTGCTCTAAATATTCACTTAACATTGACTTTCATTCGAAAGGAAGGATAAATAGGTTATGTTTACTTCATTATGTGTGATGGCATTCGAATAACATAATAACTACACAGAGATCATTTAAATAGCTATCAAACCTACATTATGTGCCATTTTTCATAGAAAGCTTGAAGTACACTGATAAGTGGGTAAAGATCTAGTTGCCATTAGCCAAGGATTGCCATGCCACTGGCACGGCCCGCACCTCTATGCCAACAGCACGGCACAGCAGCACGGCACGAGACAATGTCGGCACAGTCCCCGTGTCAGTGCCATGCCACTAGCACATTGGCACGCATTGGCAAGGGTTTTTGTTATAAAATTTTATGAAAATTAGTTTTTTCGAGTGTTTTACTAGCTCTAATGTCTATTAAAATAATTCAAGTGTTACATCACACACAGCTTAGTAAGAATAAATTTATAGAGATCTTAATAACTGCAAAAGGAATATTTTAAATATATTATAAAAGTATATGCATGAAAACAAAATTAAAGGGTAAAAATTTATAGGAAGATGCTACTATGTGCAAATTCACTAGGTCTAAAATGATAAAAAAGATTGGAGAAAAATATTCTTATTTGTATTTTTTCACTAGAATATTAACGTTATACAACAGAAATCACTGATTGCTCCAAATATTAGTAGATTTACAAGGTCTCATATTTCAAGTGTGGAAAAGCCCTTCTAAAACTTTTCAACTAAAAAAATAAAAAAATTCAAAAAATCTCAAAAAACTCAAAATATATATATATATATATATATATATATATATATATATATAGAGCTAGGCTGGTATACTATCGGTAGCACGGAGGCCTCCGTGCTACCAAGTTGTTTTCGATGTTGCGGCTTCCAAATCGACGATCGGCTCCGCTATACTTGATCTACACTATTGAAAGTGTTTGGAAACTAAATTTCATAATTTTTCGACATTATTTGGCTAGTGATCAAAGGGTCTCAAAATTGACAATTTCAATGGTAGATGAGATGCGTTTGTAAGTTTAACGGTGTAAAACAATCCAAATCTGATAAAATTTTTATAGAAAATTTTTTGAACTATTTAGAGTAAGATCAGTATCTCTGATCTTAAATTTAAGCCTTTTATCATCATTTTTTATGAAATTTTTATTTTCAGCCATTCATTTTTCGACTACTCGTTTGATAGGTAAATGATATCAAAAAATTATGAAATTTAGTTTCCAAACACTTTCAATAGTGTAGATCAAGTCTAGCGGAGTCGATCGTCGATTTGGAAGCCGCATCATCGAAAACAACTTGGTAGCACGGAGGCCTCCGTGCTACCGATAGTATACCAGCCGGACTCTATATATATATATATATATATATATATATATATATTGTCAAAACGGTATCAGCACGATTCATGCCATGTGCCAGCACGGCCTCAGCATGGTAAGGCATAGGTGGCACAAAGCGGTATGGGCAAGGAAAGCGCAGCCCGAGCAGGTTTGGCCGTCACAGGGAATGGCAACAGGGAATGGCACATGACACAGGCTGTGCCAACACGGGTACAGAAACAAGGAAGTAGTAGCTGCACCGATGATGCCAAACCATTCAATAGGAGGTTGAGCGGAAGAAAACAGTGCACACAAAAAAAGCACCAGAGAAGTAAAGGCTCCCATCATAAGGGTTTTACGGAAGGAAGAAAATAGGGAACAAAGAAAATAATTAATCAGGTCAGGTTAATGGACTCCAGTCCTAACAAACTAGTTCCAATCCACCATGCATAACTTGAGTTGTACGCAGCAGGTCTGGACAAGTTTGTTAGAACCTGAGCCCGTCAACCCAAAACCATTAACTTATTAGCTCCCTCTTACTTCTTCCTCCAGTCAAAATTCAAGATTATAACTTTCGGAGGGCAGAGAAAAAACTAACAACCTACGACAGTTTAGGAAATCTACACAACGATGATTTCTAGATTATGATAGCGGCACAATAGCTACAAACAGCAGCACTGCAAGGCTTCGGGAGCAACCTACCGACGACTGTACATGGCTTACACCATGCAATTATGTTGATTAAAAATTTATATGTACACTTCGTCGAGGCAAAGTAGCATTACCTACACAACAAATGCAAATTAATCGTTATCAAATAAAATACTCTCCTTTTGTCTGGTCGATTATATCCCTATTGTACAGAGCAACATAAATATTGTGGCAAATTCATGGACTCCGACAACAATAATTCGTAGGAGATAGGTTCCCCTTTTCTGGTTGTAAAGTTTAATTTCTGAGCTATCACAATATCACTTTGTTGATTTGAGAAAACTCACTCCAAACTATATGATTTCTATAACTTTTGACAATTTTAGTTTGTTGATTGAATATTCTCTCTTTTGACGGGAAGGAGGTCTGATGAAACCTAACGAAGATCCCGAAATTAAATAACACTTAGTTTCGATATTCAAATTCAAATAAAACAAGAAGCCATCCTATAGGTGGAATATGTTACCCTTAAAATCATGATTGCCAAGACCTCTCCGACGGAATGAAAGCAGTGTCCCAGAATGTAATGATTAAAAAAAAGAAAGAAAATCGATAGAACATAAGTTATCACTAGATAACTTGTTCAAACATACAAACAGGCCCATATCTAAGGGCACCCATACATATTTCCCTAAATATTATTAAGGCTATCTGTTTTTGTGGCTGCAAGCATCAAACTCAAAACTAAACTTCGACAGGAATACCTTAAAGAGGTGATATTAATTGAGTTTATATTTAAAATAGAGTAGATGAGAATCTCAAGGATACCTCGGTTTCCGGTGATTTGAGCTAGCCTGTTAATTAGTGCAGTCTTTCCAGCACCTACAGGACCATGGAGAAGCACGGGCCACTTTTGACCAACAGCCATTAAAGCCACCTCAAAGCTCTTCCTCACCGAAGTGGTCAGGACAAATGGGCTAGCAGCAAGAAATAACCAACAATAATACGATGGCAATAAAACACATATAAAACATAAAGATCAATAATCTCAAATTAATATGAAAATATAGTGTGAGATTCAGATAATTCCGAACATATCGCCTTTTGCACTTTAGCCCCCTCAATAGCGAAAGCATGCACAACCAACACACACACACACACACACCACACCCCCCCCCCCCCCCCCCCCCCCCCCCCCCCCCCCCCCCCCCCCCCCCCCCCCCCCCCCCCCCCCCCCCCCCCCCCCCCCCCCCCCCCCCCCCCCCCCCCCAAAAAAAAAAACAAGAACAAAAACCCGAATTTTATGCTGTTTGCACTAAATACCTATTGTAATTTAGTCATCCATTTAAAAACCCCATTACCAACTACCCATTTTGTATCCCAGCATTCTTTCTTGCCCTTTTAACTGCCTTATACTTGTTTTTTTTCCTTCACTTTACAAACAGTGCATTGGCAAAGGAAAAAATATATATATATATAATTTGGTTACGAGGACGAGAAAGGATGTCCAGTCACTGCTTTCCCACACTACGAGTCATATATATTGGCACATGGAATAGTGTTTTAAGATTTTATAATGTTTCATGGATGACGAAATTTTACGTAAGCGGGTTAGTGATAACAGTATGAACATTAATGCAGGGCCTCTACAGGATTTCATTCTCAAAAGTGGTAAGAGGAAATTGCAGTATATTCAGAGGGGTTTTCAAGATTTTAGGCCATAATATATGTAATGATGTAATTATTATGTACCATTTTGTGGTCCTATTGCATTGGCTCTCTCTAGGCCCGATGCCATGCAAATTCGACAAAGAATCAACTAAAGAAGCGTTTTCAGGAGATTCTGTATTGGTACTTCCACTAAGATAGGCCCCACTTTCGATTTCACTTGGTTGAAGAAAACAACCAGCCTTTTCTACTGATGTATCCATACAAAACTTCTCCCATCTGCAAGCAAAAAGAAATTAAGAAAAAAACAACTTAAGATAATACGAATAAATTAATATCTCTGCAGATAAAATCATTTCCAAATATTAATGAGGAAAATCAACCTTAGTAAGCACATGAAAGCCTCCTCGGCTTCACGACCAGAATTTTCAGTTTCCATCTCATCAGCTCTAAAACCAAAACATCCAGTGGCCCGATCACTTGATTTTAGGATAACTGATAGAATCTGTATCGAGCACCATCTTACATCCAATATATCACTAAGCAGTTCGCCATGATATAAATGAAAATCAGCTGTTTGCTTCATGAGATCCAAGAAACACGACCAATCCCAAAGTTCAGAGAATACTTTCGGGTCCATGACTAGAAAACGATAGGATATTCGAGCGGCCTCAAGCGATAATTTTACAGCCTGAAATAGCAAGTGCAGTTTATGTTAAGTAGCAGCACAGAATAACCTCACCAAGAAAAAATGCCAAGTAGCTGACCCATTTTCACTAGTACAGATAAGAATTAGCTATAGTGATACTAACTAATGAACATCTGCTACTTTGATTGGTTAAAACAGGGTTGGCAGTTCGGGTGGCAAACTTTGTTCAACTATCGTGTTAGTAGTGTCAATTCAAAGCTTGTCCAAATGTCTATAAAAAGAACGTTATCCTCAAAATATTAACTTCTTTTTTATTCAGGTCATACCGTGTAATGCTGTATTGTTTTCAACTCAAACAGGTTTTTTCGTATTGGTTTCAGATTTCTTCAATAACTTCCTGCCATATCTGATCATGTTTGAGTCATATTACTGTATGGTGTCCGAAATTGCCACCCCTAGTTGAAAAGGTGGTTTCAGCATTTTAACCAAATGAAAACTAAAAAAATGATTTCCACAACATGATTTAACCTCCTAAAGATAAACCTTAAGTTAAGGATCAAATAATGGCCATGCAAGCAAGGAACTTTGTTTTTACTGCACAATACGATAACAAAGCATGCACAGTGTTGATTCTGCTTTCTAAAAGGCATGCCATTAAATTTCCCAAAAAAAAAAAAAAGGCAAACCAAAAAGCATTTGCATCATTTTTTTTTTTTCTTCCTTAAATCCACTTCATCTAACATTTGCATTTGGTGAGACACGAGGAAGCAATGTCTGCTAAGTCAATACAAAGATAGGTAGATAGAGAAAGAGAGAGTGCAATGAAATATGGAGGCAAATAACAAGTTGATTATTACGATATAACCTTCCTATTCAGGTATGTAGACCGTCTTTACTCTTTAATAACAGTAATTCAAGTGATGGAGCCTTATCAGAGGTTGCAGAAGTAAATAACACATGGAGATAAAATCCAACTCATCCTACCACTATATGACAAAAATGAGGACTCCAATGTTAAGCTCTCAGGAAATATGATACAGATACGTCAATAAAAGAATTAGGATGATCGATGCATTTTGGAATCCAAAAAAGTTACAAATCAAAGAAGTGAAGAACGCACCTTTTCTGTTATTGGTGAAGGTAACCCTGCCAAGATAAGGCGCTTAAAAGGTGGAGGAGCGAATTTGAAATAACTTAAAATACTTCTGCAAACATACAAAGAAATTATGTACACCATTATCAACACCACAAGTGTTTATTTTTATCTGCTTGTTAATGACAAATTCACCTTAGTTATAATTGAAAGCATGCATGAGTACGGACTTCATAATACCTCATTAATTTTTGCATATAGATGAATATGATGCAAGCTATCATGCAGAAAACTTAATATCCTACTCACTTAAAATAACCTTAACTGAACACAAAATAAACTTAAATACATAATATTGACTCGAATAAAATAAAACTAACTTGATCCAAACATACTAGAACTCGTTTTGCTTCAGTACAACTCACAAAGAAATCAAAGTATAATGCGTTATACCGAAACTAGTCAATCTTGCCATTGCATATGCAACGTGACTGGAGAAACCATTAAATTCTTATTTTCATCGGATAGCCCGTGAAAACTACATGGAACATACAAAACTTAGCGCACAAAACAAAATAATTACCTCAACAAGAAGGGCGCCAAATCAAAGGCCCGACACAAGGCCAAAGAAGCAAGCTCATGAAGCCTCAAACCCCTCCTTTTCCCATCATAGAAGTCTACAACGTACACATCATGGTCACCGACCTCGTCTGCAATTTCGTCCGATTCCAATTCTAGGCTCGGGATGCTACCCAGCTTCGCCACAGCCCTCTCCACAATCTTCTGACAGAGCGGGCGGAAGCATCCCACTATAGGAATTGTGTAGCTCGGGTGGAGGAACGGGTCTGCCAATGCTGCCACCAAATCATTTGCCGTCAAAGCTTCACCCTGCTCATTACCACAATATTAACTAAGCGTCTGTTTAGCAATGCTTCTACTTCTACTTTAAACTACAACCATATCAAGTAGGTGTTTTGCAAACAGAAAAATTTGGAATTTGTGCTTCTAAGCCCCAAACGCGTAAGCATTAGTGCCACTTTGCTTGGCTACCTGGACAGCTTACCGGACGTTCCGCAAAGAATAAGGAAGCTAAAATGAGCTTCTGGGCCTTAAAATCAAAAGTTCCAATTTGAAGCTTCTAATTTAACGAAGAGCCAAGCTATCACATGAATTTTCCTGAAGAAGCTACTAGTGCTTCCTCGCACAGCTCCGCTCAAAAAACACTTCCTAAAATACTGACAACACTTCAACATAATGCTTATCCTAACAGAGCAACTCCAAAAGCACTCATCCAACAACACTGCACCATCCAGCAGGACCAAACAGGCCCAATTCGGAACTTTCACTTCTGCCCTAGAGAAAAAGCTGCTGATAAAAGTTCAGCCCAGTGCTGATCCTAACAGAACAACTCAAAAAAGCACTTCATCCACCAGCACCACACCATACAACGGGACGAGAGAGATGACTCGATGGGATCAGAGAGTAGGATCGAGCGAAAGGGGGCACACCTTTTGTTCGAGGGCGGCGATTCGCGGGTCGGCGCGGCGGAGGGCGGGGTGGCGGGAGAGGAGGCGGCGGAGCGCGGCGGCGGGGGAGAAGGCGCCGTCGAGGGACATCGCCGGCGACGGTGGAGGAGACGGAGGGGAGAGGGGGAAGAGGAGAGAAGGGTAGAAGCGGCGGGGGATTGGTTGCTAGGGTTTCCTTCTTTTTAGCGAGGAGAGGCGGTGGGGGAGGAGGAATCGGGAGGTGCGGGGGTTTAGGGTTTTACGCGCGGCGGGAGAACGGGGTCGAAGAAGGGGAGAAGCTTCTCCGAGTTCCCACCGAATTGGAAATTGATTTACGGGCGAACTTATCGCGGCAAACCGGGTCGGGCATTCGGGTTAAAACCCGGTTCAGTGTTTACCCGAAAAGGGAATAATTTTTTACTTTTGTGGGGGGTTTTTTTTTTTTTAGCGAGGGCTAATTTGAAATTTGGACCCGTCTCGAAGTAATTCCACCAAGCCTTTGAAATTTTAATTTTATTACTTAATTATTTAATTTATTTAATTTTTTTTTAGTGGTTTTGCATATTTTTGCGTTGAAGTGAAGTGATTTTCAGCCGTAAATGTTCTCTACTATAACTCATATCTGATGGAAACTCAAACTTTCCAAAATAGCATAACAGATCTTGGCCCACCAAGCGAAGTCAATTTTTTTTAAAAAAAGTAAAAAATAATAATAAATTAAACACTAATTCATTCCAAACCGAAGGCATTTGAAGTTTTTCCTAAGAGTTATACCTGTATAATAGGTGTACAAGTAGCATTGCTCTACTTGTTGTTGTAGAGTTTGCCCGAACAAGTATGTAATTATATAAGCTCACACTAATATGTTAATAATTTTATATTATTAGTAATATTTTTCTCAACTTTTGTTTTCTATATTGTATATATGTAGAGAGAGAGTAGAGCTATTATACTTTTGGAAGCATAAGGTAGTTGGTGCTTTCGTTTTTTAACCCTTAAATCAACACCTTTGACAATTTCTAATTTTTGGATTAATATCCTAGGAGGACCATTCAATCCTAGAAAAAAACACTCAACCCTAAGGGGGACCACTATCATTCAGACCCTACAGTGCTTGATTCAATGGTGAAAAAGTCGAAAGCACCAGCTTCCTTATATTTTCGATAGCACAGTAGCTTTACACTATATATATACCAAATAGATTTTGATCACCCACTATTTCCATCTGCAGGATTTAGCTCTTATCTAATAAATTATTCAAGTTATTAAGAGTGAAAGAAAAGTAAAATAAAAGAAAGAGAACAAATATTAAAGGCCGAGGAAAAGGGAAAAAGCAAATAGGGCCAAATTCGAGGGCCAAAACCAATGGATCAAGAGTCTTTGCAAAATATAATCCTATTATAACCACTATTTAACTCATGCTTAAAAGTTCAGGTTGAGTAAGCTTTAATCAATGGATTTGGGTCCAAATTATCTCTCAAAAATGTTCTTCTTTTTTTTCATTATCACTTAAAGTGTAATTTTGATATTGAGAGAGAGAGAGATCTCACAATGCATATTTAGTTTTTGGAGTATGAATGGATGGGATTGCTTAAGGGTTAATTTCACTAGAGCCTCTCTTTGTTCCTCTTTTTTTTTCTAAGTAAATTTAATGCACCCTGAACTTTCAAAAACATATGTTAAATTGGCACATTCATTATGTGATATTTAGCTCATCAACAGAAAGATTATGTATGGACACTTATTAGCATTTTTTAAGAAGAAAACTTTATCTCCTAACCAAAATTAATTCAAAAGTTTGCATTCCGAGCCAATTAAAATAATTCTCTGAGTCTAGATCAAAATGTCTCGAGTCCAGTACGAGCGAGAGTTCCGACAGCTTAATATTAATCCTTTCAATTATATACCACCACTTTATAATGCAAATGCATTGATCAAGTATTGGTTTGAGTATGATGATTTGTGTAATTTTTAATTGCTCAGAATAAAAACTTTGCCATTTCTTGTGAATCAAGCTTTTTAGCCAATGCGACTTAATTATATTCCATTGGCATGTGATACAATGATTTCCCCACAAGGCAAATCACCTGAGATCTTATATGCTATAGTAATGCTAACTTTTCCTTTTTTTTCCCCTAATTCTTTTTTAATTTCTTTTTTCCAAATAATAATTTAGTAGTGTCAATGGAGTACTAGCTACTACTACAAGGGATGCAAGCACAATAATGAAAATAATAATAATGTCACAAATAAAGAAGAAGATAAAAGCAGATTAGAATAGCAGAAAGAATTTCGGTCTGCGCTGCTCGCAAACACCATTCCAAGGTATCCCATTCCTCCGCCGCCGCCATTGCCGCCGCCACTGCTGGTGGTCATGCCGACCCCGCCATTGCCGCCTCCCGAGCTCCCGGCGCCGTCGCCGTTATCCCTGTAAAATCGTAAACATTTCTGCTGTTAGCACCCTAATTTAAGCCCGTTCGCCCCGATCTCAAGGTTTCTAGGCATTGACTTTGAGGCCAGGAGTTCGAGCATCGCATGTTCTTAAATTTGGAGCTTGTGGCTCCAATTTCAGATTTAATACGAGGCAACTGGTGCAATCAATGGTTCCCTCGGTTAAACCAATAACATCAGTATGATGTCATAAGTAATAAATTATTACTTTTATGTATAAAATAATAAAGATAAAGAAGAAAATTACATATTTTCTACAATGCTCATTAGAAAAATCTAAACCTAACCAATTGAACCGTTTGATCGATGATTAATGGTAAGTGATAGTTCGAACCGGTCCAATAAAAATCGGACCGGCTCATCGATTTACTGGTTAAACCACCGGTTTCAACTGATCAACGCGAGTTTTACAGCTTTCCAATTTTATGGGTCGAACCGAACCGGCCTAAGGACTGGGTCACCGTCTGACCAGATAGACCAGCTAGTTCGACCTGAATTTTAAAACACTGCTACATGCAAGGAAAATAAAACTAGTGAATAAGAGAGAGAGAGAGAAAATAAGAATAAGATTCAAATTCAAAGGAATAAATTGTTGGTATAGAGTATGGTTGACATGGGGACAGGAGTTTATGGCCCTATACTAAAGGTGCATAGCAATTAGCTAGTAAGATCCAAATATTCAGTATTGGACCACATGGGCACAACCTCTCTCTCTCTCTCTCTCTCTCTCTCTCTCATAATTAGCTTGATTATAAATAGAGTTTAAGGAGGGGACCAAACACAGCATATTTTGATACATGAAGTTCCTATACAATAATTTGGTGGTACGATTAATTTCAAACACATTAAATAAATAGCTTTTTAAATTTATTAGTATCAGAGTAGATACATTGTCTTTAATTAAAATCTATAATTTTTTTCTAACAATAATAGTAGTAGTAGTAGTAGTAATAATAATACTGTGACAGTATCAAATCAATTTCTATTCTAAACTTTGGTGAATATTAAATACAATATAGGATGGTCCATGGGGGGGGGGGGGGTGGGGGGGGGGGGGGGGGGGGGGGGGGGGGGGGGGGGGGGGGGGGGGGGGGGGGGGGGGGGGGGGGGGGGGGGGGGTAAAAAGCAACATCACTTTTTGTATTGAAGCAATATTCAACCATTTAAAGAATTTGTACTGTGTAAGACCACCTAATCGAAAGAGATTGGATTTCAAATGGGGAGCTCCTCGCTGAAGTTTTATCCAATAAAAACTACACTCGAACGGATTACCATAGGCCGAGGTGGTCTTTTACAAGGTGAGGGATATATACATCGGATGAACATTCGGCATTAGATTAATTAGAATAAGACGAGAGAGTGATGTCAAATAAGAAGTAAGATTCGCAAGCCCACAGGGCCCACCCCCTACAGTTACGACTTGTAACGCATCTGAATCGCTAAACTCTCTATTGCCCCGTAATACTGCTTTCTAATCTTAATCTTATTTAATTATTATTCTATTTAATCCAACAAAAGATACAAAACAGGCCACAATAGGGCCCCACACAGGAAAAAGCACAATCGCCGCATAAAACAGTGCTTTTTCCACTCCGGCGCCAATCTAATCTAAAGCCTAAATAAAAGGGTCAAAAAAAGACACCAAACCCCCACTATAAGATGCAACTCTTTTGTCTCTATTTGTTATATGCTTATGCTTGCCCAACAACAGCTGGGATGGTAATTCCAATTTGCAAGATATATGTTTGTTTAACCGAAAATGTAGTTCAGACTGAGGTAGACTTTCAGATAAACTAAAGTTCAGATAAAGTCTACTTTCCTTCCACCGTTTATTTGTACAGCCGTGAAACTGAAGTTCTCCCAATTATCTGCTTATTTGGTAAAAAGTGAATGACGTATGTGACACTCCTAGAATTTACAATAGTCTTATATATAAGATATAATAGACCTAAACCTCTTAGTCCGGCTATAATATTTCGGGCGGTAGCTAGGCCCTATAGATTAAGAGGGTTAAACGTGCTAGGACTAGAATAGTTCCAGGATGGGTGACCCCTGGCAAGTGGAACGTCACAGTTAATATCAGAGCCAATCACCAGCCGAAAGTATGAGATAAGTTTCGGCTGAATTAAGATCATACATTGGGTAGAGCGCCCCGACTCTCCAGCTGATGACCGTTGTGGGTGGCGCGCGGCTCCTCACAAAATCGATAAAGGCCTACTAAGACGAGTCTTATATCGCCTTGATATAATAGGCCTAAACCTCTTGACCCGACTATAGCATTTTTGACGGTGATTAGGCCCAAGAGGTTAAAAAAAATTAAACATGCTAGGACTAGAATAATTATAGGATGGGAGTCCCCTAGGAAGTGGGGTATCACAGTATAAAAATTAGATGTATGAGAGATGAATTAATATATATATATTTATTTTTTTCGTGATTGGCTTTCGCCATAGATGGGCCCAAGTCTATTACGTTATTTTAGAAAATTTGAGTCTTGATCGAAAATAAAGTTATCATAAATCAAACAATTCACATCTTTTCACTTTTGGTGAAACAAACACACACTCTTTAACATTAAATTCCATAAGAAAGAAAATAATAAGACAATATAATATAAAAAATAAAATAATAATTCTAAAATAAATGGGTGATTTGGCACAGAAAGAGGAATTAGGCTGGAATACTATCAATAGCACCAAGCTATTGATGCTATTAGTTTTTTAGTCCTTGGATTGAGAAATATGTGGTTAGGATGATGTGGGCCCCCTAGGGTTGAGTGAGTGGGTGGTTGAATAGTATAATCTAACGGGTAAAAATAATCAAAGTATTAAATCTAACGGTGAAAAACTCGATAGCACCAAGTCCTTGGTACTGTTGATAGTATACCAGTCGGACTCCAGAAAGAGTATAATTAGGAATTATTATTATTATAATAACTAGTACTAGTATTTGCAGTTTATCAAAAGAAGAGAGTGGGAATATCAAAAAAGGGTCACCACGCAGTTTACATGGGGCCCATTAAAGATTCTTAAAGAGCAAAAGCCCTAATCACATGCATTGGTGGGGGTTCCTGGGTCCCACCTACTAAGGCCTAGAGCCCTAGATATTAAGCTAGATTCAAAATCCATGTCCCCATTTGGTACTTGTGCCAAATAGGTCCAATACCCGATAACCCAATCAGAATCCGACCCATTTATCAGATTTGAATATTACACAATAATTTAGTATCTAAAATTAGATTAAATAGGATAAGACAAAATATAAAACTCTGATTAATATTTATTATTTTTAATATTAATTCTATTTTTTTTTATTTTCCTATCATTTCATATGAATCATCATAAATTATAATTTTCTTTAAAAAATTTATATAACGATTTTTTTACAGGGGCATAATGGTCCAAACAAAGAAAGTTTACTGAGAATAAATTAAAATATTTTGGAGTTTTACACAAATATATTTAATAATTAAAATATAGCACAAAGTGTAAAACTTTGATTAATAGATAAATATTTTTTATATTATTTTTAATTTTAATTCTATTTTTTCTAAGGGACAGTTTTTTATATACCCCTATAAAGTTCCCCCTTTCATATATACCCCTCATAGAATCACTTTTTCAAAATACTCTTGAAAAAATTTAAATTTTTTTCAATTCATCCTCAAAATAGGGGTATATAAGAAAAAAACGAAAACTTTTCAGAGGTATATTGAAAATTAAAGGGTAAAAAAAATATATCACAAGTTTTTAAGGGTAAAAAAGTAATTATCTCTTTTTTGAATCTTAGTATCATCCCACATGAATCAAAAATTTTAAAATTTTAAAAAAAATTAAAATAACAATTTTTTAACAGGTAATAGAAATACATTTAAATATTTTGGAGTTTTCAAAAGATATATTTACTAATTAAAATCCTGCAGGAATAAATTATAATTTTAGAACTTTATTATTATGCATAGGAAATTATCCTTAAAAGTAAATAAACAAAATCAACTAAACGACTACATCCTATAATGCACTTTATTTTTTATTTTTCTAGAACCTCTAGCCTATGTAGGGATGCAAATGGATTCAGATTGGTGGAGCTCCCGTCCCGATTCACCATGAATAGGACAGTAAGTGAAAACTAAAAACATAAATGTATTTCGTCCTGATTCGTCAAAAATCTACTCCCGTCCCGATCCGCTCTGAATGAAGTAGTCACTAGAGACCCAAATGAGGATTAAAATTAATCCATTTTATATCCGCTTCGACCCGACAAAAATGAAGCTCAAGGTGGGAGACCCTCCGGACCGTGAATCCGCCCCGTTTGCATTCCTACGCCTAAGTAATAGAAGGAGACTGACTACCTTAAAAAATATAACATATCCAAAGTTTAAAAAATACTAAATTTTGCCTAAACTACACGTACAATCCTCAAACTATTAGTCGAATGATGTTTTGGTCCTCAAATTTTAATTTATTGCAATATCTCACTCGAACTTTTAAAATTATTGCACTTAAGTCCTAGAAACTAATTTAATTTACTAAATAAAAAAAAATTAAAATGGTTTTATGAAATCAGAAAAAAAATTTTACTTTGTTCAAAAATTAAATAGATGAAAAATATTTTTTCATTAGAAAAATTATTTTACTGGATATTTTTTTAGAAAATCAAACACCCCAAGATAGAAGGTGATAAACTTTGAACTTTTTTTAAAATGATTTTAAAAAAAGTCAATAACAAATAAAATCTATGAACAATGCTATCCATACACCCAAAAAATATATAATTTTTTATATTCCATCCATTTAATTGGTGATTTTTTTTTTTTTTTACTGATCATCTCTGTGTGACATTAAAATATTTTTCTTCTATTCATAAAATAAATGAAGTGTAAGACAAACGCTCTAATTAAGGAAAAGTCTAGAATGCACTAGTCGTATTGCTGACGTGTCGTTCCCGACCAATAGAATTGTCCCCCTTAGGTTCACCGGTCCCATCACGATTAATAGAAAAATATTTTATTATATTTTTTTCTCAAGAAGAGATATATAATTGACTTGCTACTGATGATGTGGTGCAAGCGTGACTCAGTAGACTTCCTCCTATAAATAAGAAAAAAAGTCTAAAATGCATCGATTGTATTGCTGACGCCACCCAACCAATAGGATTGTCTCTCTTAGAGTTCACATGTCCCGTCATTGTTAATAGAAAAATATTTTATTGTATTTTTCTCTTAATAAGAAAGATATGATTGACTTGTTACTGATAATATGGTACAAGTGTGATATAGCAGGCTTTATAAATAGCACTTTTCAAAGTCCATTTCTCAAAAATAAAAAATAAAAAAATTACACATCTGAAGGGGTTCAAGAAGTAGAAGAAAGCTGGCAGGGCTGACATGGTGAAAGGTACAAGACAGACCTAGGGCTCCCACATGAGATGCTTTTTCTTTTTTAATATATTTATTTTAATAATAAAATATGTTATTTTAAGTTCTCCTCCCCTGCCTCCAAAGTATTTAAGACCTTGTAGACTCTGTGCATCTCCATTCTAAAGATCATTAAATTCCCCCACTATAAGGCCACCACACTGTCACAGTAAAAAGCCCCCTTAACTGGTCAACACTTATAATGTACCTGCACCGATCGTCCCTAGCGCAAGTGACAAAAGATTTGGTGGTTTGTATCTGAGGTTTCAAGTTCGAATCCTAGTTGATTCACATTTTCAATTAAGTTTATTTCTAAAAGAAATAAACGAAACGGGTAGCATGCTACCTTTCTCTAAAAAATAATAATAATAATAATGTACCTACGACAAATTTATTTTACAAATGTGCACTTTATAGAATATATTATATTAATGCTGGTAAACATAAAATATTGAAATTACTATTATAAGCTTTTAAAGTAATTTGTTGTTTTCAAATTTCATCCTGTTCTGTTTTCCTACAAAATTTACTTAATTTGAATAGAAAAGCTATTCAACTCATGTTTCTTTTCCGAAAATAGCGTATTTGTGTTATATATCACCAGTTGCTAAATCGGTTGGCAAGTACCTTTTTAAAGAGTTGAGTAAAATAATTTTTTTTTAGGAATATATTAGTAATTATGCTAATTGATTTATGTCCTAAAGGGAGGATTACTAAATACTAAAAGCCATAACGAAGGTGTTGGGTAACAGATATGCAACACACTTTGTGATGCGCCGCTTTTCAACGGGATCACTCATGCTAAGACTATTCTAATCCTAGCACGCTAAACTTTTTTAATTTTTCAG
The DNA here is from genome assembly GCA_016920855.1 of Puya raimondii. Taxonomy (NCBI): domain Eukaryota; kingdom Viridiplantae; phylum Streptophyta; class Magnoliopsida; order Poales; family Bromeliaceae; genus Puya; species Puya raimondii. The sequence continues at coordinate 54,337,318 of JABWPP010000050.1, read as the reverse complement.
ACATAGTTACTGTCCAAAATACTATAAACAGATTATGAGGTTCAATCCTATTATATTTTATATATAGAACCATTTTAAATCCTGAGGTGTTACACACCTGATCCAAATGCTAACCCCACCTACAAGGGGATCACCCATTCTAAGACTATTCTAATCCTAGTACGCATCTTTTTAATTCTTTAAGCCTAATTATCATCCAAAATGCTATAATCGGATTAGAAGGTTTAGTCCTATTATATCTTATATATAGAACTATTTTAAATCATGGAGTGTCACACACTTGATCCAAATGCTAACCCGACCTGCACACTCACGCGTTTGGCTACGCCCCAATGTTGAAAAAGGAAAAGCCTAGTGGGACCCGTAAATGGATTAATCGGATAAAACGAGAAAAAAGAGAAAAAAGAAAAAAAGTAGTGGCGTAAACAGAGAATCCAAGAATAGAGTAAGCTTGTTAACTCAACCTGCGTTTTGTAAGCATGTGCAGAATTTTTCTAATCACGAATTAATCTGACCACAAGATTAGAAAATCATGCATATATGTCCGTCCTAAAGTTAAATATATGACAGAGTAAAAAAAAATTCTGCGCATGAAGTTGTAGAGAGAATGTGCAACAGGCAGAGAGACGCACCTAGGGGAGCCGAGGACGCCGGCGTTTTGGGTGAGCTGGTCGATGAGGGCGGCGGACTTGGGGTCGAGGCTGGACGCCTTGGCGTAGATGGCCTCCAGGCCCTCGCCGGACGGCACGAAGAAGGCGCCGTTCACCATCATGTCCCCCTCCGTCCTCCAGTTCCACCCGTCCCACGCGCTCTCCTCCGTGTCCACCCTTTTCGTCACCTGCGCAATCCGTATTCACATATCGTCAAAACCCTATATAAGATTGGAAAAAATAAAATAAATTTTTTTGTGAAATTCATTAAATTTGTTTGATTTGACAATTACGGAGTTGAATTTAAAAAGAAAACGAAGAATCTTTTATCCAACGGATAAAAAAGCTTTGAGAATAAAGTGCTCATCTTTGTCTCCCTTTTTCTGCCTGTGGATTTTGAAACAGTTTCTCTACACTCCATTCATTTTCAACACAAAAGGTCAAACCATTGTGTCGAGAAGAAAAAACCTAAAATAAACCATAAATTTCGAGAATTTCACTTTTAAATACAATAAAATTTCGATGAAAAAGATAGTAAAACTCGGAATTTTTCAAACACTTAAGCTTGCTGACTCGAAAAATAATTTTCTAAAAAAAATTCAGCTATTATGGAAAAATAGTGTTTTAATTTTTCCAATTTTTTATTACAAAATAAAAACGGTGGAAAATAATATTTTCATAATATTTTTTTTTCAAAAAACAGTATTATCCACTTTTTAAAGGACCCAAAAAACCACCTTAAACAATAGTTTCGCAAAAAAAATCCAATTGGGCTAACCTTTTGGTCTCATTTCTATTAGATCACCTCCATAAATAGCCTACTTATTCGGAGTCCGACTATGATGCTTCCGGAAGCAAGACTTATGTGGTACTTTTAATTTTTTAATTCTTAGATCAACCCTTTAACTATTTCTAGTATTTGGATTAATATCATTCCTTTAGGGAGATCACTAAACTCTAGAGAGACTACTAAATCTTAGAGGAACCACTATCATTTCAACCCTATAATTTTTTATCCAAGATACTTTCAGAAAAATTGTAGCTCTGCACACTTAATTCGCATCACAAACACAAAGTATACATACAAAACCCCACACTAAAAGGACTTGGCCAAAAAAACAGAGTATGGAAGAGAAACAGGGGAAAACAGAGGAAAACAGAGGAAACAAACAGAGAAATAAGAGAAATAAGAGAGCACACCACCTCTTTGGCGTTGGGGTCGGCGGGGGCGATGTACCGATTCCCCTGGCTATTGATGGTCGGATTGGCGCTCCCGCCGATGGCGTACATCTCCCACCGCGTGTAGTCGTTGTTCACGATGTGGAAGTAGCCGTGGCGGCACCGCGGCATCCGCTGCACCAGCTGCTCGCCGAAGTGGTTAAACGCGATGGTCACCTGCATCCCCGAATCCGGCATATACTCGTCGCTGTGCCCCAGCAGCATCACCTCGTTGTGCCGCGAGAAGTAGCAATTCGACACCGTGATCGCCGTCGACCCCATGATCGCGTCCACGAGCCCGTCGGCGCAGTTTGACAGCGAGCAGTGGTCGACCCAGACGTTCGTCGCGCTGTACAGCGATATGCCGTCGCCGTCGGAGCGCGTGCGCCAGCCGTAGTGCGTCGGGGAGGAGCGCACGTTGGCGTTCCCCGCGGGGACGCAGTCGTGGACGTGGATATTGTGTATGATTATATGGGAAACGTACTGCAGGGTGATGCAGGCGCCGCCGGAGATATGAATATTTGCGCCGCGGCCGTCGAGGGTCTTGAAGCTGTTGACGAGGAGCTCCTCGTTGAGGCGGATGGTCATGTCGGCGGCGAAGACGATCCAGAGGGGGCCCTCCTGGATGGCGGCGTGGCGGAGGGTGCCGGGGGCGGGGTTGACGGGGTCGAGGTCGGAGGAGTCGGTGACGACGTAGAGCGGGCCGCCCTTCCCGCCGAGGGCGCCGCGGCCGAACCCGATGCCGCAGTCCGCCAGGCGCTGCCGGTCGGACTGCCAGTCCACGTCCGAGCACCGCCAGCAGTCGTCGATCGGGTTGCCCGTCAAGCACGACTGCTCCTCCGCCAGCGCGCGCCGCCGCGACCGCTCCAGCTGCCTGCCCAATTGCAAAAATATAAGAGAAATGCTAAGGTGTTAAAATTTTTTAATTTTTTAAAAAAAATTAGTTGTCATTAGTATTTGACAAAAAAAAATTTAATAATATAGAATTATAGTGTTTTTAAATTTTTTTAAAAAATGACAATAATAGCATAATCCATTTTGGATTGTAATCTATTTAGTCAAATACTATCACTACAAAAAGATGATCGTAAAGTAGTAGCATTGCTTCAAAAATAAACGAAAAGAAAGAAAATAAGCCTACCTTTGAAAGTCGCGGACGACGGATTCGGGGTCGGGGACGGGGCGGAGGAGGAGGGAGGAGTTGGGGGGAGGGGAGGAGGAGGAGAGGGGGAGGGAGAGGAGGAGAATGTGGGTGGAGAGGAGGAGGAGGAGAGGAGGAGGATGAGGCATTGTGGTGGTAATTAATGGTGGATTTGTGGAGGGTGGTGAAATTGGGGGGAGGGTTTGGGGGAGGGGGTGGGAATTTATATAATGAGAAACATGGAGGGGTTTTAGGATAATGGAGTTACTACTAGGGGAGGGAGAAAAAGAGGAGAAAAAGGAGCTTTTTAAAAAAATTCTTTTGAAGGATTGTTTGGGGTTGAGATTTGGAAAATGGAGATGCAGGAAGAAGAAGAAGAAGAGGGTTTGAGGAGAGAGAGAGACTGGGGAAGGCTAGAGAGAGAAGGAGAGAGAGGGAATCAAAACACCTCTCTCTCTCTCTCTCTCTCTCTCTCTCTCTAGCTCTCTCTCTAATTCCTTTCTTGTTAAATGATCCAATGGGTTTGTTTCCTCTAGGAGAGGAAAATATATTATTTTTTTTTAAAAAAAGGGATGATCTAAGTTGTTGTTGTTCTAGGGAGCTTATTTTATTTATTCTCTCTCTTGGGACACTACAAAGAGACCATGTTCATTTTTGAGTGTTTATTATTAGGATTTGGGAGTTTTTATTAGGAAGGGTTGTGTTGTTTTGTTTCCTTATTCATGTACATAACATATGGAGATGCTGTGATATGTTTATAGAGTTTTCGAAAAAAGAAATAGGTTAAAATATAGAATTTTTTTTGTAAATATTCATTTTTTTTTACTTTTTATTTCTGTCTTACAAAAATTTAAATTTTATCTCTTTAAAATTTTAAGTTGATATATTTAGCCATCTTTCCTCCTGACTCCGTCACTATTTCGTCTATTTTTTTATAATTTATACTAAAAATATAGTTAAAAATGACAAATATAAATTAAAAATATATATTTCTTCAAATAAGGATAATTTCGTCATTTCCACTTCTCCATTAATGCAGTAAATCTCTAAAAATATTTCTATAGTTTTAAAAAAATAAAATGTACGATTTTAAAAGTTAGAAAAAAATAAAATAATCGATGTTTATATGGAGGGTTTTCACATTTTAGTCAAAAAGAAATTTGATTTTTGATTGTAGCAAATATGGAAGTGAACGATATCTTCATAGTAAATAGTGAAGCATTAATTTTCTTGGTAAAATAAAAAAAAAACACATGTAGGTCTCTAAATTATTGATGAGTTAACACTGTAAGGGAATATTATTTATGCAATAAAAATACTGCTACGAAATAATATTGTCCTTATATATTATTAATGAGTTAATATTATAATATAAAGAAGTTTAATTAGCCGATCCATGTAATTTAAATAAATCATATCATATTATAGTATATCAACAATTTAAAAATGCAACTTTTTAATACTACGCGGTGATGATGTACTAAAATTATTTTAAAAATTACGAAATTAATCATAACATGCGATCTCATAAAATCTATCCTAGATAGCACAAGATCTCTATATTAAAAATGCAATTTAAGTTAATTGCCAATATATTGACAATAAATTCACCAAAAAATAATAATTTAACCAAAATTGCTATAAATTGCACCCCATTTCAAATTTTGACTAAATTAGTATTTTCCTTTTTTGATCTTAAATTCCTAAGTTTCAAAAGAAAACTATTTCTTATTTGCTTAAAATTGATTCGATTTGATCCATCATATGAACTAGTTACAAACCTTGATTTTATTTCACTTTGAAAAATATTCGTCAAATCACATAGTTTGATTCTAGTCTCTCTAAATGCTCAATTAAAATTTTAAAATGGATTAGATTATGGGCCGTAATGGGCCAGGTTACTATGGGCCGCAATGGATTCCATTATTAAACTCTAAAGGAAAAGTGAATATCCAAATAAATTTTTTTGAAATCAACGAGAGTATTTTGGTCATTCAGGAGCAAATAAGATATTTTTAAAGTTTTAAAGGGTATAGAATTGCAGTGTAGTTGGAGATGCTTACAGTTGGAGATGCAGCAGTTACAACTATATATATCTCATTTGATTTGATATATTATAAAGCGCTGCAACTATAAATAATTTGTATGGTTACATATAGTTGAGATGCACAGTTGTAAAGTTTTATCACTTTATATATATATATGGTGGTGAGATTACTTTTAACATAGACAAACTTTTTATTAAAAAATAATTATGGAGGTAGGCTTACATGTTGTTTAAATTTATTTTCTCAAACTGTTGTAGTTGAAATTATGGCCAATTTGGGCGTAGTTTCGACTAGTGCATTTGCGCCCCTTCATGCAGTTCCAACTGCAGCAGTTGAATTCAGATCCATCAAACCAAACACCTGATTTAGATTTGCATGCAGTTACTACACGCAACCAAACAGTCCCTAAATTTTTTTCTTAAAATAATGAACAAAACAGGTAGCATGCTATTATTCTCCCAAATATACACACAAACAGTCAAACAATGGTGGCTCATGGTGGATCCTTTATTATTGCATGATTTAAGAGCCAAAAATGTATAGCACCAAATAATTGATGTTATTGATAATATACAAGTCGGACTCTCTCTCTCTTTCTCTCTCTCTATATAGATAGATGATGAGCCAAAAATGTATTGTACCAAATAATTGATGTTATTGATAATATACAAGCCGGACTCTCTCTCTCTCTCTCTTTCTCTCTCTTTCTATATATAGATAGTTGATTTGACATAAACGACTTAGTTTCTCTAAAAGAGAAATGCCTCGTAGGTTAAGAATGGAAATACGGTGGCAACATAATGACTCTAGTCACCACTTTATAATGTAGAAAGTGAAAAAAATCCAAAAATCTTTTAAATTTCTTCGAACCCTCTAAAGTACGAAAATGAGAGCGTTTGGTTATCGCATTTCCAAACAAGACCTAAGAAAGAGGGTTAGACTTGGAGTGGATTGCCACCTCTGATATGAGCAAAAGTTTGTAACTTTTTTCTATTAAGTGGACTAATAAGGGTTGGTTTTATTCGTGAACTTCTAAGTTGGGTATTCAACACATCAAGGCCCCGTTTGCATACTCTATAAAGCGTCGCATAGTTAGACTATATTTTATCTGTAAAAAAGTTATCCTATGAGGTGCTTAGAAGGATTAAAGGAAGTAAAGAGCACCTATTTTTTGGAATATAAGTTAAATTACACCAATAATAATCAACTTCAATCTAGTGATTTTTTTTTTACCATTCTCAAGCCATACCTTTTGTTCATTATCTTCGTTTATCATGAGAAGAAAAGTAAATGTTTTTGCTTAATGTATCCATCCATATATATGAAGCCATTGGTGTTCTCATCCATCTCGGACTTTTAATTCAAAACACGCTTCCAATTTTTCAGTTATAAAAATATTGTAACCTACAGAATATAGTAGGATTAAAATATATGATCTGATCGACGGTTAATGGATGCACGGTGCATGAAAATACATATATGCTAGTTGCAGGGAATAACTTTTCTTCCAACAAAACTGACCGTATCTAGTGCAGTTGGCTAAGAACCTGATGATTATTATCCGAGATTACAAATTTGAAGGTTACTTGTTTTACATTTTTAGCTGATTTTATTTCTAAAAATATGAAGAAGCTTCTAATAGAGGATAATTGCAAGATTTGAAGTGCAGTGCTTTGAAAAATTTAGGAGGCTAAAATATATCTAATTTAAAAGTTCAAGGGGTAAATTAAGTGAACTTGAGGGAAGTTAAAGGATGAGCTGTGCAATTTATGTAATCACGCTTCCACTAATATAAATCTCATGAAACAAAAGTTTGGTGGTTATATGTTTCAATGTGAGACTGCTTTATTTATTATTCATCACATAGTTGATACGAATCTCAGAGTTGTCTCGACGACGACACATCAGATTGTCTCAAGGTAGGGACGACCTGTCGGATCGTTAGCGCTAACCATTAATTCCAAAAGCTCGAGCTGTTAGAAATACGCAAACAATCTATTGTGACTCGGCCCAACCTGGCCTCACACCATTTCGAACGTGACTCGGCCCAACCCGACCTCTTGCCACAGGGTAGTATGCTGCCCCATTTAAGTCAACAATCCCTCCTTCAGCATCTGCACAAATTTGCAGCATGTGAAAATCGAACCCGTGACCTCTGGCTCTGATACCACTAGTCGGATCGTTGGCGCTAACCATTAACCCCAAAAGCTCGAGCTGTTAGAAATACGCAACCCATTCACTTAAAGTGTACAGACACAACGCCCACGGGCCTCGATTGTGACTCGGTCCAACCAGTCTCACGCCACTTCGAACATGACTCGGTCCAACCTGATCTCATGCCATTTCGAACGTGACTCGACCCAACCTGGCTTCTCGCCACATAATAGGATGCTAACCCATTTAAGCCAACACGACCGACCCGGCTAAGTTTTTCTTTTAATTGGTTTTGGGCTCTTATCTTCTGTCCTAATTAAAACATCTATCCATCAAATAAGTTAAAGAAGTTTCTCCTAAAACTACTGCTCAGATACACTCATACACGGTGAAAGCTTAATAAGACCTTTTTTTTTTTTTATATAAGAAAATGCACTTTTTCCAGGAGCATGTGTGTTGCTGTAATTATCCTCAAACCTGGATTACTAAGCTCAGAAGGCATTCTTCTTACCCATCACTCTCAACCTTTTCTTTTCTTTTTCTTTTTTTTTAATCCCTTTTGATTAATAAAGGAAGCTTATCTCTACCATGAAAAACGGCGGCGCCTACGTGCATCAGTCCTTTTCTTTTTACTCTATAAATAAATGCATAAAAGCATTCCTTCTTCAGAAAGAAAAAAAAAAATTAGTTATCGACTTTTGAGGCGCATGACATTTTGGTCCTCAAACTTTCTCCGCCGTAGATATTTGCTTAATTTTTTAAAATTATTTCAATCAAATTTTACAGTCTAATTAAGGTGATTGACTAGTTATATATTGTTGATATGATAGTAATAAAATAATATTATGGTTGATAATACAACAATAATTACTATCACATCAACAAAGGATAAATAACCGTTGGATCAAAAGTATAATTAACCAAAAAAGAAAAGAAAAAGAGAGTATCTAGATCGCTTAACCAAAGACTATTTTGTAATGGGTTCTATAATATCTTTTCCCCCCCCTTAATTATTAGCTTTTTATAACTTACGGTCAGCGAAATCCGTAATTCTACAGTCTAAAAACATACATACATAATAGTTAATTAAACATAATAAATCTTCGATTTAATAAAATCACCAACAAAATTGATAGAAAAAACATAAATCAAAAGAATAAAAGGGTGAAAGGGAAAAAAGAAGAAGAAAGATTTGCATGTTCTTGTGCTTTTCTTGGTGTCCAAAAATGCTCTCTATCCCCCAACTTTTCTTCATCTTATCTCTCTAAATTAGATAGGCTTTTTTTTTACTGTGCAAGTATTCTAGTTCTCCAAGTGGATGAATAAGATTCATGTCACATGTATGTGGATACCATGTCATCTTCTATGTGTGTGACACTATATCCACTTAGATGATCTATGTAAAGGGAAACTGTGAGTTAGGCCTACATGGGTGGCCAATGAAATTAGTCAAAAAGATCAAAAAGGATCAAAAAGAGAGGTTGGGGGAATTAAGAAAGGTAAAGATCCCAATAAAGAGAAAGAAAGAGAGGAAAAAAAAAATTAAAAAAATGCAATATGTACTTTTCTTGCTTATTAATTTTTTCTCAGATGTGGGCACGTTTGGGATCATGCATGTTTTTTTTGTGTGTGTGTTAGTTTAAAAAGTTAAGAGGGCAAAAAGCTATTAGTTGGTATTGGAAATGTTATAAAAAATATGTTTTTTTGTTAGATTAGTAAAATGTTACAATTTAAGATGTATTTGTCCTCGTATTAGTGATATTAGTGAATTTACAATCCACAAATACTGTTTTTATGGACTGCTAATGTATTGGCTTTTCAATATGCCAAGTACCGATAGGTTTTATATAAAAAAAGGTTAATTTTATACATATTCTTGTAAAAGTATCATATAACAGATAAATCTCTACAAAACTTAAATGATCAGATTTATTCATTCCAAAATTTTCTGGTTTGCAAATATATCCCTTCAAAAGCTTTGGCTTGTTCATATATGTCTCTATCATTTGATTCATCGTTAGTTTTTTAACGGTAGGTACGTAAAATGATTATTTTGCTCTTACAAACTTGTCCATGCGAAAAGCTATATTTCTTTCTCTCTCCTCGCCTTTCCCGCGGTACGTGCCGCGGCACATGCGACGTACCTCATTTTTGTCGCGACCGAGGGCCTCGCCTTTGATGTCGCCGCCGTCATAGGTCTCGTCGTCACCATGGACAAAGAGCAGAGAGTGAGAAAGATGACGAGACTCAACATTAGAATACAAATTATATATATAAGGAGTAAAAAGGTCATTTTACCCCTCCTAATCCATTTTTGACTTATGGTTATCTTAATTTTGGTAACAGAAGGATACATTTGCAGACAAGAGAACTTTTGGAGGAAAAAATCTGATAACTTAAGTTTTGTAGAAATATATTTGTTATTTGATACCTTTACGGGAAGCCATATACAATTATTCCTATATAAAATGCTACAGATTATATCCTTACATAAGCTATATTATACTTTGGGTATAAATACGCATAATTTATGAGTGTAAATGGAGAACTTGTTTCTTTTTTTTAAAAAAGGATTAATTCAATCTGCTCAATTTCAATAGGAAAATAATGACCACATTTAATAAATCTTTATATACCACAGTATTATCATTTTTATTAACATTAATACTCTAAACTCTGTCACACATGGAAAGGGATGACCTTGGATAGCACATCTAAATATAAATATTTGTGTAGACCTTCAATAGCAAGGCAAGGATAACTTTCTTAGTTTTCTTCTTTTTTTTTTTTTTTTTTTGGGTAAAGTGTATACAACTAACCTGAACTTTATGTCATTTGAAATTACCTAATCTTTAAAAAAATTTGTTTTCTTACCCAACATTTCATTTTATTTGGTTTCAGTTGTTTATTAGTTCTGAAAAACTATTGCTTTCACTCGGTGCGTTCATACATTCGTACACCACATCTTTACCGATCATTCGTCTTATTTAATTATTCGCTCTCTACTATCAATGAATTATTATTTTTCTTTAGTTAAGAATTGAGTGATTGAATTAACGACATGAGTTGCATTTAATAAAAAAAAGGGATAACTTCAAATACCACCCCTGTGGTTTCGTGCTTTCTCACTTTAGTATCCTGTGGTTTGAAACGTATCACTTTAGTATCCTGTGGTTTGGTTATTCTCTTTTTTGTTATCTTTTCGTTAATTTTTTCGTTAAATTATATAGGAAAACTTCAAATATCCACCTATAGTTTATCGAATATTCACTTTACTATCATGTAGTTTTAACTTTCTTATTAATTTAACGAAAAAATTAACGAAAAGATAACAAAAAAAGAATAACCAAACCACAGGGTACTAAAGTGATAAGTTTTAAACCACAGGGCACTAAAGTGAAAAAGCACGAAACCACAGGGGTGGTATTTAAAGTTATCCCTAAAAAAAATTGTGACATGGTGTACAAATATCTTGAAGCATCAGGTAGATGCAATTATTTTGAGAAGACAAATCCAACTATTTAAATGGTCAGATAGTAAAATCAAAATTTTTAAAAAGTTGGGTAGTCATTTTCAAATGATCCAAATTTTAGATAAGCCTTTTCTTTTTTTTGCTGTTAGAACATTTTTTACTCCAATGTCAGACAAAAACAGTACACCCAAATATTTATTAAATCTCTTTTGTTCTTAAGATTGAAATCTACCATAACCCCAACAAGATAATTCTCACAAGTAAATGATTCAACAAGTCCTCAAACATCCAGCAATAATCTTAAGATTGTGTTGATTCAGGGTGGGTTAATTAGAAGAACTGGCCTGTAATTTTTGGGTTACAAAATTGTCTTGGGCTTGGTTTTAAAATACAATTGTAAACTTTAGTGGGCCACTAGGTTATATCTGCTTTTTTGTGCTACATTTTGGGCGTGTTTGTTTGGGTGAAAATAGAGAGGAATGAAGTCGTTTTCGGTCGTAAAAGATCACTTTTACTGTTTGATTCGCACAAATAAAGATTGGCCGAAACTCGAGTTATTCGAAACAATGTAATTTACTTCGGCCCACCCAGGGCAGAAGTCAATTATGGTGAAGAGAGATAAAGAAAAACGTAAAAAATAATACAATGGATAATGCTAGTAATATTTAAATATATTTAATTATTATACTAATTACTTAAAATATGATAAAATTGATTAGTTAAATTTTAGTATTTCTTTTATTTTAGTTTGCCCATTTAAAATATGATGAAAAGTGATTAGTTGAATATTTATATTTTTTGTACTTTATAATTTTATTTTTGTATTATTATAATTTATGTATAAAAAAATAATTTAGTTGTTTTAGATTAAATTTTTTAATTATATAAGAAAATAATTATATTATTTTTATTTATTATATTATAATTTATTATTTATATATAAATTATAGTTTTACATTATTTCCTTTCTGCCAAACAAACAGCAAAATTAAAGAAACTTCACTTCCATAGATATAAAAACAAACAGCCGGAGAGAAATAATTTGTACCTGAGCTCTATTTCAACCCAAAGTTCAATTTCGGTGAAACAAACGTACCCTTTAATGCTACAATTCCATCTGTCAGGGAGATTGAAACAAATTTCAGCATAGATTTCACTGCACTTTCCAATTTAAAGCTCAAACAACACAAACTATAAGATTTAAGTGTGGATTTTGATTATGAGGCTTTTATCTTTACAACTTTTCTCTTTTTTCTGGCCACTTTTGTTTGGATGAAATGAAATATCACAGAACCAAGAAACCCACAAACAATTTTTATTATGCAGTAATGGCTCAACGCGAATGCAACAGGTGTCCAAATAATGTAATAATAATACTCTGATAATTATCTCATAATTACTTATTATCAGAAAGATCAAAACAACTACAGTTTCCTAACTAGCATATCAATTCGTAAATGTATAAGTGTTGATGCCTAATCGGTGAGCTAAACAAGTTGCCGATATTCTATCGCATTCGTATCCTCAACTAAATAAAGAAGAAATTGGTCCATCTATCTGAAACATATAGTCAGTAGTCGCAAAGTGCGCTTTCACCATCGCGAGGGCTTTCGAGCGGTGGGAAATCTTGTTCTTCTCTTCCTTTGGCATCTCAGCATAGCTGCATAACGGGCAGGAATATAAGCGCAAGTAGAAAAACTATCTGGGATGCTGTGTAGTATTTAAATGAAATAATAAAATACAAGATAAGAGAAACTCTTACGTTTGCTCGTATCCATCTGGTTCAAAAATCGGATCCCATCCAAAATCAGCAGGGCCTCTGGGAGGTACAATTTTGCCCTACAATAAGAATCACAGTTTGAAAATACAACCATTAAAATGGTGCAGCAGATTTGTAATGTCAAAATTTATCTAGATACGAGGATTTTGCGAGACGGCACTAGGGTGTGAGTGAAAGTTGTGTTTAACCATAGCACGAAAGGTAAATAGCATGTTTCGTCCTCAAAATAGGCGGGTGACACTTCCGTCCTCAAAACTTCAATTTGTTGCAATTTCTGGTTCGAATTTTCAGAATTGTTGCAATCAAATCCCACAACCTAATTTAGCTGACTAAATGTTGATGTAAAAGTAATATAGCATCTTAATTATTAGTACATCATCAATTACAATACTGTTACATCACTTCCACGTTAGCGACTTGATTGCAATAATTCTGAAAGTTCGATCCAAAAATTACAACAAATTAAAGTTTGAGGACCAAAGCGTCACCCACCTCAATAGTTTGAGGACGAAACAGGCTATTTACCCTAACATGAAATATAAAAAGTTGTTGGCTGTTTTGTTTTAGATAATGCGGCTAGTTCCTTTATATGGTGTGACTTGTATGGAGGTTGAGATGTAGGAAGAGGGAAATACAAGGTTTTTGCACAGGTTATTTATTTATTTATTCTAATTTATCTTTGACTCAAATGCAGAGACTGTTCCTGATGTTTTCACATTTATCACTTTGGCCCCTGGACATTCACAAATCTACGTTTACCCTCTTCAATCACTGCGCCATTATGCCTTTTCAATGGCTACAGCGAATGAACAGCTAAACGTTGCTATCGCTTTCCTCTTCTCCCTAAATTCAGTCATCCTTTTGCTCGAAGGCAGAATATTTTGGTCGCGTAGTTTGGATCTTCATCCAATGAGAAAGACTTCCAAGCTCTGCACTAGAATAATATTCTGATGACAAACTCACTATTCAATACTCGGCAAAGCTGTAGATTAATACACTACATAAATGTTCAGAAACCCAAAAAGTGGATTATCAAATGCTAGGGGCCGAAGTGGCAATAAGAAAGTGCCGTAGGGGTTTCTCTGCATTTCAGCCCTCTTTTTTCGGTTTATTAATCTCCTCCCCTATTTCGTTGTTTTACAAAGCAGAGACAGTTCTCGAGGTTTATCGAGAGTAATTCTTATATCATCTTAACAAGACCTTTAGAAAATATTAACATCAAAATGGAAAAGAAAAACACAAAGCAGAAATTGCACGCTAAACAACTAAGTATAGCATTTAATTCCAACAGTAATTTCAACAGTAGATAAGTAGAAAAGAAAATTATAGCAACTGATTCACGCTCTATGTGTATAAACGTCAGCACATTCTGCTAAATTAGGTAACAGATTAGTATATCAGACACAGGAGCAGCATTTAGGAATACTATATTTTATTTAAAAAGCAATAGCTAAAAACATAGCAGCATAGCAGTTCCGCAAATAGCATCACCTTAAAATCTCAATATCAACATACAGGCTACGATATCATTTCATGAGATGATGTTGGGAATGACAGGGAATAACGGATTCCTTTTTAAAAAAAGGTAGCATGAATGCCCGTAATCATGCTAGAGAAAAAAACTGTTACAAGAATAAAGCACATTACCGCTGTTTTCCCCACAAACGTAATCGGTTCTTCGGTCGGTCCAAGAGCAAGAGAAAATATGCACATAGCATAAGCTGATTTGTCTTCATAAGCCTTCAGTATATTGTTCAAACCTGCAGAGACAGGTAAAAGAAAAGGCCAAAGTTTAGTAGCGTTCCTTTTAAAGCTCCTCTAGCAAATAATGAAGAAGATGAAGAAAAAAAAACAAAAACCTTCATGCCCGATCTTCTCAAGAAACCACTTTCTGGCGTCCAAGCGTTCACAATCGTCCAAACAAAGAAATAAGTAGACTATCAGAACTTTGTATTAAAACAGCAGTAAATGTATAAATAAAAGTCGGAGAAAAGCATACGACGAAGAGAAAGAAAATTAAAGGACAAAAACAACTTACATGTAAGGGCCTGGGAGACCCTTAAGAGCATTAAAACATAGACAAGTGTCCTCCACGAGTACCGGCCCGTTAACCTTCGAACGAAACAAGTGTGAAGTAAAGCATAAACCATGTCAGATTTCGAGCCTTTTATGTAGAATTTAGTACCTGAGTCGCAGCTAAGCGAGCCTTTTCTTTCGATATTTCTTCCGGTTCCCCTTGCAATTCCGGCACTGGCAATTTCACAATTTTATTAATTAATCAGCAAAAATTAAACCAACCTCACTTGCCACGATCTATAAGATAAACCTAGCATTCTTCTGGCGCTAGGATTGTAACACACGTAGGGGATGTTTGGTTGCATGTAGTTGCAACTACATGCAAATCCAAATTCAGCGTTTGGTTCGATGCATTTGAATCCAACTACTGCAGCAGTTTGAGAGAGTAGCTTTAAACAAGAAGCAAGCTTACCTCCTTAATTACTTTTTAAACAAAAAATATAAATATTTTTTATATTGGAGATAATTTCGCAACCATATATATAAAATAATAAAATTTTGCAAACACACTTCTTATCTGCATGCAACCAAACAAATTATTTATAATTGCAGCCCTTTCTACTGCATCTATCCAAACGAGATATATGTAGTTGTAACTGCTGCATCTCTAACTTTATGCAAATTATTTATAATTGCAGCACTTTCTACTGCATCTTTCCAAACGAGATATATATAGTTGTAACTGCTACATCTCCAACTTAATGCAAATTATTTATAATTATAGCACTCTCCTACTGCATCTATCCAAATGAGATATATATAGTTATAACTGCTGCATCTCCAACTTCATGCAAATTATTTATAATTAAAGCACTTTCTACTGCACGTCTGCATCTATCCAAATGAGATATATGTAGCTGTACCTGCTGCATCTCCAACTACACTATATTTCTAATTACATCAAACCAAACGGTCCATTGGTATTCCACTCATCATCATCCAATGTGGGATTATTTGCGGCCGTATTTACATTAATCCCACAAAACTACCTTAAAATTACGTCAAGTATTTGATCAAGGTAGAAAAACATTGTCAATTGAGAGACAAGTTTAACCCTAATAATTTTTATAATTTTAAAAATAGTCCTGTGAAAATTTTATTTGTAAAAATAGGCCTGGACTTGCTGGTGGGACGAAAAACGACGTATGCGGTAAATGGTTCACCGCTTTCAGTAAGCGGTGAACCATTTACCGCTTTCATAGGTCCATTTTGAGTTTATTTGTATCCACCATTAAAATCGGTTAAAAGCGGTGAACGATTCACCGCTTTTAAAAGCGGGGAACCATTCACCGCTTTTAAAAGCGGTGAACCGATTACCGCATTTATATGCGGTAAATAGTTCCCCGCTTTCATTAACCCTACCCACCCCGCCCGAACCCTTCCTCCTCCTTCCTCACTCTTCCCCGAGCCCTCCTGCTTCCTCACTCTTCCTTCCTCTCCCGAGCCCCCCTGGCAGCGCCGTCGCCGCCGCTGCCGACGTCGCCCCCGCCGCCGCCGACGTCCCCGCCGCCGCCACTGACGTCGCCGCCGCCGTGGTGCCCAAATTTTTCCCACATTGTCTCATTTACTTTGAAGGTGAGATATTTAGAAAAATTATGTTTACAAATTATGTAATGTTTGGTTCATCAGGAATTAAAACTTCTTAGGGCATGTTTGATTCATGATTAGAATAGAAATGGAACATGCAATGGGATTGCTTTGCAAAAAATCCTAGTGGTGCAAGATGGAATGGGATTGCTTTGCAAAACTTCTTAGGGCATTTTTTGACAGTTAGGTCATAATTTGATAAATATGTTTATATTAGAAAATTGATTGTAAATGAGTCAAATATTTCAATGACTACTTTAGTTTACAAATTTTATAATTTTTTGCAAGTTAGGATGACGCGTAGTAAAGTGGCCATTAACGTTCATTGGAATGGACACGTAGTGATGCAAGATGGCATTCCACAGTATATTGGCGGTCGTAAGAAATTAAGTGGCATCCCAGTGGATATTACATTTACGGAATTCGAGAGAAAAATATATAGATTGACTGATATTCCTAGAGATGAGTATCGTCTAATTATCAAAGTACGATATTCGACCGGGGGAAATCAATTCGATGTGGGTGACGTTACGGACGATGACTCATTATATGGAATGATGGCTTTGTCGGAGAACTGTGAGTGTTTGGTAATTTTTGTTGAAAAACAGATAGTTGTAACTGAAGGGTATTATTCAAGAATGTTAAATAGTGATTTTGATGTGGATGTATTATCCCCTGGCCCCAGAAGAGAATCCGTCCGTGCTGACATTGGAGAAGGAGCTGATGCACCTAGGTTAGTTTTGCAAAATCTGATTTTCGTATAGTTATTTTGATTTAAGAAATGTTTAGATTGCTTTCTCCAATCAATTGCAGAGAGTACGAAGTTCCAAATGTAGTTGTTGGTGGTCGTCCTTCCCTCCCACATACTACTCATCATGCCACGGCATCTAGTTCTCATGCCCCACTGGACGGACAACAAGGTGTCCCATGTGAAGAAGGGTTAGAATATACTATAATTTATTTAATCACAAAATTATGTCTTTTGTTCCGAAATAAATAATTACGACAAAATTACAGATTTTCGGGAGCTCATGATTTGCATGACTTTGGATCTTATCCATTGGGAAGCGAGTTTCAAGTTGGGATAGAAAATCAGGTGGAGGTAGCTGAAGACGATTCCCATACTGATCGAGAGGGTATTGAACATGAACCTCGAAATTTGGCCTTAAGTGAGAATATCGTAGCTGAAGGTCGTCACAGTGATGAGGATCATGATGGCGGACTAGGAGTCCTCGCAGATATTATATATGCTGAGATTGATGATCCAACCGCCAATAATAAATGCGTTGATGATCCAGATGAAGGTGCAGAGTTTATAGATCATCCAGAGCATTTTGTAGAGGATGCTGATTGGATGGACCAGTATGTGGTCTATAACAGTGAATTTGATCGTTCACAGATTGAGCAGTGCCCTCCTAGTGTTGATGGCTCATGGGTTGGTCGAGTATTTCACGATAAACCAAGTTTATTGCACACTCTAGGGGAATGGCATATTGCTCACAACGTACAAATGAAAGTAATAAAGTCGACGACAAAAGCTTATACAGTGAAATGCATGGTAGATACATGTCATTGGAGACTACATGCTTCGGTGCCAAAAGATGCGAGTTATTTTAGAGTCAAAACATATACCGGGCCACATACCTGTTTAGTTCCGGTGCTTAGCACTGCACATCGGAATTGTACTTCATCTCTTATATGTCAACATATTCTTCCATCATTGAGGGTGAAGCTTACTTTGACGCCGGCAGAAATAAAAGAAAATGTGCGTACTGATTTGCATGTAGACATACCTTATTCGAAGGCGTGGCAGGCTAGAAGTAAAGCTTTGCAGATCATTTACGGGGGTTGGGAGGAGTCGTACAGCGATCTTGGTCGCTTCCTATCTACACTACAACGCGTGAATCCTGGGACTCAATGGCGTCTTGATCCTAAAATACTACCGAATGGCGTTCGGCAGTTTGGACGATTATTTTGGGCATTCGGGCCGTCAATTAATGGATTTTCTTTTTGTCGACCATTGTTGAGCATTGATGGAACTCATATGTATGGAAAGTATCAAGGGCATGCGTTGATCGCGACGGGTGTAGATGCAAATAATGGCCTTTATCCGTTGGCTTTTGCTATTTGCGAGGGAGAGAATGCGGCTAGTTGGCGTTGGTTTTTACGACATTTAAAGGTATTCGTGACACGTGATCGATCTATTTGTCTTATTTCAGACCGCTTTCCTGGGTTAAAAGAGATTGTTGCAGAGGAGTTTCCAAGAAGCGAGGGACATGCTCACCGTTGGTGCCTCCGCCATATGAAGGCAAATATGAAAAAAGCCGGATTTAAAAATGAAAACGTGCTCAATAAATTTTATACGGGAATAGGAAGTGCTGCAACTGCAAGAGAATATTATCAGCATAAGGATCAATTGAAAGAAATGCATCCGGGAGCTTGGCATTGGGGAGGTACATGTACCTGATAGAGTACTGCGCCAGTTTGGGTTGCTGCAGCATATACCGGAGCCCGTAGAGGCTGTACAGAGGATCACATCGCAGGGAAGGTCAGGCGAGGACTGGGCAGCTTTTCATGCTCCGTATATTCAGCAGTGGGTAGATCGTCTGGAGCATATTGCAGAGCAGAGTGCTTTCGTCGATCCAGATCCAGTACGAGCCACCTCTGTATACATGCAGTGGTACTGGAGAATCACGAGGAGGTGGATTTCTCATCCTGTACAGCGGCCTCCACTCTCTTTTCTGCCGCGCGGGCATGTTGAGCGAACATTGGTAAGATAATTTTATATTATCATTTATTTTAATATAAAGATATCTAATATATATAAATATGTATTTTTATACAGGTGGATGCTATGCGGCATACTGTTAGGCGTCTTGGACATTTGATGGATGATCCTCCGGAGCCATTTAGAATAATGGATGTTATAGCACATGTGAGATGGGATCTCGAGAGTGTGTTAGAGAGCCTTCCGACATTACCAGTGACAGGTCATCTAGATATTTCTTCTCCGACTTTTCATGACCGCGGTGATACGCCTGCATATCATTTTCCATCGACATCCGGCCCGGCTAATCCATCTGACGTCCCCTCGACATCGGAAGTTCAGTTTGATATTCCATCAGTCTCTATCCCTCCATGTGATATTGCATCTATGTCGGACATCCCGTCTACGTCGGACATTCTACCTACATCGGACATCCCATCTACGTCGGACATTCTACCTACATCGGACATCCCATCTACGTCGGAGGTACCCTATCTTGATATTCCATTCACGTTTATCCCACCCTCTGATGTTCCATCCACATCGGAGGTTCCTCGCAATGATATTGTATATCGACGTAGACGACGACGACAGGCTCATATTGCCACTGAGCTTATAGTTGAGTCGCAGCCTCCGATAGTGTCATCAGCCATTGACACGCAAGAGATAGAGCCGATTGTTGAGGGAATCGCCATCGAGCATATTGATCAGATGCATGGCATTGAGCCCGTGCATCCTGAGATAGAGCATGATATGCATATTCGAGGACGAGGTCGAGGACGCGGACATGGACGTGGCAGGGGACGAGGGCGAGGGCATGTGAGAAGGCTTGATTTTGATTTTATTGTAATTTTTTGAATTCTCATGTATATTTGATATTTTTGATCTTTTGGACATGAATTTTTTATAGCATTATCTCAGTTTATTCATATTGAAGTGTGCTGTAATGTTTGGTCAAAATTTTACTTTGTAAAATGTGGGGATTTTTGCAAGTTTGCACTGCTGTGTGAGTGGTAAACAAGAGAAGCGGTGAACCATTCACCGCCTTTAAAGGCGGTAAACCATTCACCGCCTTTAAAGGCGGTGAACCATTCACCTCCTTTAAAGACGGTGAACCATTCACCGCTTTAAATGATTATTTGCTCTTTGGCATTAAACAAGAAGGCGGTGAACCATTCACCGCTTTCTCAGAATTTTAAAATTTTATGAAAACGGTGAACCGTTTAGCGCTTTCATTTGAAAGCGGTACACGGTTCACCGTCTTTACGTAAAAATCACAGCATCTCAATCCCAGGCCTATTTTTGTAAATTTTAATTTCATGAGTCTATTTTTACAATAAAAATTTTCGAGAGGATTATTTGGATAAAATCTCCTTAAAAAATGGCATTTGATATGCATAAGTATAACTATTAATGTTTGTGATTCTTGCTCAGTACTTGGAAAAATTCCATGAGACCCCAGTTGTAAAACTTTTTGACATATAAGAGAGCAATAATTATTGAAACGAAGGATTAAGAAAAAGAAAAAGAAAAAGAAATAAGAAAAAAAAAATAGGGTGGGGATGATTTGCAGAGGAGGTACGGTCGAGTTTGAGGGAGCGGAAGGGGATGGAGGTGCCGAGGATGGCGCGGAACTCCTCGAGCTTCTTGGGGTTGCCCGTCACGAACGTCACCGGCCCCGGCAGCACCAGCGTCGTCCTCGTCGTCCAGACAGACTCCGACATCCCCGCCGCCGCCGCCGCCGCCGCCCGCCTGCACTCCTTCACGCCTCTCACCAGAACGCAGCCGGACTGGAACGATCCTCTGCGCGTGAGCATCCGGCGGCACTTCCACTGCTGCTGCAGTCTGGTCTCGCTTTATAGCGCAGGCATCTAGGGCTCGAACAGGGCCGGATTCGGGTCGGGTCATACTATGCCCAAGCCCAATGCTCACAATACCCATCGGGTTTTATTGATGCCCACTTTATTTGTCACATAGCACATGCATATATTTTTCTTGTATTAAATTAAAATAAAATATTTATTTTTATACGATTCGACAAAAAATTAGTTTACCTTAAAAGCATCATCAATATCCAACTCAATCTCGAATAATATATTATCATCATATAAATAAATAATATACTATATATAAAATTTAGTTATCACTTTTGGTCTGCTGACAGACTCATTTAAAATATATATATATATATATATATATATAAGGATAAGAATAAGAATCAATGGGAATAGATACGTAATGAAATAAACTTTTAATTCATTTTTCTCTAACGAATGATATTTTTTTTATTAAATATTTTTACATCATTTAATATCTTTTTTTTTTTTACTGTGAATATTTAAGATTATCTCAATTCTATCTACTAATATTTAGTTATTATTTCTAACAATCGGAGGATACTATAGAATATTTTCGCGTCTCAAATTAGAAGTATCAAAATTTAATTCACATTTAATTCAAATTTTAAAATTTAATTTGATCGACTTTAATTAAAATTTGTATGACTAAATATTTTCTTCTGATAGCTAATGTATTGGGCTTTCAGTTCAGGCTCAGGCCGAGAACTTTTTCAAAATTAAATTTTTAAATTCGCTCTAAATTCAAAGTTATAATTTTGATATCCAAAGTCCTGCCCATACATGACCCATCGGACCCCTAATGGCATCACGGCTTTCTACGGGTATGAAACGGGCCAGGCCGCCGGTGCGTGGCATGGCACGGCACAGCCCGCGCATCATATATGGGCCTTGCCATTCTTATGGACTGGCACGCGGTACGGCACGATACGGCATGACACGGAAGCACGTCGTATATGGGCCTTGCCATTTCTATGGACTGGCTTGTGGCACGGCACGGCACGGCACGGCACGGCACGACCCGCGCATCATATACGGCCTTGCCATTCCTCTATGGTCTGTGCCCATTAATATTTTGCAGTATCATCCATGAGTGCATATAATCTAAGGTAATCACTTTGAAAGATTGTATTTTCAAGAACATTGGGTACTGCAAATCATAGTCGGAAAGCAAATTACAACTTCTTAAAGTTCAGAGGATGATTTGCAACTGGATCAAAGCGTAGTTAGATCTCAAGTTTTTTTTCTTCTTTTTCCCCCTCTCAAATGAAAAAGTTAATTGTGAGATAGGTAGTAAATTCAGGGACTATTTTATTTATGCAATTCATCAAATTCAAGAAATTTTCATGCATTTTTCTGAATAGTTATTTGCAAGGAAGGGGATTGTTGCAAACAGGCCCAGTTATTAATGGTCTGGTTAGCTCCTTTGGCAAATATTAAAAGCCCTCTTAATGGTCTACAGTGGCCAAAATAGTTGAGAGTTGAGACCAACTCACCTACAACACAGATTAACAGAAAAAAATAATTAAAAAAAGATGTGAGAGGGGTGTGGCATTTATGGGACACACACTGGTTGGATGTAAGAGAAGGACATTTGAGGAAAAAGGATTTTGCTTCCTTAAATGCTATCCGGTGGATATCATGGCTGGAGAGGAATAATGTTATTTTTTCAGAAGAGAAGCAACGTGTTTTTGTGTGTGCTTTTTAACATCCGAATGACGCTCGATCAGGGGGATAAATCTTGTTAATCTCTGTTTCTTTTCTTCTGTCGTCTTCTCCCTCTTCCTTTCTGTCTCTCTCGTTTTTCTTTCTTCCTATTTCTTTTTTGAGGTCTCATTGTCTTTCAATTATTGTTAAGTTTATTTTTCTTAATGAATGAAGTAAGTAGATCCTTATATTTTTCTCAAGAAAAAAAAGAGAAAAGCTCTTAGTCTCACTTAATTTTTTTCCATTTGAATAAAGTTCATGTTTTGATTCTATCAAAAACTTCTAAGTCCAAATATAAAAGAAAATGTTGAATATAAATATTAAAAATATCATTCACAACAATACAATTAAAACAGCGAACTTAGATTTTATTGATCGAGAAGAGTGGCGGCATGTAGAATAACAATAGTACAAGGCAGCAGGACTTGACTTGGGTGGGGAACCCATTGTACTATTTAACAACTAATAACTTACGAGTACTCCTTAATTAGCCTTTCGTGGGTTATTTTGAAGTTTTTATACATTCGTCAATTCGTAACTGGAATTCCATCTCAGCTTATATTTTTGACACTGATTTAAGTTCCTTTGTTCAAATCTATATCTATTAATTGTTATGTACTTTTGGTTAATTTCTACTAAAAGAGGTTTCTGATGAGTGTATAGGGAACCACAAATTTCATATATAGTGGTACACAACTTTGTAGCACGTAATTCACATGGGAATGCATGTTTGTAGGCGGTGCATATCCAAAGGAGACAATTCTCATGATATATCTAAATATATGTGGACATAAAGATAGATAGTCATTGATATGCATTGTTAGATACCATTCATCAACAAAACATGATGGATGTGGGACTATTCGTATTGATGAGTAGTGAACCAAATTTATAGTGGAAGTGACATCCTTAGCTGTCTCTTAAGCAAAGCCTTGTGGCCTACTGTTGAACATATTCTAAGTATTGCCTAATAAGTGTTCTTAAGATGAATTGTCTTTCAATCTCTATCCTCCCAATTGAGTTAAAGTCTCCACTATTGGCTTATAGGAGCCAGCATCCTTCCCTGTGATGAGAGGTCAGATTAGGTCGAGTTACGTTCGAAATGGCAGGATCAAAGTCGGATTGGGCTGAGTCATGTTCGATGTGGCGTGAGACTGGTTGGGCTGAATCACAATCGAGACCCGTGGGCGCTGTGCTGTGTTTATACGTTTTAAGTGAATTAGTTGCATATTTCTAATTATCAGCTTAAACTTTTAGAATTAATGATTGGTGCCAACGATCCGACATCCACTTGAAGTGCTTTCTTGGTAAAAGAATTCTTGCTTGCACCCGATGCATGTTGTTAGTCTGTGTCGCGTATCCTACCGGCTGTTCATTTCATTTTTTTGCTTTCAATCTAGCCATCCAGCTATGAAAACATGCTATCTTAGTTAGTCCTAAGTCACTTCTCTTCTATAAGTTTTTCAGTGTTTTAATCCTTAAATTGTACTTCTATAATACAAATTGATGTTTTTTGTTTCTTTTAGATAAAAACGTACAGAACTTATCTAAATTATGTACTATTTTGAAATGATGACCCAACCTTTCAGAATTTTAGTTTTTACTATCCAATATTTCAATTGTTTGATTTGAATCGGCCAACAACACTTTGACTTCAAAAATTTGAATGTATGTTTATCTTTACAGATTTAATTGGTATGCTTCATACAATTCTCGCAACTATAAATTTATTAAAGTAAGAAATTAGCTTAAATTTTGAAGTTAGAATACCGTAGATTGACTCAAATCAATTAAATTGAAAAGTTGGATAGTAAAATTAAAATTTTAAAAAATTGGATTAATCGATTCAAAACGATCCATAGTTCAGACATGTTCTGTACGTTTTTTTCCTGTTCGTTTATTTTCTCTTCTATTAACATACGTGACGTAGTTCACTCGGTACTTAAGTTAAGGATACGAGAATTATTGCAGTTATTTCCTATCATAACACCACATCATCTATTTTCAGCTTATCACTTCTCTCATTTTAAGAGAAAAGTATAATACAAATTTTCTTTTGAAAATAATAATAGAATGGGTGAACCTCAAGGGCTAAGTGTGATTGATTGGAGACACTATAATTTAGTGCAGTTATTTTCTATCATAACACCACATCATCTATATTCAGCCAATTACATCTCTTTTTTTAAGAAAAAAAGTAAAATAAAAAAATATTTTTTAAAATTATAATAAAATAGATAAACTCCAGAGGCTAAATGTGATTAGTTGGAGGCACCATATCAGTTATGTGACTGTCATATTTTAGACATCTTTTTTTTTTTTTTAAAAATGTGTGAAGAGTACATCCCATATAATCAATCTATGGAGTGTACATATTGTACACAACTTTTAATTATGGGAGTACACGTGGAGACAAAAACGATGCGAATCGGATCGAATGTCATAGTCCAATGGATTAGGCCTACTTTTATAGTTAGGTGGCATGGCCATGTTAGCCACTTTTAGGTGCACATGGAGTGTAAACTTGTTGGCACACATGGGTTCCATGTGGACATCTTGGAGACCCCCACAAAAGAATAGGGGTGAGCAAAATTTATGGGGTGATTGAGATAGAGAACATTAGAATAATTTGATTGGTCTATTAGTGAGGGAGCATGTGATACAATTGGATGTAGCCCAGTTAAGACCTTGTTTGGCTACTCCAATTTCTAATTATCTGATTTTTCTGAATCAGCTGTCTGGTACTACTGTAAGTTAGTAAAAATTCGATTCGTTTGGAAAGATTTGGTGGAATTTTTGTAATACAAATAGGTCTCATCTGATTCTTATGATTTTAGGTCATATATGGTGAGAATTTGATGTTGTCAATTTAGTGTTAGAATTTTTGAAAAAGCATGACTCAATCAAGCTGGGCCAAAAATCCCACTTAGTACAGCAATTCTATTGGTGAGGAAGCATGTGGTACAATTGGATTCAAGACCTTGTTTGGCTACTCCAATTTCTAGAATTTTAAAGAATTGAAAATTATCTGATTTTTCTGAATCAGCTGTTTGGTACTGTTCGAAAAGATTTCATGAAATTTCTCATAATATAAATGATTTGAGGTCGGACATATATGGTGAGAATTCAATTGTTATTAATTATATATACTTTATGATCAATAACCCCAGAATACCAACCTTACATCAGTTATATGTATGTTTCTTATGAAAAAAATATGTAATCACATTGAAATCATTCCGTTTCTTTTACCAAAGAAAGAAATTAAACAGATCGATTCTGAGATGCAAAAGTTAAAAAGTTAATAAACAAAGAGTTTATTATATATTGGTGTACGAAATTAGAATGACCTTCTACTTCTTCAAAGCTATAGATATTATAGAGATTTTCTTGTCCTCAAAAAAAATATTCCGCGTGCTTCTTTAAGCAGTTATATATCTATCTGCAAATAATACTTTTGTAGAAGCTCTAAACTGGTTAATTAATTACATTGGTCCAAACTAAGGATATTATCTAAGACAATTGCGTATGCCTTAGAGATACAAAAGCTCTAAACTGGTTAATTAATTACATTGGTCCAAACTAAGGATATTATCTAAGACAATTGCGTATGCCTTAGAGAGAGAGAGAGAGAGAGAGAGAGGGGGGCTAAGAAAAAAAGAATATTAAAGATCTTTATGTGTTTTTTTTGGAGATAAAGATTAAAGAATCGATTGAAAAAATTAATGCTTGTTCAACATTACTATTTGTTGACACACACATACACACCCAACAGTTGTAAACAGCGCCGTACAAATTCGACGTTTCACTTAACTTAGCATTCAACTAATTCCACAGCTATCTAAAATCCTCATAAAAAGAAGAATATTCTAAATGATTTTGCTATATAAAGTTGTAACTACGCTACTTACAGTTAAAATTATATGTAAATCTAAATGTAGTATTTGATTTAATGTTTTTATATCAAACTATTCCAGTTGGAATCGCATGAAGAGACTCAATTGCAGCATTTGGAATAACGCTAAAATTATTCACATTTTTAGTTACAGCAAGTGAAAAGAGTTATTTTAAATAAGAGATAAAGTTTATCTACCTAATCATCTTTCAAACTGTTACGACAAGCGCACAAACAGAAACGAAAACGGCGAACACGAAATACACAAACCACAAACAGAAAAGTAAATAATACAACTCTTCCGGAGACCCCCGAGGGCTGTGGCAGAGAATCACTGACACCCCAAACAATACAACTCGGACTAAAAACCTAACCACTTTATCAGCAATCTGTTGGGTTGTTTGGACGGATCGAAACAACGCTATCTTCCGGAAAAAACCCCCGAACGCTTTTAGGGCCATGGATAGAGCTAAACTTCTAGCATCTGCGTGGAATGAGCTTGTTTAAGTAACTACTCCCCGCCGCCACCCCCCCTCCCCCACCCCCTGTATCTCTCCTCCTGCTTGTATCTCTCCTCTTCTCGGAGGCCTTGGCTGCTTCCACTCCGTATGCTTAGTTCATCTTACTTAATGAATGAAGCAGGTAGCGTGCTACCTTTTTCTCAAAAAAAAAACACACAGATTTACGTGGAAAACTCTTTGCAGGGAAAAATCATGGGCGAGGGAGGAGAGAGCTTCACTATGAACGAAAAAAGGGAATACAATGTTCGTTACAATTCCTGTGTCGCCTCTAGGGCAAAACGAAAGAGTAGAAAATTTCTTAATGGGTTTCGGATCTACCCACCACAGACATTCATTTTCCTCCACAATTTGATTTTCTGGTCGCACCGCGAAGCCGTCGGCGAGTCGAAGTCCAAAACTGAATTCGATTATCAATTTCGAGTCATATCCAACACAAACAAAACCTATTTTTCCCTCATCATTGGGAGTACTCCCATCATCTCATACATTAAGTGACAAAATTTGTAAAAATAGTTTTCAACTGCATGCAATTAAATAAATTATTTATAACTATAGTACTTTTTAATGCATCAGAGTAAAAAAGATGCATGTGAATATGATTATTGTATTTTTTTAACTATATGCATATTGAAGCGTATACATCAAAAGGGGAAACAAAAAAAGAAAAAAAGAAAAACAACACGCAATGTGATTTTGGAGAAACTGAGGATCACATTTTAAGATCAGCAAAATGACATCGGAGCTAAAAATACTAACACACATTTTAGTGGGGAGTCCTTTTTTTTTTAATTGGTTTTTAGAACTATTGTAATGAATGAGGCTCTTGACTAAATTAGGGCTGAGTACCTTTGATGTGTCTTTTTCATTTACTGATTCATCACTCATTTTTTCTACTAAGTACTTATATATATTAGTGTTTGAGTTGATAGCTACATCTGATCAAATAAAAAATATATAAGGTAAAAACATATAGCAATTTATCTCAACTATCTATGAACTATTTTAAATTTACAATCCAAACTTTTAAAATTTTATTTTATTTTTCAACCTGTCGGATCGTTGGCGCTAACCATTAATCTCAAAAGCTCGAGCTGTTAGAAATACGCAACCAATTCACTTAAAGCGTAAAGATACAGCGCCCACGGGTCTCGATTGTGACTCGGCCCCACCAGCCTCACGCCACTTCGAACATGACTCGGCCCACCCAGCCTCACGCCATTTCAAACATAACTCGGCCCAACATGACCTCCCGCCACAGGGCAGGATGCTGGCCCATTTAAGCCAACACAATCTTTCAATTTATTTAATTTAAGTCACACAACAATATTTTAACTTTAGAAGTTAAACTAATTTCTTAGTTTAATAAATTTATAGTTGTGAGAATTTCATGAAGTGTAGTAACTAAACCTGTAAAGATAAATAATGAACTCTAATTTTGAAGTTAAAGTGCTATTGAATGACTCAAATCAAACAGATCGGAAGGCTAGATAGTAAAATTAATATTTTGAAAAATTGGATAGTCAACTCATAATGATCTATTAGTTCAGATAAATTATATACGTTTTTATTTATATATAATTAAAGCTATTATAAATAAAATTACATACAGACCCGCTAGCATTTGGCTCTGATACCAAATGAACAACCAGGCCCGTTAACAATTATAACTCATTGGATTCAAATCACCGGTCTAAAATGCTTAATTTCAGTTATTATTTATATCCAAACATAATTCATTTCCTTACCTATATGAGACTAGTGGGACGTTATAATGCGTAACATATATATATAATATAGAATTGGGCTGGAATTCTATTGATAGCTTTTGGGCTCTTTTGTTATCGAGTTTTTAACCCTTGGATGAAAAATTATACCGTTAGGATGATAGTGGTCTCCTAGGATTTAGTGGTGGTCCCCTTAAGGTTGAGTGGGTGGTTGGTTGAATAGTATGATCTAAAGGATGGAATTGATTAAAGTATAGGTCTAACGGCTAAAAAATCGATTGTAAAATAGCTCAAATACTATTAATAGTATTCCAGCTCAACTCTCTCTCTCTCTCTATATATATATACATATATATAGAGAGAGAGAGTAGAACTAGTATGCTATTAGGAGCACGGAGGACTTCGTGCTCCTACGCCGTTTTCAATGATTAAACTTTCGAATCGGCGATCGGCTCCGTTAGATTTGACCTAACGTATTTAAAGTATCTAAAAAATAAATTTTGCTATCTTTTGATGTCATTTTACCTAATGATCGAAAGTATTCAAAATCAATAATTTTTAGTGATTGATGTGCTTCGTTTGTAAGTTAATGGTGTAGAAGTATTCAAATCAAGTAAAATTTTAATAGAATATTCTTTATACTATCTACAGTAAGATTAATATCTCTGATAAAAAAATTTAGTACTATATCATAACTTTTTGTCAGATTTTTATTTTCACCTATTGATTTTGAGTCCTTTCGATCACCAGGTAAATGATATCGAAAAATTATAAAATTTATTTTCTAAATATTTCAAAGACGCTAGATCAAGTTGAACGGAGTCGATCGTCGATTCGAAAGTTCCATTGTCGAAAACGGCTTAGGAGCACGAAGACCTCCGTACTCCTAATAGCATACAGGACCTATCTACTTTCTCTCTCTCTCTCTCTCTATATATATATATATATATATATATATATATATATATATATATATATATATATATATATATATGTTTTTTTTCTATGGTATACTTATGTTATTTATCATTGTTGGATTCAATATGCAAATTTGGATCTGGACATGAGCTAACTACCAAATCGTACAAAGTTAGTTGGATCATAATTCATAATAATTCCTAACAAATATATAGCTTTTTAGAGGACACCACTTTGACCATGCATGCATGTCGCACCTAACGCCTATGACTTAACGAGGTTCTCACACACACCTCGGGAGAGGTGGTTGGGACGTTAAATAACGTACATAATAATTATTTATTTTTAAGGGTTTATTTGGTTCGTGCATTTTAGACTCTATAATGTTTAGAGATTTTGAAAGTTATTGTTTTTTTTTCATAGAAATCAGATTTCGATTCTCATTCCACTCTGAAATGAAAATGATCCAATTTATTTATACTCCAATCTGGCTTTGAATTTTGAATTGGTCCATTGCAGAGTACAACACTTGAAATTCTCTAGGACAAACATCTCACCCCCCCTCTTCATTAATCATTTTTCACTGTCTTAAGCACAATACTCTTTCAAAATTTTAGGTGTCCCAATTGTCTATTTTGATTTTTATTTCAATAATGAACTAAATATTTTTAAATAATTTATTATTCCATTTCTCATTCCCACTCCAATCGTGAACCAAACATATCCTAAAAGTCTAGGTGATTAGGGAACTCTCTCCCACGTTTAGATTATGCGCTTCGTTCAATTGTTTTAGAAATAAATTCAGCAAGAAATGTGAAGAAAATAAATTTTAAACTTAAAATCTTGAGTACCAACCATTAAGCCCGTAACCAATTGCGCTAGATATAGTCAGCGAATCAAAGAACGTAAAACAATCAATCCTTTGTTTTCTAAAAGTTTCAGTTATAGAAAACGATGTTTTCGTTATTTATATTCAACAAAAGAGAGAGACGGTTGTTAAATTAAATAAGACGATCCCTAATGTTACTTAGGCTTCGTTTGGGATTGCGGGGAGATAGCGTTACGTGCGGTGAGAAAGTATGATGAAAAAATACCCCGTTTATTTTCGTACGTAATATTGCGTTCCGCATATCGCGATGAGTCGGTTACGATATATTTTCTGCGGTCCCACCGGAGAACACAGAAGCATATCCCTATATACTTTTATCCCAACTCCATTTTATCTAATAGCGTTAGATGGACCTCAATACCAAACTAAGCCTTAAGAAACTTCAATTTTGATATTATATTAAATAAATGAATGAATATGAATTAATCGTTAATTATATTCTATTTTTAATATATTTATATAAGAGAGAGTAAGAGAGTGGGGGTCGTTCGCCACGTGGCGTGTGGTTAGAGGGAAAAAAAAATTAAAAAAACAAAAATGAGAGAAAGGCCGTACCACGTGGTGTGTCAATACAAGAGAAAAAGTTACGTTGACCGTTGACTATCCGTCCAATTCAATCTAATCCTATTCAATCCAAATCAACTGTTTCTTTTACAGATATCTCCCTACAAATTTAACTATTTGCTGTACAAATCCTTTCTAAAAATTAAGTTTAGGGACTGTTTGGTTCCACGTAAAACTGTGGAAACAAAATTTTCGGTGGAAAAATTTTTTCGGAGAAAAATAAATTTTACGGTTTTTAGTGTTTGATTTGTAGGAAAGAAAAAATAGTTTTCGTCACGGTTGTTTGGTTGAAAAGAAGAAAAAAAGAAATAAATAAATAAAAAACTAGTATATATATTTTTCTATTCCATATATTATATATTATTGATATATATAATATATAATAATTATGATACCACATATATTATTATTATACTTTATATTTATATATTTAAAATATATTATCCAATAAGGTGTAATATAATATATAATAATATATATATTTATACTATAAAATACACCCTTATATGTATGCCTTTCTTTTAGATCTTTAGATGTCGGAATAAGATATTTAATAATAAATTTTTGTTATATGGTTACAAGCTAAATTTAAATTTTTGATTCTTAATTAAAAGATTTTGACGTTTATAATTTGATAGAATGATATTTTTTGTCTATAAGGTGATTTTTCTTATTTGAGAAAAATAACTGATGGTCGAATATGATATCGATTATAGACATTTAATCACACTCCTAATTTACCAAATAAGATGTTCTTGGATCTAAACGGGACCTTAAAAGGAATCGATTGATAGGTTTACCGATTTGTAATATTTCAAAAATTTCCTATATTTTCAATTCAAGATGCTCAAATTGTCACTCTATAGTATATGCAAGGCACATTGAAATTAAGCCATCCAACATACAAGGGTAGACGGAGATTAAAAAAAAAAAGAAGGAAATTTTTAAATATGAATTTTAAGTTGTTTGGAAATAACTATCTAATTTTTAAAATTTTTGCTTTTACTATCTAACCTTTTATTTTATTTAATTTAGTTTTTTATTAATTGCGAAAATTTATTGTGTACACTGCATTTTTATTGGTCATTCATTTTATCTAATTGTCTCATCTCTACCATCAAATAAATTATAATTTTTTTAGTTAAAAATTAAGCGTTCGGATGAACAACTTAAGATGCACTGAAAAATAATCAATCACGTTTAAGAAGACAAATCAAACTATTTGAAATGTTAAATAGTAAAATTAACAAATTTTTTAAAAATTAAACAATCACTTTTAAATGATCCAAGTTTAGGTCAACTCTATCCAATTTCACCAAAAATAATAATAATAAGGCTAAATTACAGAAAAACTCTCTGTAAATATCCGTTTTGTTGCTTTTCTTTTCTAACTTTCAAAAATCTATATTTTACCCTCTTAAAATTTTAGAAATACTTTCAGAGAGGTATGTCGTTAATAGAGAGAACAAAATGACCAAATTACCCTTACTTCTTCTATAAAAAAATATTTTTTAATATTTTTTTGTTATTTTGAAGGATATTTTTGGTATAAATTATAAGAAATTGACAGAATAGTGATGAAACCCTGACGGAGTAAGGCTAAATATAACAACTCGAAATATTGATGGGGTAAAATATAAATTTTTGAAAGCTAGAAAGAAAAAATAGAAAAACGGATATTTATAAAGGGGTTTTCTGCAATCTAGTCTAATAATAATAATAATTCCTTGGGGGCAATACATGTGGGCATGTTGACCTTTGTAGTGGATTAAGTTATGGATATAGTAGATAATATAGAAGGATTTAATTATGTGGTCACCAATAAGAGATGCGCATCAATCCGGGCATGATGAGCGCCGCGTCAATTGCAAGTGAATGGTTGGAGAGTTGTTTTGGCAACCAAATTCCAAGGGAGAAAAAATAATAATAATAATCAAGCCAAAATACAGATAAAATTTTAGTGGAGAGCTCCCCGACGATATTTCGTTGGGACCCCTGATCTGCTGCCATTTGTAGGGTGTTTTTTAATACTAAAATTCAAAGTATTTTAAATTCTAGAGGAAAGGATTATAACAGTCGGATAAGGATAAAAAGTTACACGAGGCGACGGATTGTGGCTCCTTAATGCGCCATTATTGGGAATCTCCTCACTGAAGTGTTTTTTTCCCCTATAAATAGGGTGTGAATAGTATTTGTTATCAGCTTTTTAAATTTTGTATATTTAAGATTTACTATTTGGTGGTGGTAATAGTATGGATTCAGGAGCTAAAAAATAAACAATAGGTACTATTCAAATACTATTAATTAATAGTATTATAGGTAGACTCTAGCGAGAACTAGCTACATCAGGGATAGGTACAAGTGTGGGAATAAGAAAAATAGTGTTTGGATGAAAATTGGATTATACCCGGGGATAAGAAAAATAGCGTTTGGATAGATGATATGGAATAAGAGGGATAGTGTGTAGTTATATATAGAAAATAGAGGTATAGGTAGGAATAGTTATACCAGCTTATTTCAGATATCGAAAATTACTATTCTCGAATAAAAAATTTGCGTTTGGATATAAAGGGGGGGATAAGGCCTTATACCCGGCCTTATCCCCCAACCAAACGGTACAAGCAAAACTTCAATATAATAATGAGGCACTTGTAAAAGAGTCCATTCTCTATCCAAATAGTATTTTTCAAAACAATCAAACAAGTAGACTTTTTTTTAATTTAAAAGATACTTTATTTAAAGATTTATATTGAGGTACAAGTTAAATTAAGGGCATCCTACGACCACTATCGCACAATCTATTATAAGTTGCTCTTTATAGAGAATTGAGCTTCTATACTTTTAAAAGTACTAAGTCATTGGCGCAGGTTTTCGGCCCTTGGATGAAGGGATATGCGGTTAGGATGATAGTGATCTCCTAGGGTTGAATGGATGGTTGGTTAAATAGTATGATCTAACGGATGGAAACGATAAAAGAAGTAGATCTAACGACGAAGAACTTACAAGCACTAAGTGCTTGATGCTTTTAAAAGCACCATAGCCGAACTCCTTTATAGAACTCCCGTGCCTTATATACAACCATAAGAAGAAATATAATAAAGTATACCTATTAATAACGGTTATTATTAATTTATATTTTGAGTACCTGATACAGAGTGTTTTTCTGCATGATTCAATAAAGTATACGACTGTATCTCATATTCCAACACAACCACTATCCAAGCGAATTAGTGGTGAACTCAAAAGCCCGTAACCTAGCAAGAAAATGAAAATCAAAGCGCACGGATATTAAAGCAAAATCTAGAACAAAATATTTAGGGGTCGTTTGGTTCAAGATTTATAATATTCCGAGAACGATATATATTTTATAATTAGAACAACAAACTTGTTACTAACTTATGAGGCCATTTGAGAGTTGGAAGGTTAATTATTAAGAAATAGTGTATTTTTATTAATGGACTCCGTCAAGCATGAAAATAAGAATTCCTCTTAATTCAAAATAACCTAGTATGCCTACCATTTAGAAATTTATAACAATTTTACTGCTTTACTAGCACTTTTTATAACTGTCCAACTTGAGTTGATCAACAGTGATAACTTGAATATTTTCAATAAAAATTATAGAGAATTATCAGAATATTACAAGTGATAAACCAAACATGCCGTTATTTTAAAATGGTTTATATGGTAGTCTCTGTGGATTATAAGCGGTAATCAACTACCCCGAAATTACGTGATGATAGGAAGGACGCACCCATCGCACTTAAGGGCTCAGCCACGACGCTCACGAGCTTTGATCTGACTCAATCGATCTGGACGTTAGGTCAATTATTGTGTCTTTTGCTGTTATGTCTATTATGGACTATAGTTTCACTCAACTTTTTGGGCTCATCCAACTTAACTTATTAATCTTCTGCGCCTATTATCACAGAACAGAAAATTAAGTTTATTTTAATCAATAATAAATAGCTAACAGTCTCCACAGCTGTGTGTTCGGTAACTTAAACCTAACGCAAGCAGTATTTTCCACTACAATCTTGCCGGGGTCCTGCCATTTATTCTGGGAGGTTGGTTGGATCTGAAACCTAAAACACTTTTGGGGCTAGCGAGGACATAAAGCAATTATTGGTTTTGGAGAATTTTAGAACCATACTTAATTGTTGCCTAGTTAATTAGGTATAGCATCATTATCTCGACTTTCAAAAAAGGTAATTAATAATATTATTATTATAACTTTTGATCTAAGGTAAATGTTATTTTACTTAGCTCTTGTGCTATTTGAGAAGCGCAGTAAAAGTTAAATGTTAAGCATGTTATGTAGCGAAGAGATAGAGATATATTTTAGTAGCGATGACAAGTTAAGAGAATTTGAGCTCCATAAATTAGATCATTAATACATACGTACTTAAGAACTTGTAACTAGGCTACTATACTATTAACAGCACCAGGTCATTGGTGCTATTAGATTTTCGGCCATTAGATGAAGGGATGTGTGGTTAGGATGATAGTGATTCTCTAGGGTTGAGTGGATGATCGGTTGAATGGTAGATCTAACAGGTGGAAATGGTCAAAAGATAGATCTAACGGCGAAATACTCGATAACACCAAGCACTTGGTGCTATCGATAGTATAGTAGCTGAACTATATATATATATATATATATATATATATATATATATATATATATATATATATATATATATATATATCAAATAAAATATATTTACCAAATTAGCAAGCTATAAAAAAATTTGTAGAGAAGCTGTAGAACATTTACAAGCATTACGCGTAACTGCGTGCGTAAAAAATGTGCGCGAATGAAGGTTACGGTGTCTTATGATACACTCATGCATGTATATATAGACGCATGCGCCAAAGGTGATGATCGATCATTGTATAAAAAACTCAGTAATTTTAGTTGACGTAATTGTTTAAGAGCGTGCCCATGTATGATTTGTGCATGAAACATGGGTCTCTATATATTTAGCTTCAAAAGGAATTAATCAACGATTAGGGCACATTTCTATAAAAAATGATTAGGGTAAATTGCACTTTAATTGGTTCCTCAAACTACGAGGAGGGTGACGTCTTTGGTCCTCAAAATTTTAATATGTTGTAATTTCTGGCTAGAACTTTATAGATTTTTACAATTAAATTTTACCATACAATTTAGTTGAGCGAACAATAAAGTGTCACAGATATAGTAATAACATGGTAGTGTTAATTGTGATTGATAATACGACAATAACTAAGAAGCTAAATCAGCAATACATTATTATTCAATTGACTAAATTAGACGGTGGGATTAAATAGTAATATTTTAAAATTTTGCAATCAGAAATTACAAGAGATTAAAGAGTAATTAAGCTCTAATTTGCCACCCTGTGATTTAGCTTATTTTCACTTTTTCATCCTATGGTTCAAAAAGTTATACTTAACTATTCTATG
The DNA here is from genome assembly GCA_016920855.1 of Puya raimondii. Classification (NCBI taxonomy): domain Eukaryota; kingdom Viridiplantae; phylum Streptophyta; class Magnoliopsida; order Poales; family Bromeliaceae; genus Puya; species Puya raimondii. Next base: position 54,300,903 of record JABWPP010000050.1, on the reverse strand, counting down.
ATTTAGCTTATTTTTACTTTGCCAATTTGTAACTACCCTATGGTTATCCAAAAATTTACTTTGCTAATAGTAAAGATAAAAATAAAAATAAAATCACAAAATAATCTAGTATAATTTTTTGAATCACATGGTCATAGGAGGCAAATTGAAGTTTACCGTAAATTAAAATTTGAACCCACATCTCGGTGTGAGAACCAAAAGTGTAACTTCACCAATAAGGAGTAGATAATCTAGTCGAGTCTTACCACACATGAATGTACGAGTACTAAAACAGTAATGAATGGTTGATCAGACCATCTTTTCATAAAAGTGTTCTCCTTATAACTTTCGTTCATATTTTTATTGCATCTGCAGGTAGAGAATGACTTGTTTTGTTGTATGAATTTGTGAAGGGCCAAGTTAAGCGTATTGTGACGAAGATTCAAAAAAGTTTGATCTGAGACAACAAGCAAAAAAAAAAAAAAAGAAGAAGAAAAATCCATCAATTTTGAGCTGATTTTCGAAATTGGCTCGACAAATCGCGTCCGGGTAAACTCTAGGGCTTCGTTTACTGCAAGTGAAAACCATAGCTAAAAACACACAGAGATCAGAACTGTAGCATGAATTTAGAGGTTAAAATCGTGGCGCAGGTTGTTTCTGTATTTCGAATTGCATCAGAATTTGAATCATTTTCAGTTGTCCTAGGTTTTCGATCATCTTGTGTTTGTGGTCATTAATCCAATCTGCTTATCTCAAATTTAACTTGTTGGATGTAGCCAACGTGATTTATTCAAAACAATTCATAAAGATATAGTCGATCAAACAGTTAGAATGTATCTAGGCACGTTTTTGATGAACGGACGTGATTAAGCATCCTTATATTAGGTTATATATATATATATATATATATATATATATATATATATATATATATATAAACATAACGGGAGTCCCGATCCAACCCTAATTCAAATTTTATGTGACGGCTACATCTCGGGAGATAAGGGAGTAAACCGGAAAAGTCCCACTTTTTTGCAAATCGTGAACGAGAACAAATCACAAGAAATAACCGTCATCTATAATCCGTATTTGAAAATCGAAATCATAGCAGAAGGTACGATTTAATTTGCTTATGGTTTAACATAACTCACATCTTTGGCTTATGGTTTAACATAACTCACATCTTTGGGTTTTAGGTTATTGGATCGTTCCGGTTTCGGCTTGCTTTCGATTGCATAGTTTTGGAACAAGTTTTAGAGCTTTTTAAATAAAATGTTCGAGCATTGATAACTAAGGCGAAAAGTTTCAATTGAAACAAATTTGGTTACAATGAATAGAATTATCTTTTTCGATCTTGATTCTCAAACCAAAGTTTATGCATGCTATCCATTTTGTTAATGGACATAACCACTCTTTTTTCATTGTACTAAACAAATGCAACCCAAATTATAGCCTTAGGGCATGTTTGACAATGCGTAACTGCTTAATTAGTTCCTCTCTCATTTTTTAGTATCTTCGGCTCCCTATTCACGAGCATTTGGCTCAAAATGAGCTCGAGATCGATCGCTCGTTTAATAAACGAGCCGAACATGAGCCGGGGCCAGCTCACTCGTGTTCGGCTCATATATATATATATATATATTACAATTTTAACTATTTGAATTTTAGGCCAATCCTAAAATAAAGAAATCTATATTTTGTGAATTTTAATAATTCTATTAAGATTGTACTTTTCTAATTTCTTTCCAAATTTTATCCAATAGTAGGACTGATAATCTAACTTGTTGTTTGCGAGCCAGCTCGTGTTCGACTCGTTAATAAACAAGTCAAATACGACTTGAATTTTTTAGCTCGATATTTTAATGAGCCAGTTCGTATTCGACTTGTTTATTAAACAAGTGAATACGAACAGGCTCCATCTCGCTTATGTTAAGCTCGTTGTCAGCCCTAGTGCCCATCCTATTGTCACTAGGGATGTCAATGGGTCGGGTTTTCAAAAACCCGAACCCGAACCCGAACCCGAACCCGAACCCGAACCCGACAACCAAATTGAAATCCGAATCCGGATCCGAACCCGGCGGGTTTTAAAAATCCGTATCCATACCCGACCCGGTCAAAAATCCGAAATCCGAATCCAAACCCAAACCAGAAAATCCAAACCCGAAGTAATGATTTTTTTTTACTATATTTCAAAATATACCGTTGGATGAAGATTCAACAGATAAAATTATTAGGCATTTTATATATATATTGTATAAATAAATAAATAATATGTATATAATTTATTCGGGTTCGGGTTCGGATTCGGATCGGGTACATACGAAATCCATACCAGTACCCATATCCGTCGAGTTTTTATTTTCCATACCCATATCCGAATCATATCCATTTAGTTCGGATAAACTTGCCCCGTTCGGATTCGTGTTCGGATAATATTTCGGATATCCATACCCATTGACATCCCTAATTGTCACTGATTTCACGAGTTCATCCACAGGTTATTCGTAACAAAACAGTCCCCTATGGCCCCTTTTTTTTTATACTTTTTTGTGTAGAACAAGTTAGTTATTAGTTAAATGCAATTTTAAGATGCAGTTATTCTTTTATTCTCTAATTCACTAAAAACTAACAGGCCAAATCTTTCGAAAAACCCGGTTCATGGAGAAGGGCAAAATCGTCATATCGCCCCTGCATTCATGCAGTGGCGTCCGGGGCACGCGTGACGGCCGTGTGATGATGTGCACATCATGCATCCTCTGCCCCATTAACACATCCCACCCTCCCCATTCATGTTGCAAATTTTTTTTTTTTTTTTTTCTCAACCCAAAATTCCCTCCCCAATCCCCTAATCCATTGAGAAAAATATTATCTGGACCTGGTCCACCGAACCAAAATTAACTGCTTCCCGTCCCACAATCACTTCCTGAAATCTAATTCTAATACGGCTGTAAATATTTTTAGAATAAAATTATAATATATTGAGTTTATAGTTTCGTAGCAGATCATCTTGATATCATACATCTTGGTTGACGATAAAACGAACATAACTGGGGGCTTACTAATTTGATTTTAAATTTACTTGATTTTAAAAATTGTTTAATGCTATTGTATTAAAAAAAATTTAAAATAAAAGCATATAGAAATAATGAGTCCGGCTATGGTGCTTGTGAAAGTACCAAGCACTTGGTGCTTGTAAGTTTTCTGCCGTTAGATTCATCCCTTTGATCAATTCCACCCGTTAGATTATACTATTCAACCAACCACCCACTCAACCCTAGGGGGCCCACATCATCTTAACCGTCCATATTTTAATCCAATGGCTAAAAACTTAAAAGCACCAATTGCTTGGTGCTTTTAAAAGCATAGGAGCTCAATTCTAGAAATAATACTATCTTGTATTTTGATTGGGTCACATAAATTATATCTACGGCATGTTATTATTTACAAAAAAATAAAATATTATGATTTTTTTTTTGGTTGCACTTTCTCCTTGCGTGTAATGCATAATGTTAACCCCATGATTGTTTCTATGAATCCGGGCCGTATGATTATTATACTACGTAAATTGGAGTTAAATGAGTGGTCTACTGATGACGTGGTGTACCAGGTTCACCTAACGAGTCCTACCAAATCCACCCCCGCTCTAGTGGGCCCCACCCGTCATTAGCCCGGCGTTAAAAACGTTCGTTAGCACGTCACGCGACTCGGTGGGCCCGCCGCACGCGACAGCCGACACCGCTCGCACGTGCCTGTCGCTAACGAAGCGGTTAGTTCGGGTTACCCGCAACCGCTCCCGCCCGCTTTTTTCACCCCCGTAGTCAAAATAACTCGGCGCGGAATTAATCGCCCCGAGGAGAAGAAACGCTCTATAAATCGCCGCTCCCCTCGGCGCTTTTTTCTTTAACTCCTCGCCTCCCCTCCCCCTCTTTCTTTGTACAAAATTATAAGCTCTCTCTCTCTCTCTAGAGAGCGAGCGAGAGATAGAGAGAGAGAGAGAGAGAAAAGCTCACCGGAAACAATGGCGGCGGCGGCGGCGGAGGCGGCGGAGCGGCGGAGGAGGTGGCTACGGTTGGCGATCGCCGGCGTACTCCTCGTGCTCATCGGCGGCGGAGGAATCGGGTGGATCGGCGCCGATAAGCTCGCCGCGTCGAGGTACGTACCCGAAATGTCCCACATGTGAGGAATGTGGCTTCTCCTGAAGCCCTAGGAGGGGTTTGGGGGAGATTTTAGGGTTTCTAGGGCCTGATCTTGGGGTGTTTCTTGGATCTACGGTTAGGGGAGGAGCGGATTCGAGGAGGAGCCTCCGAGAGGCGGCGCCATTAACGGCCGCGGCGGCGGAGAGGTTAGTGTAGTAGCTATATATGTAGAGCTTTTGGTATTTGGACGGTGGATTTGAGCCGAGCTTTTTTCGTAAGGAGAGATCCTGGCCGTTGATTTTGCTTTACCGGATGGGCTGTGTGAGCTCCGATTGGATTCTGGCCGTCCAGATCGGGGGAGATCAACATCTCCGCCGTTGAATTCGTTGCGTTCGTTTTGTTAGTTTCCCTTCGCTTTCTAATTTCGCTTTCTTCGCCTCTCTCGGATGGTAATTCGTTGGAGGGCATTTCGGTCATTTCAAGTCCACCGCACTACCCATGGTCAATTAACGCGAAGATCATCTTCGTGGACCAAGTCTACGAACTCATCCGTGGACCGCCATTATAAATAATTAAATATTACAATTTTAAAATTCAAAACTTATTTTCGTTCCAAACGATGTGAACTTATACTTAATTGGTCCACGGATGACGTGGCGAACGCGGTTCACATAACATTTCTCGTATAAAAGACGCGGGAGAAATTTCCCTCGCCTCGGCGCGTTTCCCAAGAAAACAGAAAAAAAAAAACGTAATCTAGTATTTATGCGACCGACCACCTCGAGCGGTGTAAATTCTCCGGAGAATTAGGAACTATATCCAGTAATTTTCTTTTATTATATATTTTCTGGGTACACTTCAATTTGATCCATCCATTGTGATTTTACACATTTTTATTTTATTATTTTATAATTTAAAATCTATATTTAATAATTAATTTATTTTTAGTTTTTTATTGATTGTAAAAATATAGATAGTATTATTTTTATACTGTTTAATAATAAATAAAATAAAAATAAATCATATACCTTACAAAATCACATGTGTAGGGGTAAAATTGTCATTTTGGTCTAACTATGCCTTTCCTTTTCCACTAGGGTGGTGCGCGATGCTGCAGTGTCCGGCGCTGTGGAGGATCCGGAAGTGGTCGTCTCCGAAGTCCACATGTAACTCGCCCTCTTCCTTTTTTTTTTTTGTCAAAATCATTTTATCTAATATAAAAATGTATAAAATTAATTTGAATATAAGTCGTTTTGATCTAACTATCCAATCCTTTAAAATTTTGATTCTAGTATCCAGTCTTTCAATTTATCTAATTTAAATTATTTAATAGCTTTTCAGATACAAAATTAAAAAAATTAATTGCTTTAATAAACTTATAGTCGTGTGAAATTGTGTAACATACAAACTAAATTTATAAAGATAAACGGTATATTTAAATTTTGAAGTTACAAAATTACTCACCGACTCAAATTAAATAAATTTAAATATTAGATATTAAAATCAAAATTTTTAAAAATTAAATAGTCAGATCAAAATGAGTAATAGCTGAGGTATATATGTTCTTCATACATTTATACTTTTTATCTTTGCAATTGAATAAGTTTTTGGGTTGAAAATATATGCTATATATTCTTTAGAAACTTTGATTTTACTAATAGAGCTATTAAGTTAATAAAGTTTTCAATTTAATTATCTGAATAAATCAATTTTAGATATTAAAACTTAAAAACGTATTAATATTATTGATGTTGCATTTTCGATTTGCAGTAATTGGGCCTTCATTTACAGATGGAACTACCTCATTTAACTGTAACTACTGTAAATCAAACCTTTTTTTTTTATAGCTTTTTTTGGCTTAGTGACAAAAAATGGAAGGGCCCGTATAAGCTATAAGCCAAACCTTATTGATGTTTTTTTTGGCTTATAGCTTTCATATATTTTTACCTATTTAATTTGGTAGGTGGGCGTGTTTGTCCTTTATATAAAATCTGTCCCAGCAGTTATGGAAATTGCTCTGGCTTTTGGTTCGTCCTGTTTTCGCAAATTCCCTTGTTTTCATCTATCACGTGAGTTCTAATCTTTGGTAGCAAATATTATTGAAAAAAATAGAAATATAAAACGACAAAGAATTTCAATTTATCGTTTATTTTTACAGACTTAATTAATATATTTTATATAAAAATAAATAATTAGTTTAAATTTAAAAATTAAGTATTATAAATTGAGTCAAATCAAACTAATTGAAAAGTTGGTTGATATGATTAAAATTTTTAGAAGTTCGATAGTTAAACTCAAAATAATCTATAGTTTATGTAAGTTTCGTATATTTTTATCAAATTTTTATATATCTCGGTAGTGCTGCAATAATCACGTCCTTCTCTTTGCAGGTCGATCAACAACAGCACGGCGGCGGCGGCGGCGGCGGGGGGTCGGCGGCGGTCGCTGGACTACCTGACGTCGTGCGGGACGGGGAACCCGATCGACGACTGCTGGCGGTGCGACCCGGACTGGGAGTCGAACCGGCAGCGGCTGGCGGACTGCGCCATCGGGTTCGGCCGCAACGCGCTGGGCGGGAAGGGCGGCAGCCTCTACGTCGTGACGGACTCGGGCGACGACGACGCGGTGGACCCCAACCCCGGCACGCTGCGCTACGCCGTGGTCCAGGACGACCCGCTGTGGATCGTGTTCGACCACGACATGACCATCACGCTCTCGCAGGAGCTCATCATGAACAGCTTCAAGACCATCGACGGCCGCGGCGCCGACGTCCACATCGCCGGCGGCGCCTGCATCACCGCCCAGTTCGTGACCAACGTCATCATCCACGGCCTCAACATCCACGACTGCAAGCCCACCGGGAACGCCATGGTGCGGAGCTCCCCCTCGCACTACGGCTGGCGGACGATGGCCGACGGCGACGGCGTCTCGATCTTCGGCGCCAGCCATATCTGGGTCGACCACTGCTCGCTCGCCAACTGCGCCGACGGCCTCATCGACGCCATCATGGGCTCGACCGCCATCACCATCTCCAACAACTACTTCACCCAGCACAATGAGGTAACCGAGTGCGAGACCCAAATAGTCCTGCATCCAAAGGAAACAGAATTATGATTGAGAATATAATGGACCATAAACTCTAATAATAATAACTGAACTTAAATATTTTAGGCTGATGATTTGGATCCAATGAGTTATTATTGCTAGTGGGCCGGATCATTATATTCGGTATTAGAGTCGATTTATCAGTCAGAAATATGAGATGGATCTCACATCGTCTGATGATCTCCAGCTAGGTCCTGTTTTGCTGCCTATAATGTCTAAACTAGGTCTAAGTAAGATCAAAGATGATCTCTGTTAACTGAAAATTCAGCACCAGAGCAGGAATACACAAAAAAATTTAATGCATTAGGTTAAGAATTTGACCCATGATTCAGAAACTTCAGTTATCTGTGGAATGAACTGGGCAATCTAGCCCTTACTTTGAGCTGAATTTAGACACGGCTTTGCTCGATCGATGCAGGTGATGTTGTTGGGTCACAGCGATTCGTATTCGGAGGACAAGTCGATGCAGGTCACCATCGCCTTCAACCACTTCGGCGAAGGCCTCATCCAGAGAATGCCGAGGTACTTCTTTTTTTTTTCCTCCCTCTGACGAGTGAAAATGAAGGATCTGGGTGTTAGTAGTTGCTTCTTATGTTGTTTTTCTGCGGTATATATGATTCCAGGTGCAGGCATGGTTACTTCCATGTGGTGAACAACGACTACACCCACTGGGAAATGTACGCGATCGGCGGGAGCGCGAAACCGACCATCAACAGCCAGGGGAATCGATACCTCGCTCCTACCGACCCCAACGCCAAGGAGGTAAGATCAACTCCAATCTTGTTTCCCTTCAATGTTTGCACCGATCCAATATGCATTTTTGATTTCTTTTACCTAATGTATAAACGCATTCAATCCTAAACTTTTAATGTTCGATAACTATTCCATTACTTATAGGTGACGAAGAGGGTCGACACGGACGAGAGCAAATGGGAGAGCTGGAACTGGAGGTCGGAGGGGGACCTTCTCCTAAATGGAGCATTTTTCACCCCCTCCGGAGCCGGAGCCTCGTCAAGCTATTCGAGGGCGTCGAGCCTCGGTGCCAAGTCATCCTCGATGGTCGGCACCATCACTTCCGGAGCAGGCGCACTCTCCTGCAGCAAAGGCTCTCTCTGCTAGCTAAAAACAAAAATAAGAGATCTCTCCGAAAGAAGAAACAGTGTTACAGTCTATTCTTTCTTTGTTTTTTTCGTTCCGTTTATACGTGTCAATTATATCTGATGCTCATTCTCGACCTCCCCTTGCCTCCATTCCGAACTGTCCGTCGGAGCAGGTGCGAAGCATTGCTGATTCCTTGTTCCCCCTCTCTTTTCTTCTTTATCTCTCTCTGTTTCTTTTACATCCGACTTCGCGCGTCTTGAGATGAAGCTAGGGTTGCATATAATGTATTCTCCTGTTTTTTTTTATAGCATGGATATCAATTGCTTGTGCTGTAATAGGTGATGAATAGTTTTCGTCAGTAAATGAAACAGTTTGTATATCGAGTCTGCGTGTTTTGTCGCTCGCTGTACTTCCTTTTCCAGTTATTACCAAAAGATTTGATGGTTAAATGAGACCCAGGGAATGTTAAGCAGGAGTGCCATGAGCAGAGCTGTTCGAAGAGCACTAACAACATGTTAATTCAAAACACCTGCTTTTGGCTTCTCGCCGCAGGGTAAGCAGAAGCTCCAAAACTCTTGCAAGCTTTTGTCTGCAGCAAAAAATGCGGAGGCTTCTGCTTCTTAGAATTCGTCCCGAAGCTGCATCAAGTTGGCAACAGAAGTTTCGTCCACATTTCGACGGTATGAGATGTTTAAATCTGTAGCAGTAAACAAGGATATGTTATATGTTTTTAACAAAATTTTAAAAATCTAACACACAAAAATCGAAGTTTTTTTTCTGCTTTATCACTTGCTTCGTAGTTCTGCAGCAGGGAGATTAGTTGAAGTTCCATCAGAAGATTCTGAGCATAGCAGTATTCTTACTAATAGTGGTTAATTAGCAATTTTGCCGCATTTTTCGCGGTTGAAAAAAAAAACAAATCCAAACAATCTGATGAATATTAATTGATCAGTTCTTTAAGAAGCTTTTCTTCTAACATGGTTTTGATACCTTTGAGCAAATATTTCTCTCTCCCTGGAAAATTTTATGCTCGGGGAGTTCGTATTTAATTTCCTGCATTATAAATTCTACTTAGATTCATATTCTTCATTTCTATGGTTTCTGCATAATAGAATAGTATGCTTATACTGTTGATAGCTGCTACTCTTAGGGTCGTTTGGCTCTACTGTAGGATGTGGTGCAGACGGATGGAAATACTACATACTCGGTGCTTTTACGAAAACATGATATTAAAACCACTTCAATAGAGTTTCTCTATAGTAGAATTAGAAGCAGCAAATCGGTGTTTTCAACTTTGGTCCTTAGAATCTCACTTATTACTCGTCTGACAACAAAAGTATCAGACCTTTTTAAATATTTGCCAAATGCTCTACTGAAAGTAACTGTTACAGAAAGCAAAAGCAGAAGCAGGGCCAAACAGCCAGTTAGACACAGTCGAATCTTGCAGCGATGCCAACAAAAAGCACAGCTAACATCCACATCTTTTGAAGGCTCTGCACCACCTAACAAATTGTCCTGCTCTTTGTTGCAGCTCTTTCTTCTTTCCCATTTATTACACTTCAGATCTGCAAAATGTACATCTAACAACTTCCTCATCAGCATTAATAATTGCAAAGTTTTCTGGCATCTAGCTGCAAGTTGGCCCCATCTTGTTTCTTTGATTTGTAAGGTGCTGAATCCCATTCTCCTATTGCACACATAAATTGCAGGCAAGGTGTAGGAAGTATGTGGGGAAAATACTATTTATACAAACATGAGATGATGAAATAGCAGGAGAAAACTGTAAAAAGTAGAACTCAATTTATGAGAAATATACTGACCGTCCCTAGCGCAAGTGGAAAAGGGTTTGGTGGTTGGTACCCGAGGTCCCGAGTTCGAATCCTAGTTGATTCACATTTCTAGCTAAGTTTATTTCTAAAATAAACGAAGCGGGTAGCATGCTACCTTTCTCTCAAAAAAAAAAAAAAAAAAAAAAATTATGAGAAATATTTAAAGGAGAATAGACAGAGAGATATATATGATTCATAATCTGTTTAGAGAGATACCATTAACATTTAGGTGGTGAATTCTATTTTCCTATTGCACTCCAACTTGGTTTAATCTTGTGTTTTAAAATTAGAAATGGTTCTGATCATCTTGAAGAGAGTTTTTAAGAGAAGATTGACGATTAGAAGTGAATCGGGAGCTCGGATGGATGACGGATGACAGAGATCGTTTTCTATTAGAATTATGATCTTGGTGTTTTAAACCCTTGCAATTTATATTTTTGAGTTTATAATTTCATTCTAGATACCATAATTAAGAGGAAAACTGAAAAAGCTCCTAAGAGAGATTTTTGTTATTCAATCTTATTCCTCATACTTTTATGTCATAAATTAATCGAAAAACGCATTGAGGAGGTTTTGTCTGTGGACGTAAGTCGACACACCGTTGGCCGAACCACGTAAATTTTGTATCTTGTGTTCTCTCTTATTCTCATGTGTCATGTGAGCTTGAGATGTACTCAGTAACGCTTCGGCCGGTCCCTTCACAGCTCAGGTTTACATAGTTCCAACGTAACATATCTGTCAAATATAACACAATCAAAAACGTTAAATTTATTAGACTCGGACCATCAATATATATCCATCATCTCTTTTCTTCGTAATTATTTTGTACGGGATCATTTTATTTTCATCTGAATTTCTAACTGTGCCTCTCCGTAGGTAGAAACTCCGATGTATATTTGCACTAATCATAGTCACAGTCGTTTTGTTTTTTAATCCCATTTGTTTTGGGTCGGAAAGAACTCTTAAATATAAAAATGTTTCAATATCGTTTTCTACTGGTTTTAGTTTTTATAGAATAACATTGGTTTCACATTAGCTAACATGGTATCAGAGTAGGAATTTCTGAGTTCGAGTCTCGTCAGACTTTTAACGTTATTTAATTTTTCTTTCATTTAATTAAATCTACGTCCTGAGTTTATAAAAAATTCTCAGAGTCCAGATGTGAGAAAAAATATTGAATATAAATATTTAAAATACTGTTCTCTGATTCCTTAACTTTTTTGGGGGAAAAAAATACTGCTCACTAGCAGAATATTTTTGTAGGCTTTTAATACCAAATGATGGTGATTTGACTCAAATTGAATGATTAAAAGCTAGTATTTTATTCGTACAAGCTCTAAGCATCTTTTCTACATAGGAGCCCCCATGCCAAAGTAGGAAAAAAAAAATCAATATTAAAATTCTGGTAATAATGCATGAAACTAATCTAAACTCCCACCAATTTTGATTTAAGTATTCAAGCTTCACAAATTTTGATTTTGGTATGTAATTTTTTAATTCCTTTGATTTGAACCATTTGATGACTCTTAAATTTAAAAATTTTAATGCATGACAGGTCTCATTAGCATATTTTATATAGTTTATATAATTGCAATTCAATTAAAATAAATAATGAGTCTAAAATTTATACCGAAAGAGCCATCAAATGACTTAAATTAGATGAATTGAAAAATTAGGTGTCAAAATCAAACTTTTAAAATGTTAGATAGTTGAATCAAAATGGGCCAAAGTTCGGGTCAGCTCTATACAATTATACCAATAATTTTTGAAGAATCAGAGACAGTGGATCATCTGTTAGTCCATTGTGGGGCTACTAAAGTGTTGATGAATTGCCTCCCGGCCAACAAGGGTGTTATACTAGTATCCACCTCAGTTAATCATCTTTGGGAGACGAAGTGTTTGGCGTCGATTACCTTCCGTAGAAAGGAACTATCGACTATAGCTACAACCTGGTAGGTTGTGTGGCGGGAGCGGAACTGACGAATTTTTCAAAAAAAAAAAATAAACTCGTACCAGCTGTTGGTTGAGATTAGAGAGCTCAGGAGGCTTTGGGATCAATACAGGGTGCATTAATTTTGTTGTTGTAGCTCGGTGTGCTCTCTTTCTTTCTTTCTTTTACCTTTTCTTTTTTGTTTTCCTTCCTATTTCTACGTGGCCTTGTCCCACCTTTGTAGCTAAGTTCATGTTCTTATTGAATGAAGCGGTAGCACGCTACATTTTCTCAAAAAAGAAAAAAAAAAAAATTTGTCGATGTTAATACAATATTGTGCCATGGGCTAAGCCCATACAAAGTTGGGCCAAAAAGGCCTGGGAATCTTGATTTGAATGGCCTAGATAAAATGGTCTTCATACTATTTCCATATGGCAATTTGAATTTCTACTATTTTTTTTTTCTCGAGCAATGCTATCTGTACACCTATACAGTAAATGTAAAATGTATACCCCAGACTTCTTGCGACCAATATTTGCTTACTTGTTTTTTCAGTTTTTTCTTTTTTAACCAAAATTCGAAGAGATTTTGTTAACTCATAGATCATAAATTCATAACGTGTAAGATTTACACCCCTATAAGAAATGTACTGATAGCATTTTTTATATTTATATAACAACTTGATCACGTACTTTTACGTATTATAAACTAAGAGCATATTATAAAAAATCTCGAGCATATTATTAAATCCTGCGCGTAAGGCTGTAAAAACAAAGTAGTATCTGAACTATGATTCTTGATTATTAAAAATTAAACTTTGAGAAATGATTGGGTACTTTATTTTATAAAAAATAGAAACGATCTTAACAGTTGATTAACGAAGAATAAAAATATCTTTTCATTATGTAGCAGGTTAACCGTTTATATCATGTGAGGGAATTTTTATAATTTAACTAAGCAGAACTTAAACTAAATTTTGATTAATATCCCAATTAATTGATAACGTAAATTTAGGCATTAATTGTGCACTAATTTAGGCATTAATTTTAGGAAACTTAGAATTCTTTCAATTTAGACATTAATTTGAATTTTGAAAATAGTAATGTTTCTAAATATATTGAATTTAAATATTTAATATTAAAATTAAAATTTTAAATTTAAATAAGAGAAATTTTGTATTACCATTTTAACAAATTTAATATTGATAATAACAAATTCAACATATTTAATTTGTTTAAGAAATTATTAAATTCCTAGTTTAGACATTTATTTTGTATCACAAACATAAAAAAAAAAATTAGGTGAAAAAAATTTAAATTCAACATATTTAATATATCATAATGTTTTGTATCACTATTTAAATTCAACGTATTTTATATTTTTTTAGAATTTTTTTATTTTAGACATTGATTTTGTATCACTATTTAAAAGAACTTGTAATGTTAGTAAATGTTTAAATTCAACTAGTTTATTTAGACATTAATTTTGTATCACTAATTTAAATTTAATATTGCTAAATATTTAAATTCAACATATTTAATATGTTTAAGAAATTTTGAATTCCTCTAGTTTAGACATTAATTTTATATATCACTAATTTAAAAAATTTGAATGTGGGTAAATATTTAATTTTGGCATATTTAATATGTTTTAAAAAAATTTAGAACTTTTCTAGTTTAGAACTTTAGACATTAACTTTATTTCACTATTTAAAAAAAATTGAATGGGGATAATTGATTAAGAATATAGGATATAATTCAAATTTATCTTAGAAAAGAATTAGATGGGCTAAATTAATTCTAATTTTAAATTAATCTCTTAAAATAATTAGATCATGTATTATAATTTAAAATATAAGCTGAAATTAAATTTGACGTTCAGAATCTAAAAAGTATATATAAAAATCTCCAATAAATCCAAATAGTATGTACAATTTGAACTTCATAATAAATAAATTTAGACTATATAATTTAAGTTTTAAGCTTATACTAAATCTCCACTATAAAATTTAATTATAATAAACAAAATTTGAAATGTAGATAAATTAAACAAAATTTTATATGGAATAAATCTAGACTATTTGTATATTTTATCAAATTGGTCAGTCTAATTTTTTTTTTTTTGAGAGAAAGGTAGCACGCTACCCGCTTCGTTTAATTTAGCTGGAAATGTGAATCAACTAGGATTCGAACTCGGAACCTTGGTTACCAACCATCAAGTCCTTTGCCACTTGCGCTAGGGACGGTCAGTCTAATTGATTTGATTTATTAAGATGATTTTGATTACTTTCACCCTTAAATTTTTTAAATCTTTAGTCGATTTTTAAAATTTTAGTCCCTTACCTTTTGATTTGCAATTAGCTTAGTAATTTTTATTATTTGTTTTAATTAAATTAGTATCAATAATTTAAAAATCAAATTGAAACAATTGATTCGACTGATCAAACCGTAACCTAATCGATCAAACTTCTCATTTCAACGAACTAAACTGAATAATATTAAGAATACTTTAGAACCGTTAGATATAATAGATATTTCAAAAAATTTAACGGGTACCCATAGTTTTATCCAAACCCGAACCCGAATCCGAAAGCGAACGCGGTGGATCTACCCTATGCTAAATGGATATAGTTTTGGATATAGATATCAAAAGCAAAAACTCGACAGATTTGAATTCAGGTATGGATTTTGATTGTATCCGATCCGAACCCGAAACTAACTAGAACCCGAATTTTTTTACGTTATATATAATCTATATAAATATTTGATGTTATTTGAATATGTATTTTAAAATTTTAAATTTAATTTAATATATTTTGAAATATTGTAAAGAGAAATAATGTTTTGGGTTCGGATTTTCGGGTTCGGATTAGGGTTCGGATTTCGGATGTTTAGTTGGGTACGGGTGTGGATATGATTTTCTAAAGTTTGTCGGATTTGTATTTGGATTCGGTTTCGATTTTGATAGTGGGGTTCGGGTTCGGGTTCGGGTTTTTGAAAATCGGCTCTAAATTCAACCTCTTTACATTTCTACTGTGGCTGAAGAGGAAAGATTGAGAGAGAAATAGAAAATAAAGAGAGAAGAAAGATTTGATAATATATTAGATATAAAGTTTCTAAATTACCCTTTTATTAAAAGACAAAAATAGCCTTCTTTGGGGTACCTGGTAATCGGTATCTCTCTCTAAGTAACATGCTATTGTAGGTCACAATTTTTAAAAATTAAATCCAAACCGTTGAATGAAATGAATGAACGGTATCGAAAAATTACAAGTATAAAAGTACTACTCTTAAAATTTTATTTAAAATATTTAAAGTGAGATAAAATAAGTGTATCATTTATGGCAAAGAGTTAGGTCTCGTTTGCTGTCGTTGTTGTTTTTTCACTTTGTTAAAAATCTAATTCCATATAATTTGATGTGCCGGAGGAAAGATTTTTTATTTATTATTATACTTGATTAGCTTATAATGTATCCAGCTAAGTGATATATAATAATTTGTTTAAAAAACTTTGGATGTAAAGAAACGTTATTTTCACGTTTTTATTTTTGTGTCAAGTAAAGATATTGGATGAAAGGATTGTAAGCAATACACTGTCCGCTTTTATATTTTTTGATTACAAAATTATATTTTAAAAAATAAAAAAATAAACACGATACCCGCTTCGTTTATTTATTAAAGGGATAACTTCAAATACCACCCCTGTGGTTTCGTGCTTTCTCACTTTAGTACCCTGTGGTTTAAAACGTATCACTTTAGTACTCTGTGGTTTGGTTATTCTCTTTTTTTGTTATCTTTTCGTTAATTTTTTCGTTAAATTATACAGAAAAACTTCAAATATCCCACCTATGGTTTATCGAATTTCACTTTACTATCCTGTAGTTTTAACTTTCTCATTAATTTAACGAAAAAATTTACGGAAAGATAACAAAAAGAGAATAACCAAACCACAGGGTACTAAAGTGATACGTTTTAAACCACAGAGCACTAAAGTGAGAAAGTACGAAACCACATGGGTGGTATTTGAAGTTATCCCTTTATTAAACGAGCTGACTTACAAACAACAAGTTAAAAGGATTAAGAAGGATATGTCTATATAGAAAATAAATTTATAAGGTCTTACCCATTAAACTTTGATCTAATGATTGAAACTTTATATATAAATTGGCTTTTTATAATTGAGTTGGACTTTATATTTAGGTTGGACTAAAAATTAAAAAAATAAAAAAAAATATATATATATATATATAATTATTTATTTATATATATATATATATATATATAGAATGATGCTACTATACTATCTATAGTACCGAGGCTCCGGTACTATAGTTGCTTTTTCGATTTTAGGGTGTTCAAATCAACGATCCACACCGTTGAAACTAATCTAGGGTATGTGAAGTTCTTAGGAATAAAATTTTAGTTTTTTCCGATATCGTTTACTTAGTAAATAAATCATGTCAATATGAACGGTGAAAATTGAATAATTCTTAAAATTTGAGTATAGGAGTTTCGAATTCAAGATCAAGGATGTTGACCTTCATCTATGTAGTTTAAAGTATTTTCTATCAAAATTTGAATAAATTTAGATTTTTCTCCACCGTTAAACTACAAACTCGCCATAATAACCATTGAAATTTGACAATTTTGAAACGGTTTGATCACAAAGTAAACTACGTCGAAAAATTATAAAATTTTATTCCTAAGAACTTCATATACCCTAGATCAGTTTCAACGATGTGGATCGTTGATTTGAATACCCTAAGATCGAAAAAGCGACTATAGTACCGGAGTCCCGGTACTATAGATAGTATAGGAGACTAGCTCTATATATATATATATATATATATAAATATAAATATATGTATTCGAGCTGTTATCGAGCCGAACACGAATAAGCTGACCCTAGCTCGTGTTCGGCTCGTTTACTAGACAAGCGATTCGATCTCGAGCTCATTTCGAGCCGAATATGAACTGGCTCGCGAACAGCAAGCTGGATTGCCAACCCTGGGGCCGTCCCCGTCCTGCCCTGTTGCCGTATCCAACGGGCTCCAATGGTCTCCATCACACCGTTAACTTTGAAACGAACGGTGATGACGCGGGATCTAGAAATCCGCCTAGAAATTTCCACAAGGACAGCATCGTGTATCGTCACCGAAAAAGAGCAGCAGCTGGGGCCCACCGGAGGCTGCCACGTGTCGTAGAAGGTGAAAACCAAACGCGCTCACCAGAGTTACTTAATTGGCTAGACTAGTGCACCACGTGGTTCATGGACCGATTAATTCACCAACTTTTGTTGTCCTTTCCAACTGATTTGTCTCTGGCGCAAGTGACAAAAGATTTAATGGTTAGTATTCGAGGTCTCGAATTCGAAGCCTAATTATTTTATATTTCTAATTAGATTCATTTCTAAAAAAGAGTAAAACGGTAATACGCTGCTATTCTCTTTCCAAAAAAAAAAAACAATATCTTTTTGTCTAGATTTTTAGATATAAAAGTTCAATTCATATAGTCTTTATTCGTAGATTTTAAAACTATGAACTTGATTAGATTGAATTTTGATTTATTTTTAATTTATTTATTTTTTGTGGATACATTTTAGCGCTTTTTTCTAAATGTAGTATTCACTTTCTGATTGGATTCAAATTTTTGAGATTTTTTTAATTTTTTTCATTCTTCTGCCACTCATATGACTGCGTTATAATTTTTATAATGATAATAGCCTATTACTAGAATGTATCAACACTTAAATGAATTTGCCATTGAATTTTGCTCCAATGAAAAAAAAAACACCACCGAAAAAAAATTATTTTACTTAAAAATATCTAAAATTAATTTAATTTTGTGTGAAACATGTTCAAAAGGAGGAAGTCTCCTATGCGGCAGTCACACCACATCATCCGTAACCAGCTAATTATTATTTTTATATAAAAATATAATAAAAATTATTTTTCTAAAAATTATAATTAAATACGAGTGTATTTTGATTGACACGTCAGTAATTTGGCCGCCACATTCTAGACTTTTTAATTAAAAAGAGCAATAATATGGGAGTGAGTTGTTTGCGCGATGACGTGGTGGACCAGGTTCAGGGAACGAATTTCTCCAGCTTCGAACCTCGAGCTCTCGCATCATCACCTTTCCCTTTCCTCTCGCTATACTTCGAATCGGATTCTCTCTCTCTCCTCTCTCTCTCTCTCTCTCTAAAACACGCACACGCACGACAATGGAGGAGAAGAGTATGAGTGCGATGGAGGAGATCAATGGAGACGTCTCCTCCTCTTCGCCCTCTGGTGAGTTTTTTTTTTTTATATATTCTTTATCGTTATTTTTTGCTCCCATTTGTGATTGGATTTTGGTTTATAGGTAGTATGATCAATTATTTTCTGTTTAATCATTTTTTTCCCATTGGTTTTTTTTTTATGTAAGTAAATTATTTTTGTGTTTTTTTTTGGTTGTGTTTAGTCCTTTTCCTGTGTACTTATGATGTGATTGATCTTATTCTACGAGACATCTAATCATACTGTTCATTTATTAATTACTATATATATATATATATATATATATTTAAGCTCTTAGGCTTTGTTTGGATGTTGGAATCAGTTACTCAACGATGTCTTATTCAATATAAGAATTTGTTTTGCAATTAATTGGAAGTAACGAGTTTTTTTTTTTTCTCGAAAGATCTTGTCTTTTTTTTTTAATAGGATAGTGTATTTTACTGACGAAATAATTTATCTTACTCAGAAAAAGATGACTCCAATGGCTGAATATGCTATTCCATTAGACATATGATCACACTCTTATCTACCAAATATTACAAGCTTTTGTGTAAATCAAAGAGATTTGTCGAGCAACATTTCCATGCATTCAATCGGGGCCTTAATCTTTTGATAGTGATTCGCGATATAATTGACAACCTAAAGCGCTAAAGTTATGTGGGGCAAGTTTGATGCCATTGGCATTTCGGAAAGGAAGCTTGAATTTTTGAGGACTCTATGAAGATCTAGTAATCAATTTGTATAAAATGCTAAAAATGATTAAATTTTTACTGACCAGCCGTTGTTTTCGTATAGTGTTAGAGTAAGATATCCATAGTTTGAATGCCACCACTGCTGTTCACTATTATCGACATCCAAATTTTTTACTTGTAATCCATATCATGGGCCTGTCAAAATATCTCGAGTTCAAACATGAAAAGTGTTGAGGATATAAAAATATTAGAAATGCTGTTCCCTGGCGAACGCTTTAGAGAAAAATGATTGTTTCACAGTTCTGTTTATCTTTTTGTCTAGTAAAATGTGGTATCCGTAGAGTAGTTGAAAATTAATTACTGAGAAATTTTTACATACCTTCTCTCACTTTAGTAGCCTGAGAATGGATTGCTATGCCAGTTGTCACAGTAGGCATGTCTCAACCGTGCTGTTATTGTGTGGCGACGGAGTTTAAAATGAAAAAGGCTCCATACAGGGTCGACGCTGATAATGGCAAGTGTCAACATGTATTGTGCCGATAAGTGATCAGCCCACCAATCGTGATGCTACAAGCAAAACGGCGGTTTACACTAAATAATTGAAAATTTTAGGAGCTAGTACTTGATAAATTGACAAGATGGCTGATGAGTATCTCCTAGTTTCAGTTGGATTGATTTGTCTTTACTTTTTCATAAGTATATGTTTAAAAGTTTCTCTATTATAGATTATACAATCTATGCTGTTAATTCATCATCATTCCCCTTCACATACAGAGCTCTTTAAACTTGTCTAATAGGGTTTAGGAATGTAAGTTTGGATCCGTATAAAGTTCTGGAAAATCGAATAAAAGATGCATTAATATGGTTGTCTTGTATTTGTGTCTTGAAGGTGATTGCACCGATTCTACTCTTTCTGAATAATGGTTATTGTTTGAACTTATTGTTGCGACATCTAAATCCTGTTCTTTTCAGTGGTGAATGACAGAAGCCTTGCCAGAGCACATTCTATGCCCCAAGGACTGGAGAAAGCTGAAACCTCCGAGGCATCAGCTGCATCAAAATTGGGAAGGTCAAGAACAGAAAGACGTAAGCAGAGTACGCGTGATGATCGTGTATTCCAATTATTTGATGATAAGATTTCTGCTAAAAAGAAGGTTTGTACTCATTTTATGCCAACTGATAGTGATTTCTGCGACTATTAGTATTCTTTTGACCAATATTATTATGCTAATTGCGGAATCGCTCTGCCTGATCCTATGTGCTCACTTTTAGAAGTGTGATCAAATACTATGCTCTGTTGGCTGATCTGATGTGACAATTCTGATTTATTTATTTATTTTTTTAGTATATGCGTACTTCAATCGGGATATATTTTGTGTGAAAAATATTCCTTTTCCCCCTTTTCATCTGGTTCTAGCTGAGTCTTCTTAGTAGTATTTTTTTATTATTATTTTTTTTTTAAGGGGGGGAATTGCTTACTAGTAAAATAGAAATCTCGTATCTTATTTACAAAAATAAATTGATGTATGATTGTGGAACATGGTCCAGCTGAGGTATGCCTGTAATGCTGCCCAAGTGATTAGATAAATGAATCATATCAATACATGAACTTCCATGCTTTTCAGTGAAATTTTGCTTTGGTCTCTCCTAGTTTTGGTCATAAGTTATGGAAAAGTTAAATTTACATTGCCAAATATCTTTTTGTTGGAAATGCTGCAGCTAAAAATGTTGAATCGAATAGCTACACTCGGCGATGACGGAACCATAATTGTTGATGTCCCAAGTGATCTGGAAGCTGCATCACAAATCCACGGTGCTGAAGAAGTTTATGGTGAAGCAGTTGAACAACTATTGGACTTGACAAACCTCCAATATAGACCTCCCATGCAAGTAGCTATACTTATTGTTGGTACAAGAGGAGACGTGCAGCCATTTGTTGCTATTGGGAAACGTTTACAGGTTTGTTCTTGAACAGCCAACAGCTGCTAACACCTTGTTTGGCAGGTCTTCTGGAAGAGCTTTTCTAGTCTGAAAAGCGTTTGTTAAAAAGAAAGTTTCGAGCCTTTTATGTCGGAAAGCTCAAATGAGATTTTAACTGCTGAACACAGAAGCTCCAGTTTGAAGCTTTTTCTTTTATTTCACTAAGAAGCTTTTGGAGAGGATTCCAATGAAAAATGATGCTAATGATTTTTCAAACACTTTTACCTAACAACACTTTTGGCAAAGTTCCAGCTAGTTAAAAGTTCGAACAGGAAGCCCTTAGTCTCAATTTTCATTTGGTTGGCCATATGAAAAAAGAAAAAAGCTTTGTGTGCCATTAAGCATGAGAGGTGTAATGTTTTTGGTGTAAGAAATTTGTCGTCTAGTTGGTTCAGTTGCTTCTAACTGTCTTTTGTAACAAATCTTGTTAGTGTAGCACTCAAAATATGATGCTAACTACAGCTTTCTCTAAAAACTAGAAAAAAAAAATGGCGCTAACTACTGCTAAAATAATATTACTAGCCTCTACTTGAATGATCTTAGGATTTTTCTTTCAGGATTTTGGACATCGCGTTAGACTAGCTACACATGCCAACTTCAAGGAGTTTGTTCTGACTGCTGGGTTGGAATTCTACCCTTTAGGAGGAGATCCGAAAGTTCTTGCTGGATGTATGTGAATAAATATAGTTCTTTTGACCTGTTTGAAGGACCTAAATCCTTCTTGTTCGTTGACTGTATGAGCTAACTTTGAGCAGACATGGTAAAGAACAAGGGATTCTTGACTTCGTCTCCGTCGGAGATACAAATTCAACGCAAACAGATCAAGCAAATTGTATTTTCCTTGCTTCCGGCCTGCAAGGACCCCGACATTGATACCGGTGTTCCATTCAGAGCGGATGCCATCATTGCCAATCCCCCAACGTATGGTCAGTTTTTTTAGTCTTATCAACATCTCAAGTCTTTTGCAGGTTAAATTATTTATGGAATTAAAAGGCTGACATGAATGTTCCATCCAATGATCATCTGTTTTATTCTGTTTTATAACAACTACTTGGGACCCCTTGTATTTGTTTATGTGCATATTTATTTATTTTTGTTTATAGCACTGTCCAGTTTAGTAATTAATGAATGTCCCATAGTGTGGTACTAGTGAAGGTAACTACGCGTTGCGGCGGGTTGATTCTATAGAAGCAAACAAATATATGTGTGTGTGTGTGTGTGTATATATATATATATATATATATATGTATCTTCTTTTTGAGGGATCTTTCTAAGAGTTTTTGCCATTAGAGTTTCTTTTCCCTTTTGGGGAAAAGAGAAGGGTCGAAAGCGACGATGGCTCCATACGGCATAAACTAGGTATGGAGCCGCTTGACTTGTTGACAAGAAAAATTGGCAGTAGGACTAGCAGAGTCGTCTGTTAGAATTGATAGGACCAGGCTATTGAACTAGACTACTATATTATTAATAGCACCAAGTCATTGGTGCTATTAGGTTTTTGGCCCTTGGATGAAGGGATGCGCGGCTAGGATGATAGTGGTCCCCTAGGGTTGAGTGAGTGGTTGGTTGAATAGTATGATCTAACGAGTGGAAATGGTCAAAGTGATAGATCTAACGGCGGAAAACTGAATAGCACCAAGTACTTGGTGCTATTGATAGTATCCAAGCTAGACCATATATATATATGTATATATATATATAGTAAGAGATGCAGATGAACTTACGGCTTTAGCAGAGAAAGAAAACAAGCAGCGAGATTTAGTGTCAAACGAAAAGACTAGCAGTCAGCTGCAATAGAGTTACTGCACCAAACCGATGGCGGACCACCAAACAAAAGCAAATAGTATATATCAATAAATATATACAAATAAGAGGAGTAAATAGAGGTAGGCGGAGATGCATGAGGACTTACAACTACAACAGATGAAATTAGTCAACGAGAGTTGGTGCCTTGGTGGCAAGCAGGTGGAGCAGCAGTCGACAATGGAGAAGAACGAAGTAGCGACAAAGCTCCTACACCCAACCAGCGGCGGAACAACGAATAAAAGCAAATAGTCGTGCAAAAGAAAACAATGAGCAAGTAATGGTCGATCACCAAAGCTGAAGGGCCCATTATATATAAACCATTAACTTAGAAGGCAACGAAAGCTCCCCATAGGGGAAGGGGTGTAATGACGTGACCTACCTTGTATCCACCGAACTTTGACCGGTGACCTACCATGTATACCATGCGACATGTGGATCCCGCGGAGAAGATAGAGAGGCCACATCGATCGGAGACATCGGCGCCTGTATCGGGTGGGAGCCTCATTAATGAGGTAAGGGAGCGATGAAGATGATGATGAGATGGAGAACGTGGCTCATGGATCCCACAGAGAAAATAGAGAGAGTGGCCACAGCAGCTGTAGACGCCCACGACGGCCTCGACTGCGAGCCTCATTTGTGAGGTAAGGGAGTGAAGGAGACGATGATGGGATTGAGAAGACGGGGGTGGAGACTGGAGAGAGAGATTGGGATGGGTATAGACAGTAATAATTGAAATTCAAAAGCATTAATTAAAAGCAGTCCTCACCTTCCAAATTAACGGGGTGGCTCCTCGCGGCTAAGGAATTGAGCATTCATATAGTGTTTATAGGTGACTCCACGGGCTAAGGAATTGAGCATTCATATAGTGTTTATAGATTATTGATTGATGAGGCTTGTGCTCTAGAGATGATAAACACCTGCTATGTCAAAATTTATTTATTTATTCTTATTTCTGTTTTTTAAAATTTTCTAATGACATTCTACTAGTCTGCAGGCTTCTAGATCTTATGGTGATGTGTTTCTTGGTTTCGCTTGGGCTTGTATTTGCCGTCTCCTCTGGAGGGTTGGTGAAGTTTGATAGCTATGGCCTGCTTAGACTTTGAATTTTAACTCTACAGTTTTCTTGTCAAGGTGCCCACACACTTGTGTATAATTAGAAATAGTTCTTTTACGTAGCTTTTGGACTTGGCTCATTTTTACATAAAAGTCTAAGACGAGTACATATAGGGCCCTTATTACTTCTTAGGCATATTCAAATTGAATCTATCTACTTATTTTTCTTGTGTTCTGATAATTAATCTCTTTTCATGAACTTCCTTTTTATAATTCTTGGCAGATTTCCATAAAGCTTTGCTGCTTTGGATACCTTTATTTTTTATTGATCCTGAGAATTAGTTGTTAATTAATGTTATGCACTATGGGAAATTTGGACCGATTACTGACCTGGGCCAATTTTGTGCAGGACATACACACGTGGCAGAGGCATTAAAAGTACCAATTCATGTATTTTTTACAATGCCTTGGACGTGAGTCTCTCTCTCTCGTGCGTGTGCGCAATTATTTAATGTGTCCTATCATGGATGTCTCTTGCTGCCTGGCTAATCCTTTTCTTTTTCTTTCTGTCAGGCCCACTAGTGAATTTCCGCATCCTCTTTCTCGCGTCAAGCAATCAGCTGCATATAGAGTGAGTCAATATTATGCTGCTCCATGTTCAGCTGGATTAGATTTCTAGCTGCTTGTTTAGTTGGTCGAATTGCACGAATACATCGTTTTTACAAGATGGTTATAATATTTTCTTTGTGGCTTCCTTATGTCAAAATTTTGTTATTCCATTTTCAAATTTTCCTTTATTTTTCTGTCAGATTTTGGAAGTTAGACGCTTCTTATGTTCAGTCAAATTTTTTCCTTCTTAGTCATCAGATTTCATATATATGATGATATTAGAGGATAATTTTTTTTTCTTTTATATATCTTTGTGTTGACATAATCTTTCTATTCAATATTGATTTCTTACTATCTTTCAACTTTGCGGTAATGATTGCAGCTTTCGTACCACATTGTTGACAATATGATTTGGCTTGGAATACGGGACATAATTAATGATTTCCGGAAAAAGAAGTTGAAGTTGCGACCTATCACGTACCTAAGTGGTCCGCATTCTACTGAGGACATCCCTTATGGATATATCTGGAGCCCACATCTTGTACCTAAACCGAAAGGTCCGCACATCATGTGCTTTTATTTTGTGGTAGTGAAAACCAGTAGTATATCTCTACCATACAAAGAGAGACTTAATATAAGAAACTGACTTTGGCCTTAATGGTTTTTAACTTTTTCGAGGTGTATTTGGCTAATCAAGCTTTTCAAGTTATATCATGCTGTTTGCCATGCAATTTTAGCTTCTAACTTATATGCAAATTGAGTTTGCGGTTTTGATAAGGTTTGATTTTCCTACATTGACCTTGCAGCAAACTATGAAATATGAAGTACGAACCTTCTGAATGTATTTTATTTCGTAATTTTGCAGATTGGGGTCCCAAGATTGATGTAGTTGGTTTTTGTTTCCTTGATCTTGCATCAAATTATCAACCTCCTGAATCACTAGTGAAATGGCTTGAATCTGGTGAAAAGCCTATCTACATCGGATTCGGTAGCCTTGTATGTTTCTTTCTCTATCACCACCTTTTTTATGGTTTTCCCTCAAAGAGATCTCTTTTCGAGTTATGAAACTAAGACTAGAAATTTTTTGGTGGTCCTTATAAATCATTATTTGAGCTTTTCTTTTGACTTTTTTCCTTAAAGAAAAAGGCCCCTTGCTTGACCAATTTGAACTATTCTGCTAGTTCACTGGTTGCGTCTTCTGTGGCAGAAAAGATAACTGAGGCAGCGAAGCATGTAGATTGGAATTTTGTTTCTCCTCGTTATAGTTGTTATAATCATTTTTGTGACACCCTTAGTGATAGTTGAGCCAACTGAAATTTGCCACAGATTTCCAAGACCACTTTTACTATGTAAAGATTATGAGGAGCATCAAAACTGATTTCTTGTTGTACTACTGTAGATAGGTCGGTACCTTAAATATGTCAAATATTGATGTATTGCAAATTTTACAAGTTCACCTATATTCATGTGATTTAAACCATCATTGAGAAAGAGTAACATAAGATTGATTGTCCTTTTCTTGCCTCTTTTTGTTTTTTCCATAGAAGTAGTTTGTAAAATAATGTGGAATGACCGATTGTCTCTAAAACTGAAGCTGTCTAAGAATCTTGTTTTTAATATTATATAGTCAACACTCCCCTTCACATGTGGACTCGAAATATTTTGACAGGCCCAAGATATTGACTTGAATTAAATGGGGGGAAATATTAGTAATGCTAGGAGTCTAGTGTAACTTGAACTCAGGATCTACTGCTTTGACTCCATGTCGCATAATGTGAAACAACCATACGTCTCTAAAAGCTTAAGAACTGTGTTTTTAATATGATATATTCAACATCGTTAGTTCGAAAGTCGAAGGGCAAGATATTAGATAAAGTCCTAGTTATCATTCGCCGTTTACGATTATTTTCTTTAGCAAGGTGCTTTTGTTGAGTATTTCTTTTGAATATTCTGTGATATCTTAGCCAGTTCAAGAACCAGAAAAGATGACTAAAATCATTGTCGAGGCACTTCAAATCACTGGACAGAGAGGCATCATCAACAAGGGCTGGGGTGGACTAGGGGATTGTAAGCTTGCTTACTCCTTTTTCTCGGCTTGATGTAGTCGCACAACTTGTGATGTTCACTTTCCCTTAGTATGTAAATATCGCTCATCAGCTCATTTGTTTTGTCAGTGGCAGAACCAGAAGATTTTGTATATCTGCTGGACAATGTCCCCCATGATTGGCTTTTTTTGCAGTGTAAGGCAGTGGTAAGTTATTTTTCCGCTCTTTTAAGAACGGCAGATAATACATCAACTACTTCGTTTCTTCGCATTTTTACAACATTATGTAGCTTCCCTTTTTCTCTACTTCAAAAGTGGGGCATCATGAACTTCTTATGTGATGCTTTCCTAATACAAATCCATATAATGTCGACGATTAAGTGCATTACTCTCTTAATATCTTAATCTGCTGGTAAACTCCTTTTTATATTTTCTAATTTCTTTTTGTGTAAAATTTTCTCAGGTGCATCACGGTGGTGCTGGAACAACTGCTGCTGGCCTCAAAGCAGCGGTAGGAACCTCCGCACTCTCCTCTCTCTTGTCTATTTGCCGCTTTCGCTTATGCGTTTGTGTTTTTCTCTTCACTTTGGGAGGTTCCAAGTTCCAACATAATTAGATCTTACAATTGTCTATAAATAATATGCAGTGTCCAACTACCGTAATACCGTTCTTTGGCGACCAACCATTTTGGGGCGATCGGGTGCATGCTCGAGGGTTAGGGCCCCCGCCCATACCTGTTGAAGAATTTTCACTGGAAAAGTTGGTCGATGCGATGAAGTTTATGCTGGATCCTCAGGTGAACTCTACTGAATATCCTTTTATGTTCTCTTTCCATACCGTCGTGATAATATTGTCATTATTAATTATAATTACCGTTCTTGCAGTGTGAACATGCCCTTAACTCTCCAAATTATGATTTGGTGTAGCATCTTATATTGGAACAGTAGCATTGTCCTAGTTATCTTTTTTCAAATTTTGTTAAAAATATATATTCGCTTTGCTGTTTCGGACAATAATTGTACTAGTCCTTACTTTGTTGAAGCTGAAAAACTGGTTTTTCAGCTTTTGATCAAACCATCTCTAAGCTTTCGCAATCGCAGTAGTTTGCTTTTGTACAGATCTGAAATCAGTGAACATCTGTGAAAATTTGCAGGTGAAGGAGCGAGCTGTCGAGTTGGCGGAGGCGATGGAAACAGAAGATGGCGTGACCGGGGCGGTGAAAGCATTCTTCAAGCATCTCCCCTCTCAATTGCCATCTCGGCATTCTCCGCCGCCGTCGAGCTCTGTGGATCGTTTTCTGGGCTCCTTCAGGAGATGTTTGGGTTGTTTTCCTGATTCTTAACATCTTTCTTTCTTACATCTATTATTATCCATGCCGACGGACAATTTCAGAGAAGAGAAAAAAGAAGAAGAAAAATCTATTATACTTGCCGACGGGGAATTGATATATTCAGAGCTTGTTATAGGCAGAGCAAAATACATGATCTTTTATTATCATTCTCTGCAATAATCTGCTTCTATTATCTGCAAAAGGCCAAAAGAAAAATACGGAGATGGCTTTTACTGCAAATGGACATACTCTTTTGTTTTCTGCACTATGATTTTATAGGGGTGTCAACGATCCGAACACGAGCGAGCTGGGGTCGGCTGGCTCGTGTTCGGCTCGTTTATGAAACGAGCCGAACACGAGCTGGCTCGTTTAAGTATCGAGCCAAAAAATTCGGCTCGTGCTCTGCTCGTTTATTAACGAGCCGAACACGAGCTTGCTCAGAAACAATAAATTAAAATGATTAGAAAGGATATATATATATATATATATAAAAAAAATTTATGAGATTTTATCATTAAACTTTGATCTAATGGTTGAAACTTTACATATAAATTGACTTTTTATAATTAAGTTGGGCTTTAATTTAGGTTGGACTAAAAATCAAATAATAAAAAATTATATTTATATATAATTATTTATTTATATACATATACATATATATATATATATATATATATATATATATATATATATATATATATATATATATATATATATATATATATATATATATATATATATATATATATATATATATATATATATATATATATATATATATTCGAACTGTTATCGAGCCGAACACGAGCTAGCTGACTCCAGCTCGTGTTTGGCTCGTTTATTAAACGAGCTGAAAAATTCAGCTCGCGTTCGGCTCGTTTACTAAACGAACGAGTCGATCTCGAGCTCATTTCGAGCTAATACGAGCTGGCTCGCGAACAGCGAGCTGGATTGCCACCCCTAACTATGAACATACAACATGTAATTTTATCTGACCTAGATTTATTCGATGTTAAACGAATATGGATTCGGATACGGGTATAGAAAATAAAAATCCGACGGGTTTGAATTCAGGTATCATTTGGTCGGTATCCTACCCGAATACCATCCGAACCCGAATTGATTTTACATTGTACAATATATAAATATTTAATACTATATTTGAATTTGTATTTTAAAAATATTAAATTTTAATATAATATGTTTCACACAATGGTAAAGGAAAATAACTGTTTTGGTTTCGGCTTCAGGATTTAGATTTTTGGTTGAGATGCATGGACTTTTAAAATCCGTTGGGGTCGGGATCGGGTTTAGATTTTGGGTTTGGTTATCGGGTTTGGATTCGAGTTTTTTGAAAATCTGTATAGAATCCGACCCGTTTGACATCTCAGCTAGAAGAGGCAGCAGCTAATTTTGCTTTTCAAATGGAGGATCCGTTAGCATGATGAATGATGATCATTAGTGCTGAACAAGAAGGACACGCTATCCGCTTTGTTTATTTTTTTTAGAAATAAACTTAGCTAGAAATGTGAATCGACTAGGATTCGAACTCAGGACCTCGGGTACCAACCATCAAGTCCTTTGCCACTTGCGCTAAGAACGGTCAGTGATTATTGGTCAAGAGTTACTAGTTCAGCTAGTACTAGTAGATAGGGGTGGCAATCCAGCTCGCTGTTCGCGAGCCAGCTCGTGTTCGGCTCGAAATGAGCTTAAGATTGACTCGCTCGTTTAGTAAACGAGCCGAACACGAGCTGGGGTCAGCTCCCTCGTGTTCCGGCTCGATAACAGCTCGAATATATATATTTAATATTTTTATCAATTTATATATATATATATATATAAAATAAATAATTATATATAAATATAATTTTTTATTATTTGATTTTTAGCCAAACCAAAATTAAAGCCCAACTCAATTATAAAAAAATAATTTATATATAAAGTTTCAACCATTAGATCAAAATCTAATGGATAAGATCTCATAAATTAATTTTCTATATATAAATCATTTCTAATCATTTTAACTTATTGTTCCTGAGCTGGCTTGTATTCGGCTCGTGTTCGGCTCGTTAATAAACGAGCCGAATTTTTTAGCTCGATACTTAAACGAGCCAGCTCGTGTTCGGCTCGTTTATGAAACGAGCCGACCCCAGCTCGCTCGTCTTCGGCTCGTTGACACCCCTACTAGTAGGTCACTTCTCTAGGACGTCGTAAATATTAATTATTAGTTTTAATTTTATTATGTTACAAAATGTGCATATATTATTATTCTAATAGCATATTTAAGGGCTTTTTTTGCATTTAACCCCTTAACAAATTTTTTTTTTGCAAATAGCCCTATAAAATTTTAATTTGCAAAATTGGCCCTATCTCTGCCACGTGAGTGCCACGTAGGAGAGAAGTTTAAGTTGAACACGGTGAATCATTCACAGTGTTCAAACACGGTGAATGATTCACAGTGTTCCCCTTCTATCCCTAGGTTGCCGTGAATGTGTGGTGATGAGGAGGAGGGAGGGGAGGAGGAGGGAGGAGGAGAGGGATGCGGCGGAGGAGGGGAGGAGGAGGGAGGAGGAGAGGGATGCGGCGGAGGAGGGAGGGAAGGAGGAGGGAGGAGGAGAGGGGATGCGGTGGCGGCGGGCGACGGCGGAGAGCTCGAGGAGGGAACCGAGAGAGAAATAGGGAAAGCTCGGAGGAGAGAGAGGAAGAGAGATCGTGCGGGGCATTGAACACGGGGAATCATTCACCGTGTTTGAACACGGTGAATGATTCACCGTGTTCAACCTAAACATTCATTCCAACATGGCGCTTATGTGGCGCTTGCGTGGCGGGTATAGGGCCAATTTTGTAATTATAAATTTGGTGGGGCTATTTATGAATTTTTTTTTTTTTGAAGGGGCCAAATGCAAAAAAAGCCCCATATTTAATTATAAAATACCAAGCTTTAGACCAAATTAAGTTAATTTTGTGTAAATAATAAGCTTTCAAGTTGCACTTTTCTAAGACTACTTTGTGTTAATAGAAAATAAAATCACCAAAGCTAATTTTAAGCTGTTAAATTTGAATATGGCTTAGTGAATAAAATCCGGCTAGTTTGATTAAAATCGGACTAGTTCACTCGTTCGATGGCTGATCCGTCGATTCGAACAGCAAAACGGTTTTTTGACTTATTAGGTTCAAAGGATTGAATCGAACCGCTTTATAAACTGGGTCTAATTGGACTGGGTCCCGATCAGCGGGTCAAACAGGCTCATGATCCGACTTTATCTGGAAGGGACCACAAATTTTCAAATCGACAAATCTAATGTCTTTTATGAACCAAACATATTAGTAATTTCCATAATTCCATTTCGATTCCCCTTCATTCTCAATCCTATTTCGGTTTTAATTTCTATTTTGAACCAAATGTGCCCTAAGAGCCGGATTAGGCCGATCCAAATGTAAAGAGACCTATATTTTTGTGAATTATAATTATAAGATTACGGTTTTAGTTTTCTAATTTTCTTTCATCTTGTCACCCAGTAGTAGGGCTGACAATCTAACTTTATTCTTTGCGAGTCAGCTCGTATTTGGCTTATTTAATAAACGAGCGAATACGAGCCGGTCCCAGCTCGCTCGTGTTCGGCTCATTAAAGTCCCTAGTTGTACCATATTCTAGCTAGATTGCAACAAGAGTAAGGCCCTAGTTGCTTCTGTGTCTTTTGTTTTTCGATGATGAAAGTTTTTTATGGAGAATTAGTTCTATTAGACTAAATATTTAAAGTATCTAAAATATAAATTTTAAATTTTTTTTTATATTATTTATCTAGAAATTCTCAAGAGCTAAGAACCAACTGTAGAAAAATAAAAATCCAACGCTACAATTTTAGATTAGAGAATCAGATTTATTAACCGATTGATCTTACTTTAAATAGTGTAAATAATTTTTTAATAAAATTTTATCTGAATATTTGAATACCTTTAAACTATATTATTTATTTCTAAATAGTTTAAATATTGTAGATCAAAACTAATAGAATCGATCGCGAATTCCAAAGTCTATCATAAAAATAATTTATAAAAATAATTTAGAATTACGAAAATCTTCGTGCTTCTAGAAGCATCCATGTGAAATATGAGGGTTTTCACTTTTCCTATGGACCACTATGTATGCCAACAACCGTGTGGTTCATGAGATTATTCACTTTCCTCGTGAACCACGTGGGAGCATTCATCGTGGACTCATGAGCCGCGATTCTTTGCGAGGTGTTACGTTTTTTCACTAGTTTTGACCGGAAAACAAAAACTCTATAAATTTGTAAAATTTTAATTTATAAAAAAATAATTTTGAAATCAGTTTTTTGCCCCGAAAATAGTTCGTAAGTGACTTTTACAACAAGCCAAACATTTCCTTATATAACATTCAAATCAGAGTTTTTTTTTACATTTAGCCCCTCAATTTTTTTTTTTTACAAATGGTCATAATATATTTATATTTACATAAATAACCTTCTTCGTGCCATGCGAGCGTCTATGTGGTATTTTTAAGTTGAATTCGGTGATTTTAAATACGGTAATTGGATCACCGTATTTTTTTTGTATTTTTTATTGTCCCTAAATTAAAAAGGAGGGACTATAGTGTGAATATTGTTACGACGAGCGCACAAACAGAAACGAACAACGACGAACACGAATTAAACAAGCCACAAGCAGAAACAAAAGAACACACAGATTTACGTGAAAAATTTTTTGCAGGAAAAAACTACGGGCGAGGGAGGAGAGAGTTTCACTATCGAGAAAAGGAAATACAATGTTCGTACAACTATCTGTCGCATTTAGGGCAAAACGAAAAAGAAAATCTTCTTAACGGGTTTCGGATCTGATCCGTACCGCGGGGGGCTCTGCCCCCCGCACGGCCTGAGCCCGTAGCCCACCATTGACATTCATTTTCCTCCACAATTTAATTTCAATTTGGTCGCATCGTGAAGCCGTCGGCGAGTCGAAGTCCGAAACTGAATTTGATTATCAATTTTGAGTCATATCCAACAAATATGAATACGGTGATTCAATCATCGTGTTTAAACATGATGATTGTGAATGACAGTGTTCAACTTAAAAATGTCAACTTGGCACTTGCGTGGCAAAAAAAAGATCATATATGTAAATATAAATTTGCTAGGATCATTTATAAAAAAAAAGTTTTGAGGGGACCAAATACAAAAATAGCCCTTCAAATCATTATCTTTTTTTTATTAGTAAAATTAACATGAGATGATAAAATAAACTAATTTGATATGTTTATATAAATTTAAGGGCATTAATTTTGAAAGAATAGGATGTGAAATAAAACTTTGATAAATTTAATGTGCAGATCTCGCTTACTGGATGCAGTGATAAAACGAGCCAATTTGATGCGTTTATAAAAGTTTAAGAGATATTAAATTTAGAGTAAATTGTACATTTGATCCTCAACTATGAGGATGGGGACACTTTGGTTCTTAAACTTTAATTTGTTAAAATTTTTGGCTTGAATTTTAAAATGATTGCAATCAAGTATTGTAATTTAATTTAGTTGACTAAATATTGATATATCGTTAACTTAGAGGTGATTAGTAGTGTAAAGATTGATGATGCGATAATTAAGATGTCATATCATTTTTACATCAACGATGCGTTAAACTTTAGATAATTAAATTATATTGTGAAACTTAATTGTAACAATTCTGAAAGTTCGAGTTAGAAATTATTGTAAATAAAAGTTTGAGAACTGAAGTGCCATGTAACTCATAGTTTAAGGACCAAAATATGCAATTTATACTTTAAAAGAATATGGTGTAAAATAAAATTTTGATAAAAATTTATAGATTATTTGTAACGATCCAACCCGCTAGAAATAATAACTCATTGGTTCCTACTTCCTAACCACTGGCCCAAAATACTTAAAGGTCCATGGTCTCTTCTATTTTTAAATCACAAATTATAATCTTTGAGACCCTGACGTTCTCGTCAGAACATCACATATATAGCCCAAAATCACATCGCCTGACGTTCTCGTCAGCCCATCACACACATAGCCTGAGATCACCCGGCAATGTGAAACCCGTGAAGCACACTTCATATTTGCCCAAGATCACATTGCCTGACGTTCTCGTCAACCCATCATACACATAGCCCAAAATTACTAGACAATATGGAGCCCACCTCATATTTTCGGCCCTGAGATTTTTGTCACCCCATTAGGGGTGTCAACGAGCCGAACACGAGCGAGCCGGGGTCGGCTTGTGTTTGGCTCGTTTAATAAACGAGCCGAACACGAGTTGGCTCATTAAAATATCGAGCCGAAAAATTCAGCTCGTGTTCGGCTCGTTTATTAACGAGCCGAACACGAGCTGGCTCACGAGCTGACCCACGAATAATAAATTTAAAAAAATAGTTTGGATATATATAAAAAATAAATTTATAAAATCTTGCCTATTAAACTTTAATTTAATGATTAAAATTTTGTATATAAATAATTTTTTTTATAATTAAATTTGATTTTATATTTTAATTATTGCTAAAAGTTAAATAATAAAAATATATTATATATATATAAATAAATATTCATCTATATATATAAATATAAAATATATATATTATATAAATATAAAATATATATATATTCGAGCTGTTATCGAGCCGAACACGAGCGAGCTGACCCCAGCTCGTGTTCGGCTCGTTTATTAAACGAGCTGAAAAACTCAGCTCGTGTTCGGCTCGTTTACTAAACGAGCGAGCCGATCTCGAGCTCATTTCGAGCCGAACACGAGCTGGCTCGCGAACGGCGAGCCGGATTGCCACCCCTACACCCCATCATATACATAGTCCAAAATTACAAGGCGAAGTGAGACCCACATCATATTTTCGGGTGATGAACTAGCTCTTATAGTGACTATAACGATCTGACCTGCTAACAATAATAAATCGTTGAGCCCTAATTATCAGTCCAAAATATTAAGCCCAGTTATCATTATTAGGGTATCTGATCTTTTACATTTTAAATCATAACTTTTTCGTCCAACATGGAACTATTGTGGTGACATTTTTTTTTTTTTGAGAGAAAAATAGCACGCTACCGCTTCGTTTATTTCGTTTAGAAATAAACTTAGCTGAATCAATTAGGATTCGAACTCGAAACCTCGGGTACCAACCACCAAGCCATTTTCCACTTGCGCTAGGGACTGGTGACATATTATTACTAGGAAAAAAAACCTTGCAAAATTTTTCATTCAAGAGCTCCTAAACAGGTCATTCTTAGTCTTCGCTTGTCCTTTCAATTCCAAACTTTGACAGGGATGTGTTGAGGAAGGACCAAAAGCTTCAACATAAGACCAGTCCTCTTCAAAGGTTGAACAACCACCCCCGTGCAACCACCAAGAAGCACTTGAAAAGTAAAATGACACATTTGCCCCTGTCTGGACCGGTTCATTGGTCGAACTACTGTTCCAAAAAAAAAAACCTAAAAAATTGATGGAACTTTAGTTCCAAAGATATACAAACAAATAATAAAAAAAAATATAATTTTTACCTGAATTTAAATTTATCAAAAAATATATTTCAATTTGAACTTCATCTCTGTCAAACAAAGAAGCCCTTCAAAGAGAGGAAGTATACTATGTAACAGTTACACCACATTATTTATGTCCAATTAATTATATTTTTTTTGAGAGAAAAGTATAATAAAAATATTTTTCTAAAAGTTATGATCCGATGGGTGGATCTCAGAGGCCAAATATAATTGATTGGAAACACCATATTAGCTGTATGACACATTTTAGACTTTTTACCGAACGTCCGTAGTGCAAGTAGTAAAAGACTTGATAGTTGGTATCTGAAATTCTAAGTTTGAAGCTTAATTTACTTTATATTTTTAGCTAAATTTATTTTTTTTAAAATAAAATAAATGGGTAGCACATTACCTTTCTCACTAAAAAAATGCACATTTTAGACTTTTTTCCGAGGTAGCGTTTGGATCGGAGATAAGGAGTTGTATAACCTCTTATACCTTCCTTTATATTCAGAATAGTAGTTCTCGGATATCTGAAATAAGTTGGTATAATTATTTTCATCTATACTTTTTTTTTTTATATATAACTATCCACTATTCTTCTTATTCTATATTATCTATCCAAACGTTATTTTTCTTATTCCGAAAATAATTCAATTTTTTATATTCAAATATTATTTTTTTTATCTTTATATTTGTACATATTTTTAAAATAATTAGTTCTTATTTATACCCGAATCAAAAAGTCGCGTGCCGCTCTTCAACATGTGTAAGTTGCTCGTGCATCTCGTGCAAACTGTGGGGTAACTTCTTCGTTCCCACTGAACGACTCGGAAAAAAATCCCTGCACCATGTGTACAAAGTCCCATTTTGTAGTTTATACACCGCCGCAGCAGGTGAGACCTTGTTTGGATGTACGAATGCTAAGGAACCAAACTCGAAATAGTTTTAGAGGGAAAAAAAAAAACATAACTTAATCTAAAAACCATAACAGAAAATTAAAATCGTATCAAAAATCTGAAATCGTAGGTCACAACCGAAACTAAAATCTACAAAATTTTGAAAAATTTGTATCCGAAATTGAATAATTGTATATATTTAAAATTCAATAAAATCATGCCAAATGAATAAGATTTAATACATGAAAAGTTTACTTTAATAATAGATAGGAACCGAAATATTTTTAGAAAATAACTTAAAAACTGAGTATAATATTTTATTCTAAATATTTATTTATACTCTTCATCTTTATTTTTTAGATATTTATACTTTAGTATAATTACAAGTAAAGAGTTCACAATGCTGGTATAAAAGTGTTGCTATTCAGAAATTTGAAGATATTATTTTCACTTATTTAATATTATAAATTTTTTGAATAAATTAAAAAAAATTGTGGAACAAAATATATCTTTGCATAATGTATAATAATTACACCGGGTTCAGGGATTAATTTCGCTCTATGCACCAACTCTCACATGTAGTGCATTTATAAGTCAGTCCCCGTTACTTTGCTACTCCCCAAAAAAGTAGAGAGAGAAAGACGCAGAGAGGGAGAGAGAAATATAGAGAGAGAAACATGGAGAGCGCCATTAGCAGGCAAAGGATCCTCCTCCGCCATCTCCAACCATCTCCCTCCTCCGATCCTTCCACAATCCTCTCAGTATTGATCCTCCCTCTCTTTTTTTTTGGGGTTTTTTTGGGATTTTTTCTCTTTAATTTGAGTTATAATTGTCTATTTTTGTTCGATTTTTTGGCTAGGGTTCGATCTGTTCTGCTGGGGATAGCGCGGCGTATCAGAGGAGCTCGTGCTTCGGCGATGATGTCGTTATTGTGGCGTAAGTTAGATATTGTAGAAAAATTTATGTGATGTTCTATTTTCTTTGATTTGTTATGTTTCTTAAAGATTTTTCTTGTTTTTTTTTTTAAAATTATTTTGGCTAGATTTGGATACCAGATATGTGAAAAATGTTGCCAATTTTTTTATCTTTTTTTTTTCGTAA
This sequence comes from Puya raimondii, assembly GCA_016920855.1. Lineage (NCBI taxonomy): Eukaryota > Viridiplantae > Streptophyta > Magnoliopsida > Poales > Bromeliaceae > Puya > Puya raimondii. Next base: position 54,263,507 of record JABWPP010000050.1, on the reverse strand, counting down.
TTAATATATTGTTTTCCCTCTTTTTTGAGTAAGTAGATCAAGGTCAATAAAATTAAAATTTGGTCGAAGACGAGTTTAGGTTTAGATAGGAAGATTCTTATTAAGCTAGAAATTAATGGGAAATTGTTATGATCATCTCTGATCCTGATCTTTTGAATTGTTATGAATGGAATGAAATCTGATCAAGTTTGACATTTTCACGTCTAGCTAAAGATTTTTTGCTAGTTATTTATGTTAAACAATGTGTAACCACCATTGTTAGTTTAATCTACCAAAGAACAACGTTTACTTTTTGATAGGCCGAATACGTGGAATTTGAACTGAGGACATCCTGCTTGATATTATGTTAAAAAATGTGAAACAATCATTGTTCTCCAAAAGTTTAAGCTACCAGAGAACGATGTTTTTAATATTCGTATTCAACAATTTATTCCTGAATTTTGGCGTTGTTGATTTTGTTTTCTGACATTAGTGCCCAGAGCCAAAGTATTTGATAACTTTGCCATCTCATAGACTTCAATATTTGTTGTTTACAGTTGAAATTTTTTATCACTGTTGTATGTTGCCGTTTTGTGAGGAGTTATTATGTCTATTTATACTGTAAGTTGTCCTGACTATGATAATGTTTCAGTAGTATTTATTTTCAGAAGAACAATGGGGGGATTTATGGTACATTATCATACCTCCTGGCAGCATAAGGATTTTTGATATTGTCGTCGAGAAAGTGGTTTTAAAGAATTATTCTAGGGTTTAGGGCGTGGTTAAGAATGTGGCATTTAAGCTTCCAAGCTAGCAAAAGAATAAAAACCCTTGTTGTCATAAGCTGGTCATCTCATTTCATGATTGAGAATCGTAGCTTTGTAAGTCCAGAATCTGTAAAAATCAATTAGAATTTGGTTGCTGCGTAAAACACAGCGTGCCTTTGAAAGGTGATGAGATGCCTACAATCTCTTCTGCTCGGGAGAAAGGGTCCCTTAAAGCCGTAAGGACTTAAAAATTATTGCTCTTCTCTATTTTCAACTCAATTCTGATGCCACAAACCTCTCATGTAAAGCCTCAGAAACAATAAAATACCTATTATTACATGCGCTTATTTTATGCTTTTTATGTTATTTAGTGCTTGTAGAACTGCAATTTGTAAGTCCAAAAGAGGAGGCTTTAAGGATACACTTCCGGAGGACCTCTTAGCACCTCTTCTTAAGGTATTTTATTTTTCTTTTTGTTTGTTCTTTTCTCCTCCTCTTTCTTTCTCTACGCAGCTTATGACAATAACTCTTGTTAACCAAATTAGCAATCCTGGTGAGTTAAGTGCTGTTTTTTATGTCTGATTTATTCTGTGCTTTTCTTTTGATTTGAACTGAAGGCATTAATTGATAAGACGAAAGTGGACCCAAGTGAAGTTGGTGATATTGTTGTTGGCACTGTCTTAGCTCCAGGATCCCAAAGGGCAATTGAATGCAGGACGGCAGCATTTTATGCTGGTTTTCCTGGTACTCTAATTTACTGCACTCTTTCTTTGAGTGGTCCATTTAATTGCATTTTTCACCATGTGACTAATACTAATACTATCCTTCGTATGGAGCAGACACGGTTCCTCTTAGAACTGTAAATCGACAATGTTCATCTGGGCTTCAGGCAGTCGCGGATGTTGCTGCTGCTATTAAAGCTGGCTTCTACGATATTGGTAAGTTCTCATTCTAGCTCACTTATATTCGACTTTAATGTCCCTCTACTGGCTAACCTTACCTTTTTTCTCTTAATAATGCAGGTATTGCTGCTGGGTTGGAATCCATGACTGTAAATTCAGTTAAATATGATTGGAAAATCAATCCCAAAGTAAGCTGATTATGTTTGGTCAAAGTGATAATGTGATATGAATAGTTCTTACTTCCTTCATTAAGATGTATTATCTGATTAAAATCCTCAGATTGAACTTTTTGCTCAAGCTCGTGACTGCCTTCTTCCAATGGGCATTACGTCAGAAAATGTTGCACATCGTTTTGGTGTAACACGACAGGAGCAAGATCAAGCTGCAGTGAGTATTGTTTTACCTCTTGACATGAGCATGCTCATATCAATGTTACTCCTTTCATTTGATGTCCTCAATCCTCAATTTTGTTTAGGTTGAATCTCATAGACGGGCGGGAGCAGCAAGGGCTGCTGGCAAATTCAAAGAGGAAATTATTCCGATTGCTACTAAGGTAAAATCATGAAAGCAGGATTTGATATTTTAGATATTCATTTTTCTAATACTAAAAGCCTACACAATTGTGCAGAACAAAATTAAGAAAAAATTACACTAGCATTGTTTCGAGTTCTGAATATTCAACTAGCATTACTTTGTGAAGATTGTAGATCCAAAAACTGGGGAGGAAAAGCAAATTACTGTCTCTGCTGATGATGGAATTCGACCTGATACATCATTGTCTGTCCTCGCAAAGCTAAAACCAGCATTTAGTAAAGATGGCAGCACTACTGCTGGTACTAGCCCTATCATATCGGCAATTTTTTTTGTGGTCATTTGGATTTTTGCACTCTTAACATATGTACTCCATTATTAAATTTTCAGGCAATGCTAGCCAAGTGAGTGATGGTGCCGGAGCCGTTCTCCTTATGAGAAGAGATGTAGCTTTGCAAAAGGGGCTTCCAATACTCGGAATTTTCAGGTTAGATTTTTAATTGATATAAGAATTTTGAATTTTTATTATATGTTTCACCTAAATCTGCCATGTATGACTTTGAACCACGGTTGGTGATTTGCCTTAGCTTTTATGATAATTATTATTTGTTTCTAATCTGAAGGAAAAGTTATCATTGTTGCCCAGTGATACTTGGATGGATTGTTGAAACAGCTTAGAGAAGCCTCAAACAAAAAATTTGTGTTGTTACTACCCAAATCAAGTGACTAAATTACAAGATAGCAACCATAACATAATAAGATTTCGCATTCATTAATAGCAAATTTTGATTTGATTATATCAATTACTCCAGCTAAATTCATAGTCATTCTTAGAGTACATTTTATACCCTATTGTCGAAAATTTATTGTTTCCTCCTTATTCTGATAATGTGGTTCTCATGAATTGAGTGATGATAGATTGGTGTAAGCAGGTCTGTGTGTTACTGTTTTGCCAAGGCACTGACTCAATTATATGGACAGTTTATCAGAAGTACCTAAGCAGCTGACTCAGTAGTAGCATCAGGCTACAAGCAGATACAACACCTTATTTCACTATCTATGAGCTGTAATAGTGCTTTTAACAGTCTTGATAGGAAAGTTCTGAATCTGATCCTTCTGAATCTGATTGGGATCATTTTGAAGTTGTTTGATTGATCCAGAGTGGGACTTGGAAATGATGAAGTTTTATGAATTATTATGAAGTTCTATAAGTATCCCAGTAAGAAACCACTAACCTAATCTATGTATTGCATTCTTATTGCTTTCTTCTTCATAATAACTGATAAGATACTTGTAAGTTGAGAATCCATTGTAATCAGAACGGTCACCTAATTTTACATATTCCATACTATTCTAAAATCTTGAATATTCATTAGTTCAACTTTTATGGTAGTGTAAACTTTTTCATGATTCATGAGACCTGTTCTATAATATACACTTTGGATACTTTTCTAGGAGTTTCGCTGCAGTTGGTGTTGATCCTGCAGTGATGGGTGTTGGTCCTGCTGTTGCAATACCTGCTGCAGTGAAAGCTGCTGGTCTTCAGGTTGATGATATTGACCTTTTTGAAATAAATGAGGTAACTAATTCGTCAACTACTTTAAGATTTTCCTTCTGAACTTTGTAGTAGAGATTATCGTTCATTTTCCTTTGTAGGCTTTTGCCTCCCAATATGTGCACTGCCGCAAAAAGCTGGAGCTGGACCCAGAAAAGGTCAATGTTAATGGGGGCGCAATCGCTCTTGGGCATCCACTGGGTGCTACAGGTACTTTTGCTGCCTTATTATTTCTTACTTAGCAGTTCTTAGTTAGGATAGAACTATAGCTTTTCGGTAGAAACATAAATGATTGGTGTTGTTTCCTATCCATACTTACTCTTTGGTATTTTCCTTATTCATATTGCTAATATGATACGGGAACTTTGTTTAATGGCAAGGCTTTGGGAGAGTCATTCACTAAGCTTCTTTTCATAAAGAACTTGTCTGAGATGATGCAGCCTTCCAAAATTTAATGACTCAAAATCGATTGATTGAAGCTGAAATTTCCATTTATTCTCGAGTCTCATGCTGTCAAAAAAAAGTTGAAAAAGAAATAATGGAGTATATTAGTTCCGGTCCTACTTCAAAGTTTCAATATTTCCGAGGCTCTTGCCACTGTATGCTTGCTCTGCAATACTATTCCCGTAAATACTAGTCTTTGAGAGCAAATTGCTGTAGTTTTACTGTTATTTTAAATTGCGAGTTCCTCAATTTCCTGCCAACAGGTGCACGCTGTGTGAGTACTCTTCTAAACGAAATGAAGCGAAGGGGCAGAGACTCTAGGTTTGGAGTGATTTCCATGTGCATAGGTTAGCCTTCGATAGATCCTCTCTAACAAATTACACACTTTGATTTTGTTTATATTATGCATAAGTTAAAGAGACTAATTTCTCCTTATACATCGACAGGCTCGGGGATGGGTGCTGCAGCTGTTTTCGAGCGAGGGGACGCAGTCGATCAGCTCAGCAATGTCAAGAGTATCCAGTCCATCAACCTGCTATCCAAGGATGCTCTGTAAAAGTTCCAATTAGCTTATACCATTCTTGACATATATATATTCTAAACAAAGTGATTGTCGGTAAATAAGCGATTCATCTATCATTCTAATGGTGGATTTTAGTTGAATCCATATGCTATTGTAAGCTTGTTATTTTGTGCTTATTGGGAGTCGCAACAATGAGAATTTGCTGTACAAAAGCTAGTTGATTTCCTGGTGCAAGATGGCCTCACAAATTTGGGAAGGGACTATCTTTCCATTTTTGGGGGCTTTCTTTTAGCTTCGGTCCCAATCTCTTGAACTTACTATGGGAATTTAGTAAAAGGCCCTTTTCAACTTGCTATCTTGGTAAAAGTTTTGTACTTTACTCGCGTACACTGGATACTAATTCTGTGTTAGATAAGCTGCTTAAGAAGTGCGCGTGTGCAGATACTTTTTCTTTGCTTGAGTGGCTATGGAATAAAGACTAAAGAGAGATGAAGTCAAAGGCATTCTGTGATGCTCTCTGCAACAACTGAATGATTTGTGAGTTCAATGTTCTAATAAGTGTTCTGGAATTAGTTCAATGTTCTAATAAGTGTTCTTCTGCACTTGCTTTTCCAACATTGATCTGTGTTTGAACACAGTAATGTTTAATCTGATGCTCCATGTGCCTAAAACTCTGCATAACTCAGTAACTAGAGTTTCGGGAAAAGAATGGGAGTCCTATTTGGTCATTTCCATATATGCAACTGCGGAGAACAGTTTATGAGGCTAGTACTTACTACTTTGTGGTTGTTAAGAAATTGCCTGTTGCCTAATCATACTATACTAGTGTAGTTACCCGCGCGATGCGGCGGATAGATATTATCGAAGTAAATTTTTATTCTATCATCATTTATCATTAGGTCTGAAGAAATAAACCTAAAATATGCAGTTTATCATAGAAAGCAGTACTATAGCTATCCAATGAGGAACATTAGTTTAAATAGTCTACAAAAGTTAGTAAAAAACTGCTAAAGAAGATATTTCCATCCTTGTTAACTAATAATCTATGTGATTAAATTCAATAGTTTAATCAAAAAGTGATAAGACTACGAAAAATGTAAATACAAACCTGCAAGGTGTAAAACCTCTAGAATTAAGCAACGTTTATCTTCTGTTCTAGAAACATCATGTCTTTTTCAATTTGGAGATTATCATGTTTTTTCTTTTTTATTGTAATTCGGCAATCCTCTGTTTGTTTGTAGAATCAAGTAAAGAATAAAGAAAACAACAACACCTTAGAGTCGGTAATATCGGATGCATGAGCAGCAATAGCCAATTACTTTATGGTTGCATCCTTCTCTTCACACTCCTTGCAAGGGTTGTAGAATTCTTGCTCCACTGCCAGTCTGCCACGGAGTTTAACTTCAATAAAATCTAAAGTGATGTAAAAATAATTCTTGACTGTATTTAAATAAATATGAAATGTACTGGATAAATATATTCCTTTTCTTTTCAGAACAAAGTATAGCTTTGGTAATCGATCCTACCATGGAGGCTCGACTCCTAATCTCCTATGCAATATTCAATGATGAATTTAAAATAATTTTTGAATTCTAATCCAACATCTCCAAGGAGAAGACCGTCAATATTGATCATCGCTAAGTTGGAAAGGGCATCATACGCAATTAGATCCTATAGAAACAAATAAGCTTTGAAAACCTAAGCTATACATATGTAAAACAAACACAATTCAAGGATTTAATATGACTAATCAATCACTTTGTGGCATCATTTCTTAAAAAAGATAAAATGCCATCTATTCTGACATATGTTAGAATGATTTAAAGTAATAATATCATAATAGGAAAATCTCAAACCAATGAGTGCAAACTGCTTTACTCTTCTTGCCTGCTTGTCTACTGAGGGTGTGACACTTCAACAAAAGTCAAATAAGTCAAGCACTGTGCGCTTCTCTTGCTCCTACAAATTTACCGCAGAGATCTCAAATCTCTCATCTTTAGAGATTTTGTTCCATTTGAATTCTACACATAAGATAAAGATCAGAGTAACATATATGCAGAGGACGTTGAACCTTCTATGTATTTCCAACCTTTAGCATACTAAGAGGAGTAATACCGCTCTCACAGTTCAACTTTGGCATGCAACTGAAAAATTGATCACGACATCTTAAATCCATTAGCTTAAGAAACTTTTTTTAAAATTAATGTAATGAAATATTTGGGCATTTTTAAGATGTCGGATGCTCTGGCTAATATCAAGAACTCTCTTTATAACTCACCAAACCCTCATTTAAGAGTGCACCTCTTAAATATTATATTTTTAGTATTTCTAAATCTTTTCAACAGTTTTGTAAGTTCAGACAACAAAAAGTAAATTGAAATGAAGAATCAACTTTATACAACACATACAAATGCAAAGAAATCTAAGAATAAAATGCTAGACTTTATATGTTGTTCAAGATATATTAATTCTTAGACAATGACTCAATAATTAAACAAAAAATTTAATTGTAAAAAATGCAATCTATTTATACCTAAAAGAATAAGCAATCACTAAAGAGGAAAACGTTTACAACATTTAAACAACGCATTGGGAAAATAGAACAAACCATTTCTCTTTGCAGTATACTACTATCTACCACTAATCATTTAGTAGATAAAATAAACCATTTCTCTTTGTTTTCTCTCTTGTAAATCAAAGCATCCACTAAGATCTAATGGTTGTACTGTTTGCTAATCGACCATAGCTCTAGCTCTGCCATTAAATTCAAGAGTACGGTCCTCCAAAAAAATATTAAAGGAAGATAATAGTGATCATCAAAGAGTGCACCACTATCATAGCCTATTAGATAAACCAAATGGCACGGAAAGTAAAATATATAATTATGCAAACAATTTCTTAAAAATTTTGGAGAAAAATGTAGAACAAAATGGAACTCTCACTAACAGAGAGAAGAAAGAAATATTCATATAACTTGTAAAGCTACAGATAAAAGATCATAAAAAAGAAAAAAGGAAAAAGAAAAATTGTGAACCTATTCAATTCTCCCTTGTCTAATCTGAACAATAAGTATATCTTTCCGCTAAACTGCAACACCAATCAAGAGCAGAGCATTGCATTTTGCACTTAATTTGTCTCTCACATGCACAAAAGTTGGTTTCCTAGCACTCGAGTAAGGAGAAGTTTGGTTGCAAGTCTATATTAATTGAGAAGCATATTAAATTCATAAAAATTATTAAATATAAAAATTATATAATAACAGACAAATCAAACCTCATACTATCTCTTTTAACCTTGCATGACAATATGTTGTAATACCAAAGCATGCTCTATTTTGATCAACTCCAATGCCTCCGCCTCCATGATATCAAAGATCAATTCAAATGACTAAATAGAAAACCTTCATGACAATATGTTGTAATACCAAAGCATGCTCTATTTTGATCAACTCCAACTCTGCCTCCGCCTTCATGATATCAAAGATCAATTCAAACGACTATATAGAAAACCTTAAAAATCAAATTTTTATTCAAAAGAACTCCCAAATCCTCAAATTTGTAGTCAAGTCAATATTGCTAAAGAAGTATTTACGAAATCCATGTCTACTCTTATCTAAACAATTAGGAAACAGAAAAAGTTATATAATCTATATTTGCAGTGGTAAGACATTGAAGTTTCTATCATAAGCTTGCTAATTTCCCATTTTCTTTCGAGTTAAGCTAAACATACATACATGCAAAATATAAAAGTAAATATATTTAAATGGGGGTAGAAGATAAATAGTTGGTAGGTACTAATAATCCGACATTCCATTATTTTTGTTGTGATAGGTGTTAATCCAACATTCCAACTCATTTATCAAAATTAAATATTTTTCTACCACATATATATTATTTAGCAAACAAATTCCAACATATTCATTAAAGGCATTAGGCTACGTAGTAGTTAATCATTTCAAAAACCCTAAACCCTAATATAAATATATCCATCAAAATCCTAACATAACAAAATCATTATACAATAGAGACAATATGATTTGTAAACAAAAATAAACCAAAAAAATTTATAACATGTAGCCAAAATAATGAAAATAAATAGTTAAAAAAATATAGAAATTATAGAAATTTTTTACCTCAAACTGGAAGAGTCGAATTCCACATGACCTCAGAAACTCCGCATTAAAGATACGACTTTGGCACAAATACCTATACAAAAAAATAAAAAGCCTAATTTTTACCAAAAAAGGATGCCAAATCCTCAAATTTAAAGTCAAGTCAATAAAGAACTATAAAAATATTTACGAAATTCACATCAGCCCTTATAAAACAATTAGTAAATAGAAAAAAAAAATCAAATAATTTGTATTTACAGTGGTAATATGTTGAAGTTTCTATCGTGAGCTTGTCAACCTCATTTTTTTTTCTTGAGTTTAAGCTAAGCATATATACATGCAGACATATAAAAAATAATGTATTTGCATGAGGGGTAGTAGGTAAATAATAGACATGTAGGCCAAGATTTCATAAATGCTTACTTTCATGACTCCTTAAACTTCACCCAGACCATTTACAATTTAATAACTAAATTGTCATTGTGCAGTATACATATGAGTTAATTAGTGCACATGCAATATCTTCATTTGTTTTTAACAAACAAATGAAGTAAATAATGAAAATTAGTTAATTAGTGCACATGGTTATACTGAATGCTTAGTTAATAATAAAAATTAGCAAATACACCATTCCTAAATGTATACATAGGCCAAAAATGATATATAATATTTTCGTCACCTACTTCTATGCCATAGAATTCTTGCACTTGAGCGGCCTCTCTCGTAAAAAACAACATGTAGAATGATCTTGACTCTTATAGTTTAACCTGCAGATTAGAATACCAGTGAATTAGTATAATATTCCAGAATCTACAATATGAATAACAGCATGGAACCAACTTGTGACTAATTTTTCTCCGAAAATATGTGAATATTCAAGCAAATAAAAACAGACGATTCAGTTTACTGTAAATAATTTTTTTAAAATATCATGATACGAAATATTTGATTAGTTATCCGACTAAAGAATTTGCCCAATATCATAGCCCTGCTCCATCTGGTTGTGCAATTGTTCAGCTTGTTCAAGCAATTGTTAGAAGAAAATATTGTAAATAACTAATTTTTTTTCATTAATATTTTGTAGACTTCGCCAATATAGTAGTAAGAATTTGGCTTACATTGTACTTATCGATTTCTTCTTCATCATTAGGGACTTGAAGAGGATTGAAGAAGTTAAAGGCATCAAGGAGGAGGCGGCATCCTTATTGAGGATGCATAAGGGGTCGCTGAGGGGCCGCTGTTGCTGCCGCTCGCTTGAGAGTGAAGCACAAAAAACTGCAACCCCTAGAAAATCAATAATAGCCAACCCCATTGCACGCCCAAATCCAAAACAATCAAGCGTATAGTACAACCAAAGAATAGAACAAACAAATTTACTAAAAGCCAGCATGCTATAACATTCATAAAAATCTAATAATAAATTTAAACAACCACTATCCTCAAATAACTAAGTTAAGAAAACTTTTAAGTAATAATTTAGTTAACACAAAGAAGGTTTCCAAGAGTAGAGAATCATGCTCTGTGATTTTTAAATCATTCGTTTTTGGGGCAAGAGACAGTGAGATGGAAAGAGATACAACCGTGTTAGATCCCCCTGTAGTTGCAGTGATCGCTCTCGTATGGATGCCACCGCCTCATCTTCCTGCTCTGTCGCTGCACCCCACCACCGCTGTCACCGCCTCCATCTTCTACTCTGGTGCCGCCATCACATCCCACAACTAATGCCGCCGCCACGGCATCCTCTTTTGTGCCGCCGCATCCCACTACCGCATTTGCTGCCGGCGCTGCCGCCGCATCGTCGCAGTTTGGTTTCATCACCTATCAAATAGGGATCTCTAAGCCCGTGAATCGACATAGAGCAGATCACTGCCTTGTCCTCCACCACCTCTGACGCCGCCATGAGAAGAGCATGACGACTCGGCGGAGACGGTGGCGGGGCCGGAGACGGCGAGGAGGGAAGAGGCCGGGAGAAGGCATGGGAAGAGCGAGGGGAGAGGAAAAGGCAGTGAAGGGGGTGTGAGGAAGGGGGAGAAGGAGAGAGAGAAGCGCGACCGTTCCTATTGCTGGAGTGAACGGTCGGGCTTGGAAAGAGTGTCGTCTAAACGCCTTCATTGAAAGTGGAGGTGAACAGTAAATGTAGAGATTAAAGGGGGAGAAGATTAACCGGTTGAATAGGAGGAAAATAATAGAAAATATTATCAGGTGGGTCCCACAAATTTACAATTTAACTTAAACTTTGCTGACAGGTAGGTCCCACATGCCCTGAATTAAGCCTAACCTGCCACGTGGACTTAAGTTTACGGGGATTAATATAAGTTAATAGATATTAGTCACTCTACCAGCATTTTTATTTTATATTTTTGGGACTTTATTTAAGACAGTAATAAAATATACAATAAAAATATAATTTTCATGTAGAATATAATAAGACTTTTTTTTATAGGGAAAAATGTATGAACATCCTTGAATTTCTGCACAATTTGTAGGACTTTACAAAAAAATTCAATTTGGTGAAGAGTCTCTAAACTTTATTAAATAAATAGTTTAGAGCATCTAATCGCCAAAGTTAAAAGTTTGCACGAGTGCTAGAGTTCACAGTTTTTGTAGGTTCTTTTTTCTTTCTTTTTTCTTTTTTTTTTGGGTCGTGACACTAAAAGAAAAAACAAAACAAAAAATATATTTTTCTTCTTTTTGGAAGGTCACCATGTGCCATGGCGGCTAAAAGGAAGGCCAAAGAGCAGAGAGAAGAAGAAGAAGAAGTTATATTGTTTGAGACTTATATTACACCATTTAAAATTATTTGAGATTATGTTACAACTTCTTAAATAATGCATTAAGTCTCAAACAGTAAAACTTAGTCTCAAACAATTTTAAATTGTGCAACTTCTTATTCTTTTTCTTCTTTCTCTATTTTTTGGCCTTTTCAGTAACAGCCACAAGCCTCAGCACATTACGACCTTCACAGGAGAAGAAAAAAATATTTTTTTTCTTATTTTTTTTATTCGTTCTTCTCCCTTTTCTTTCATATCTATATCTTTTTCTGCTACCGTGCCCCTTCCTCGTCCCGATGCACTCTCCTTCTCCGTCGTCCTCAAATCCTACGGCACCCTTTTCGCCATCATCGTTCACGGCCACACCCTCCATCGCAATCTCACCTTTGCGAGTTGTGCTATATCCGAACCCGTGTCGCTGCCGCTGGCGACAATGGAGGTGTGGGAGAAGTGCATCGTCGACATTGGGGTGGTGGAGAAGGGAGAGGAAGCAGGAGAACAAAAAAAGAAGAAAGAGGAGGGAGAGGAAAATGAGGAAAACAAAGAGGGCGGAGAAAAACGAACTAGAGAGAAATGAGAGAGAACGAGGAATAAAAATATTTATATCAGCTTACTAAAATTTCAGACATAATCTACAAAACTCAAAGAGTGATCCATTTCTATAAAAATATAAAATCAATAAATTTTTTATGCAAAAAAAATAATTTAGGAGGAGGTTTGGTTCGGGGATAAGCGAGAACTAGCTACACCAGGGATAGATACAAGTGTGGGGATAAGAAAAATAATATTTGGATGAAAATTGGGTTATACCCGAGGATAAGAAAAATAGCGTTTGTATAGATGATATGGAATAAGAGGGATAGTGGGTAGTTATATATAGAAAATGAGGGTATAGGTAAGAATAGTTATACCAGCTTATTTCATGTATCGAAAATTACTATTCTCGGATAAAAAATTTGCGTTTGGATATAAAAGGGATAAGACCTTATACCCGTCTTATTCCCAATCCAAACACTGTAAAAAATTAACTAGAGAGAGAGAGGGAAGGTAAAGAAGAGTCCAGCTATGGTGCTTGTAAAAGCACCAAACACTTGGTGCTTGTAAATTTTTTACCGTTAGATTTATTCCTTGTGTTATTTCCATCCATTAGATTATACTATTCAACCAACCACTCACTCAATCCTAGGGACCCACATCATTCTAACCGCACATTTTTTAATTCAATGACCAAAAAATCTACGAGCACCAATAACTTAGTACTTTTAAAAGTACATGAGAAAACCCAAACTTAAAAAATTACTACTTCCGCCCTCTCCAGTCTCCTCTACCTGTGCCCCACTTTCTCGTGAAGTAAAGGCCCATATATTTTTCTTCCTCTTTCACATTTGGGGTTACCGATGGGCTCGGAAGCCGGCGACGCATTCGGCGAGTGGGGCCCGGCGGCGGAGGAGGAGCTCCGCGCCATCGAAGCCGCCTTCTCCTCCACCCCCGCCTCCGCCAAGCGGAGGAGCCACTCCGACCTCCTTCCCTCCCCCTCTCCCCCCGACTACTCCCGCCGCCGCCTCCCCTCCGGCTGGTCTCCTCAGCTCTCTCCTCACCCTTCCACCCGTAATCCCTTTCCCTTCTTCTTCCTCCCCGATCCACTTCTCGAGTCTCCATTTCTTATGTCGATACTATTACTCGCATTGGAAACTGCCAACCATAATGAAAAAAAATAAAAATGTGTGCTATCTAAAACACATTGGATTGATGTTGGAGATTCCGTTATTCTCTCACTTAACCCTAATGATACATCTTTTGGAAATTTTCTTCTCTTATTAATCAAGGATTTAAGTATCCTGGCACGGTTTTCTGCCAAAAACTTGCCGGCACGGTGCGTGCCGGACCGTGCCGATCACGAAAAATACATGTGTGCGGACACATAATTGCATAAAATATTTGTTTTCTTTAGCAACAAAATATTTTAATTGCTTATTATGTATTTTTATCAAATCTTTCAAATTTTATTGAAAAAAATTATTTACTAATTTAAAGAAAATAGAGTTTTGAATTGTGCCATCGGAACGGGGCTGTATCGTGTCGATATATTGTTGGCATGATACGACACGGTAGATACGGCCTGTGCCGATGGGCACTTAAATTCTTGCTACTAATTCCTCATTGTGGCCAATTTACATATGCTCATTTCTTACATTCTTCTTGAACATAAGTAATTTTCTAGGTTACCAGCAATTGACTTACAATTCTTACTGAACATCTGCCGCTGAATTCCTGTAATCATGACTTACAATTGGCTTTTCCTCGTGCAGTCGAGACTAGGTTACCAGCAATGAAGTTTGGGGGACAAATCGTGTACTGTAAGACTGCTAGTGAAGTAGAGGGCGCTACTGCAGAGCTTTTAGATAAAATCGGGGCTTCTAAGAATATTGGCCAGGTTTCTCTTGGTTTTGATATTGAGTGGAGGCCTCTGTTCAGACGAGGTTGGTTTGCCTAGCTGAAACTTCAAACTTATGTTTCTTTGGTTTGAGATATGTTCATTTATTTAGTGTTTACCGTAGCTTATTGCTGTTCACAAACTGATACTTCAGTTTCTTATTTTCAACTACCTGATGCGCATAGTGTCGTACTTGCTAAACTTTTTATGTTTCTTTTATATTGAAATTTGAAGGGTGGATTAATGCTATGCGAACTACAATTTTTTTTTTCCCCCCGAAGTTTTGTTGCAGAGTACAAATTTGTTGAGTCTATGACTAGCAACACAATATTTAGTTCCAACCAATACGAATATGAAACTGGAAAGTCTTAAGTTTTGGTCAACACTGACATGAACTGGGAGCAACTAAACCATCTTTCTTTTGGTTACAAGTGCACTAGACTATTATGTAAATGTCATGGAGATATGATTTATTTTTTGCCCTTTCCTTCATTTTGGATGGTTTTCAAAGCCTAAACCACTAGAAATGCCGAAGTTTAAACTCTATGAACACTTCGAAGTTTCATAATATAAGATTTCCCATTATTTTTTTCTTATAAGAAGGAAGTTTCACGAACTACCATGCATGCAAATTCGAACTAAGCATTGCTATTGCGGAATCCACAGGCGAATCACCAAGGAAAGCTGCAGTAATGCAGATATGCATGGACAATACTCATTGTTATGTCATGCACATATTTCATTCTGGAATCCCCCCTATATTGAAGTCTCTTTTGGAAGACAATTCATCTGTCAAAGTATGCAGGTTACATAATGCCATGTAATTCTTTTCATCTTGCTAGCTGGCTTGTTTAGTGGATTAAATATTTATATATTCTCATTATTAACAATCTTATATTTTGATTGCTTGAAGGTTGGAATGGCTATAGCTAATGATGCTTCGAAAATTTCAAACGATTATGATGTTCGCGTTCAACCGGTAGAGGACTTGTCAGGTCTCGCAAATCTCAAGCTTGGGGTACCCCCGAGGAAATGGAGCCTATGTTCCTTAACCGAAATGGTTACATGCAAAAAGGTTCTACTAATTACGCGGCTACTTTCTAGTTAACTAGTTTATAAGAACTTGCAGTTGAAAACGCATTTTGGCTAAGTATACATGTCTTACACGATACTGCCAATATTGGCAGAACTTAATGTTAACTGGAATCTGAGAGAGCATTAATGATAGATCGGAAGATTGGTAATTTTCATATGTCAATGAATTAACATTGAAAGCATCTTGGAAAAGAATACGAAGAAGCCGTTATACAAACGGTCTTTATGATATCATTTCATCATTCATTCATGTATTTTTAGATGCTGAACACAAGTTGAAATGCTTCGCTCAATCGCTAAAGTAGCAACCATATCTAATGGTCAACTTTTGCTTGTGTAGTTGGAGAAGCCCGGCAAAATAAGACTGGGAAACTGGGAAGCTGATATACTCTCAAGAGAGAAACTTGAATATGCCGCCACAGATGCTTTTGCCTCTTGGTACCTGTATGAGGTAATTAGCTAATAAAGAAAATTGTGCTCTTCTTTTATTTTGTCATAATCATCTTTCTCTACTCGAATAAAAAAAGAGAGAATTTCATTCCTGAAGGCTAAGTTCGAGTATTTTCGTGATCAGGCTCTGAAAGGTTTTCCGGATGCAAATGCTGAAACTGATGAGTGGTGAAAGCAAATGGCATATCATAAAACCCATATTCAATATATGCAGCATTCTGATCAGAACAGCGCGTCGCAAATGGTTTAGTGATCATTCTGCTTCTTCTTCTTCACATTTAATAATGCTGCGAATTGATGGCCAAATATTTTTCCTCAGCAGTACAATATCTTCATCTGGTGCCGTCGAAGGTGAAGACCTTCCATATTTAAAGAAAGAGTAAATGTATTGCTGAATTAACATTGCTAAGTGTTTGTACTCTAAAATTCGGCCTACTTGCACCATGTATGCCGCGAAAATGAGTGAGTGGGTATGTAAGAAAGCAGTAAATTGTTTACCGGCGAACGGTTCCCTGCTTTTAAATTGGAATTGTTGTTAATTTCATGAAGATGGTGATTGGATGACCGCTTTCTTGAAGTTGTGTTTTATTTACCGCCTTCTTTTAACCAAGTTTCATTTACAATTTTTCTTTTCACGTCCGAAATACGAATACGAGAACAGCTATGCAGTAAACATTTACCATATTAAAAAACGGTGAATGGTTCACCGTCTTAGTAATACGGTAGATCATTCACTGCTTTTTGACTAGCTAATTTTTTTTTTTTTCTCAAATATTATGTAATCGCAGAACAATCACAATAATAAATATTTATCTGCACTCAAAACGAGCTTCAATTACTTGTTAGCATCACAAATATATTAAATGAATATGAAAATTGAAATATATAAATGTATATCAAATCCTCCTTACTGTGCTCCTAACACGTCCTCATCCTCTACAACGTCGACCGCGTCCTCACTCAAGCACATCATTTTTCATGTTAAAGCACACGGGATTAATACCGTGTGCCTGGTCAATATGCTCGATGGAGATGCTCTTGACAATTGGTTGTGCCTCATGCGTCTCAACTACTGACGGCAGCATGACCTTTTCATCATGCGTCTCAACTACTGACGGCAGCATGACCTTTTCAACAGGTTGGGCGGAAGCTAGCTCTGGTTGTGAAGGATGAAAAAATAAGAGCTCATCAGCGTGAGAAATCTGTTATTGTCGACGGCGTCTATATAGAATAGAATTTGCCCGAACATCCTCAATATGTGCGAGACCAAAAGTGAAAGTGAAAGGAATGTTCGAATGGAGAAGCAGAAGTGGAGTGAATATCAAACTGAGGGGGCGAAAGTGGACGGGATCTGGATGGAAGGACCGAAGCACACGAAATATCGTAGGTGCGGAAATGTGAAGGGAACATCAGAGGGATCAGCAAAAAGGGCAGAAGGTATTCCTAGATGTTCGGATATTAGTAAGGTCGATAGTCTCTCTAACACATTTTTGAAACCTCGCGCGACATGTGTTAGAACCTCCATCGTTCTAAACATCTCTGGAGGATCATCCATCAAATCTCAAATACTGCGGATAGCGTATCGCAATGTATCCACCTGTATTATATAAAATGTTTAGACACAATAAATATTTTGATATAAATATCAAATAAACAAATTACGAGGTCAAATTGGCGTTATATTCGGTCAGGTTAATATAGCTCCACTACATGACAGCATATTAGTAAGTACATCAGGCAATAGAGCCCTCGACACAGAACGCAGAAAGTCCAGCTATTCTATTATTGGTGTAAGGCATCCAAACAATCTGTACAGGCATAAATAGAGTCTAATCAGTATAAATATATGGATGTACATACACCTACTTCTAAAAACTGCGAAAGTTGATTATCTAAAACTCTCTCTCCTGATTGAGCTCGTCGTGATAAAATTCAAACGATAAGCCACAAAAGCGCGGGTTCGAAAGATTCAAATCCGCGCTTGCCGTTTTCATTAAACAGTAAGCGGTTTACCACTTTCTTGCACACCCGCGCTTGTGTGGTGCATATGTTGCGCAAATGGGCCTAATTTTTGAAATAAGAATTTCGAAAGGCCTATCTTTGAAATTAAAATGTTGCGAGCTTACTTTCCAAAAAAAATTCCATGCATCTTCTTAAATCTCTTTACAAACCCTACCTTAAAAAAAAATTCAAGAAACATTGCACTGCCAAATCTCTTTATGAATAACAATAATTAATAAATGAAAAAACACTACAAAAACATAATATTTAATAAAAAACAGAATAGCGGGTCCCAGCAACGAAAGACAGAATATCAAGCCCTATAGCCCGCAGAATGCGGAGAGCACTCGGAGCCCCTAAGGATTTCCAATTCATAAGTTTATAAATTGTATCGCAGTAGCCGTTTTTCAAATTAAAGCTTATGTTGTTTAGAATTTAAAAGCTAATTTAAATTTCCTCTCATAAAAAATCTCATGTCGACTTGTCCGTGTAGCAAAGCTGTTCTGAAAATCAGGCCAAACAAGCTTAAAGTTATATGTTCATAAAGGAATTTAGCTCTGATACTTTAACTAATAGTTGGTAATAATCCTAAACCATTTTCATGATAAACCACCTTTATCCTGTAAATTATATTACTTTGCTGCAATATAATAATTGTATCCATTGATAACCCAATTAGAAATATTCCAATTTGAGGTCCTTCAATAACTTATTAAATGCTCTCACCATTGACTCTCTTTTAACTCTTTTTCCCATAAATCCCAAAAGGATAAGGTTGCTAAAGATTTGGAACTTCTAAAGCTTCATTTTGACCACATAAAATAAAATAAATAAAAATGTTTTTTCTTTTTAATTGTGAACTATTTCATCACCACTAAGTGTTTAGCATCACAACATATGCACCCAATTCAAGTCCATTATTCCATGTTCCACCACATGAGAAGGGTAACATGGACTCATGCATCCTTAGCCACTTACCTCACATGCTACCACCTCTCTCTCTCTCTCTCTCTCTCTCTCTCTCTCTCTCTCTCTCTCTCTCTCTCTCTCTCTCTCTCTCTCTCTCTCTCTCTCTCTCTCTCATCTCTTTGATCTCTCTCTCTCTCTCTCATCTCTTTGATCTCTCTCTCTCTCTCTCATCTCTTTGATCTCTCTCTCTCTCTCTCTCTCATCTCTTTGATCTCTCTCTCTCTCTTTCTCTCTCTCTCTCTCTCTCTCTCACACACACACACACACACATGTTTTGCATTACATGTGGGCTTATGAATTTTTCACTTAGGCATTTGACCAAAAAAATACTTGGTCAACATGGATAACATGGCTTAGAATCTTAAGTTTTTTTTTTTGGAGAGAGAGATAGAAAGATAGCAAGCTCTTGCTTAGTTCATGTTTTCAAAAATGAATTCGGGTAGAAATGTGTTGCAGGTAAGTTTCACCTCGGGTATCAATCATCAAGCCTTTAGCCAACTGCAGTAAATCTTAGATTTGATGTGAGAATTCTTAGGTATTTGGTACGTGATTTAGAATTGGATCAAATTATGGGAAACAAGAGTTGACAAATATATTCTATCATTTTCTCGTCCAATTTGTTGAATATAAAATATTAAGATACTGTTATCTATCAATACAAGCTTTTATAATAATGAGTTGTTTACTTCAACTACCGTTAGACTCCTAGTCTTATTTAATTCGAATTCATGCATGGTATTCTTTACTTCATCAAAAACAATGTCTAAAAGGATGTTTCTTTTAAGATAATCAAAACTTCCAAAAGGATACAATTAAACAAAAGCATTGATATTTGAAAGGACTAATTAAAGAAACAGAAAAATAGGATGTACAACTTCTCTAAGTCTTTTAATAGGCACGTTGTGAAGTACTTTGAAAAGAGAAAATTATGTCACATGGTAATGAGTTATAGGTTAAATAGGAGTAAAATAAATTATGCACCGCAAATAAATAAATAATCTGGTTTAATAACTTATCTAAACTACGAACCATTTTGAATCAGCTACTCAATCTGTCAAAATTTTGATTTTACTAAAAACTTGTTTGATTTGAGTCAGTCAGCAGTATTTTAATTTTAACATTTAAGCTAATTACTTACTTTAATAAATTTATATTTTATTCTTTTTAATCAAAGAGAAAACTACCTTTTTCTTACGAATAAATTTGAAGTTGTCCATTTAAGAAAAAAAATAAAAAATGTGAAGAGGAAAAATAAGCAAACTAATTCTTTTTTCAAGAAGTTTTGGAGCTTAGATAGGAGACCAAAATGGCACTCTTCAAATTATAGACAGTTTAATCACCAAACAATATAAAAAATATCTCTTTTTTTTGTGCTATTCAAGTGTCACTATTCCAATTCATTAAAATATAATTGTACTTACTACAATACATAACAATCCCCAATTAGGGGAAGAGAGAATGAACCAGATCTTGTATGAAACCACAATTCATAAACTACTTTAGAGCAACAGTTTCCATACACAATTTCATATTTTTTTGGTGTGACAGAGCTAGAAAATGCTTTATAAGATTGAGAGACAGTGGAGTTTCCAATTAGGGGAAGAGAAAATGAACCAGATCTTGTATAAAACCCACAATTTATATAACTTTATTAGAGTTACAGATACCTTACACAAAGTCTTTTTTTTTTTTTTTTGGTCTGTGTGACAGAGCTAGAAAATAAGAGGTTTTTAAGAAGTCACATTGCAGAAGCTTTAATTAACGGCTTCCTTTTGAGGCTAAAATACAGAATATCTTTTTGTAAATATCCGCTCTTTCACTTTTTTCTTATGACTCTCAAAAAATCTATATATTATTCTCTTAAAATTTTAAGTTGATGCATTTAGCCTCTCTCCGTCATGGTTCCATCACTGTTTTGTCTATGTTTATATCTAATACCAAAAATATCCTTTAAAATGGCATAAATATGTTAAAAAAATTATTTTTTTTATAAAACAAGTTAGAGCAATTTTATCATTTCGCCATCTCAATTAACGTCCTAGCCCCCTAAAAATATTTTTAAAATATAGATTTTTAAAAGTCAGGAGGAAAAAAAAATAAAAAATCGCGTATTTATATGATTGATTTCTATATTTTAGCCTTCTTTTTAATATTCCATCAGTATTTTCTATTAAGGATAGAAGAAGAAACTTTAATCTTCTACTAAAGATTCTATTAAGGATAGGAGGAGAAACTTTAATCTTTTAGTAAAGAGTCTTAGGTCTTTCCCAAGCCCCAAACTCCAAAAATACTGTACTCCATTTTCTCTAAGTAATATAATTTTTTATTTCTTCAAAAGTATATTTTTCCTTTTTGCACTTAGTCTTCGAGGGCGAGTAGGTCCAGGCTAGCAAGATCGAAGAAAGCTTACCCATATTCGCAGAGAAAGGCGGGCGCTGCACGAACTTTGCGGGCAAAATCGATTAGCCCGTGACAAAGAACTAAGTACGAGTTATGTAAGGCTCGTAGCATATTGATTTTTTTTCCTATTTATTTCAAGTCGACGTCAAAGTCCTAGTAAAAAAATTTCGAATTCAGACGTGAGGGAGAGTGTTAAATATAAAAATATTTAAGAATCATTTTCTAAGAGCTTAAACTTTTGGAGAATAATGATTATTTCTGTGACGCCCCGAATTTTCCATGGGGTCACCCATTCTAGGACTACTCCCGTCCTAGCACGCTCAACTCTCTCAACCTCTTGGGCCTAGTCACCACCCAAAATGCTTAAACCGGGTTAAGAGTTCTAGCCCTATTATATCTTATATATAGGACTATCTGGGGTCTCACAATCTCCCCTCCTTTAAGCCATGACGTCCTCGTCAGTCTCAGACTCACAAGTACCAGGCGATGTGAGATGTCTTGCTAGCCTTGTCATTCCGACCCTGGCTCAGCCAAGACTCATCTCACACTTCCGGCTGGTAATTGACTCTGATACAAAATGTGACGCCCCAACTTTCCAGGGGGTCACCCATCCTAGGACTACTCCCGTCCTAGCACGCTCAACTCTCTCAACCTCTTGGGCCTATCCACCACCCAAAATGCTTAAGCCGGGTTAAGAGTTCTAGCCCTATTATATCTTATATATAGGACTATCTGGGGTCTCACAATTTCGCATTATTTAACTCAGGATTAAATATAATTAGCTTATCATGTGATGTATTAAGAAAATGGGTTCATCAGATAACAGAAACAGCAGTTCTTAGCATAATATTTATGCTAAAAATTCCTGAAAATTAAAAACAACCACCACATGCCACCATCACTCCCTCCCCACATCTAAGTGAGATTCTTCACAATCTCTTCCCCAGGAAACATATTTTAACACCACCAAATCAGATACAGAAAAAAAAAGAAAAAAATTTGTGTCAGATTAATTTTCAGTATAATATCAGAACCACCATTAATAAATACTTTTTAAGATGCTTAGGGGCCATTATTATTGGTATAATTTGTGTCACATGGTAGTTAATTAACGGTTACTTAACCAACCAATTAATGAAGAGGAGTTTGGCAGTTGGGAATCAAGAGAGGTCAAATTAGGGGCTTAAAGGGGATGTGGTAGTCATAGAGATGTGGTCATCCACATGACCACATTCATCCACATGTGTTTGATGTGTATTTGGGGGAGGGGTTTTGTGAATGTGATGTGCCCCTCCCAATAGGATGAGAGAGAGAGAAGGGGGTTTGAATTTGGATGGGAATCTTTATTTGGGAATCTGGAGTTGTAAAAGATATTTCTTTTTTAATTCCACACAATATCTTGTTTAGATGTCGAAATAAATTATTCTGTGATAATTTGCGCGCAATGCCTAAGATCCTATTTGGATGTCAGAATAAGATATCTAATGATAATTTAAATACATTGGGCCCAAAACACCAGCCCAACATACTTAAATTTAGTTCTTAGTTTTTGAGTTTCTGGTTGTTTTATTTCTAATCATAATCTTTTGCTCGTCTAATGTGGGACTATTGGGCGTCGCAGACTCCCCCGTTTAGATTTTGACATTCTCATGAGGTCTCAATCTCAAGCCTAAGATTATCAGGCAATGTGAGACTTATCTCACATTTTCAGCTGATAAATTAGCTCTGATATAGAATGTAACGATCTAGTCCACCTGTACTAATAACTGGTTGACTTCAAACCACGGGCCTTAAATGCTTAAATCCTGTTATTTTTTGAAAGGTCTTGGTATTTATAATTTACTAGAAAAGTATATTTTATCCATAAGATGATTTATTTAATTTTGAAAAGATAATTTAAAGGTCAAATATGGTATTCATTCTAGACATATGTGATTTATCTTCTAAATTTCACATACTTCTTGAATAAATCTAAATAAAAAGTCCATGCATCCAAACTAAGCCTAAGGCTTGGTTGAATGCCCAAAGAAGATTTCCAACGATAACGTATTTCATATGAAACCTTTCTTGTGCGACTACAAATTAGGATGTTAAAAGATTTTACCATCAATGATTTGGTAGAATAATATATTTCACCTATGAGATAATTTATCTTATTATAAAAAAATATTTTGATGGTCAAATATAATATTAATCCTAAATATTTGATCACACTCTTCGCCTATTAAATACTATATGATTTTCAGATTCTCCTGTTTAATTTTTTTAAAGTAAATCGAAAAGATATACCAAACAAGATGCTTATATATCAAAATATTCCAAGCAAGGCCACAATATGCCCATTAAACATAATGTGTTCCTATTTGGATGTTTGCGCATATTATCAAGTGATAATTTATATGGAATCAGGATTTTTTTTTTGTTAATTACATTTTAGGAGTTTTCCTTCAGTCTCTTATAATATACTACTCATTTTTATTTTTTTTATCGTGAATTCTACTAATGAAATAATTTATTTTGTTAATAAAAAAAAATTTAGAGGTCTAATATATTATGACATTATACATCTGACATAACTCTTTATTAATTGATTAATGTATAAATTTCTCTCAAAAAAAAATTGATTAATGTATATTCCTTGTTGAATTAAAAAAAAAAGGTTTAGAGTAAGATACAATGCATACATCCATATAAGAGCTATATATATTATTGTTATACTTACTTGGGAATAGGGATGTCATGGATACGGATATCTAAAATTTTATCTGAATTTGAAAATGGGCGGATGGATCTAACCGATATTAAACGAGAATGGTCTTGATTATGGCTATAAAAAAATAAAAATTCGACGGATTGGGATTTAGATATGATTATTATTTTTTATCTATTTCCGACCTGAACCCAGCCAAACCCAAACTAGTTTTATATTATATAATATATAAAAATTTGAATTTGTATTTTAAGAATTTAGATTTGAATATGAAACGTTTGAAATTTCGTAAAGAGAAATATATTTTTTTTAGATTCGGATTTTGATTTTTTTGTCGGGTTTAATTTTGATTATGTATTTTCAAAATCCGACAGTTTTGATTTTGGTTTCGAGTTTTAATTTCGATAGTCAGATTCAGATTCGAATTTTTAAAAACCGTCCGAATCCGATCCGCTGGCATCCCTAGATCAGATAGACGCCCTTTGTCCACAAGCAAATGGTGAAATTCGAATATGATCTCCATAATATCTCAATTAATTTCCACCAATTCTAATCAAAGCCAATCAAATATCTAAAACTCCAATGATATTATGTTATCATCAATTAGAACCCATCAACTAAGAAGCATTTTGTTTTGTGTGTGTAACTTTTTTATTCTCATATGTATTAAAATAGTAAAATTAAAAAAAAATTAAATAACCACAGTTCTAAAGCTATTGAGTTTCTATCAATTTCTCTTCTCTTTAAATTTTTCCTAATTTTCTTTTCTCTCTCTCACCCTAACCATACATCAAAATTGATTGATGGTTAGAAAGTTAGGAGCACAAGGACTGCTGTATTCCTAATAGCACAGTAACCCTACTATATATATATATATATATATATATATATATATATATATATACATATACATATAGTCCGGCTGGAATACTATCGATAGCACCAAGCGTATAGAAATGACAGAGGGAATCAAAAAGGAATAAAATAATATTCCTTACTAACGGTTATGATCAATTTGTTAAAAAATATCTCAAATAAGAACGAACGGTTATAATCAATCTGTTAAAAAATAGCATTCATATCTATTTATAAATCTAATTCTATGAACGATTATGATCATTTATTAAAAATATTTTAAATAAGAATGAACGGTTGTGATCAATCTGTTAAATAATAGCATTATTGTCCACTTATTTTATATTAAAATTAAAATTTGAGTTTAAATTGTAAATTTAATTTAATTTTTGATATCCAATTTGAATTAACAATTAAATTTTTTTAATTATATAGTATATCAAAATTAAATTTTAAATTTTGAAATAAATGTGAATTAAATTTTGCTGCTTTTAGTTAAAAACGCATACTTAAATTTTAGATTAATTAGAAATTAAAAAATATATAAAAATATTTAATATATAAAAAAAAAAACAATATAAAATATAGCAAATATGTTCTAATAATAAAATATAACATATGAATTTATAAAATATAACTTTTATTGTAAATTTTTAAATAAATATAATGTATAAATTTATATTGATTTATAATAAATTAAAATAATTGTTACGTGTATTTACACGTACACTTAACTAGTATATATATGTATGAAATAGTGTTTGATCCAAAGACTAATAGTAGTCAAAGAATAGATCCAAGGGCTAGAAACCTAAAAGCACCAATGGCTTGGTGCTTTCAAAAGTACTCTAGCTCAACTCATATATATAATTGAG